>CM058166.1:600000-1177500 GCA_030254885.1 Vitis rotundifolia | reverse complement strand
TAACCTTAATAGTTAGTGGCTAGTCAATCAATCAAACCCAGACGTTCTCTAACAATCAATTTAAACATTTAACTCCTATTTAAATACTCTAAAATTCTTGTATTGATGGAGGAAAAGTAATATTGCTTGAGTCTTCAGAAAGTATTTTTAAAGTGCACTTGTTTTCAAACTTGCATTTCATTTTAGATCGTTCAACTCTAGTTTTTTTATATCCCTTTGTGCCAAATTGTAAACTATGAGTTTTATACTTATCAAATCTTTTCGTGTATACTTTATGAGGTGAGTTCAAGTATAGGGTATTATTACTTGATGAAAAAAATTTAAGTATAGGGTATTTTAGAGTTTGCTAAGTATAAGGTATCATTTGGAAAGTTCAAGAAGGAGATAACTATGGAGGAAAGTTGTAAGTTGCCATTAAAGTTGATGAATTCAAATGTAAAGTTTGAAATCTTGGTTTGAAAGTCTTGATATAATAAAACCATAAACTTGAGATTAAAGTGGATGTAGGCTAAGATTAAGCTAAACTATTATAAATTGGAGTTTGTAATCTTTCTTCTCTAATTTTTTTAATTTGTCATATTTTACCAAGTAAACCAAATATAACCTAATGTTTTTCTACTGAAAATTTTTAATTTTATTTGTTTTTAAATAATATTTTAATAACAATTTTAATAGATTTTTAAAGTTTTTTTTTTTAATATAATTCAAAATTTGCATTACATTTACTACATAAACAAGATATTAATATACTTCTAAGACGACACAAACAATTGAATCTGCTCCAGAAAACTCTGATTCTGCGGCCGATCTTTCCTCTTCACGTACCCGGCCGCCTCCTTCTCTGTATACGCGCTGTACCCTCTCTCTCCGCTCTTCCGCCACAGCGCCGCCCCGTAGCTGCTGTGCGCGAAGTACGCCTCCGCCCACATCATCCTCGCTCCGTCCCGCGCGGCGGCCTCGATCTCCATCGGCAGGCGCTCGTAGTGGCCGCGGCCGGTGCCCTCAAGCTCGTCCATGCGGCCGAGACCAAGGGCGGAGACGGCGTAGAGCTCTCCGGAGACGCGGTGGCCTGCGCCGGGGAAGTTGAGGAGGAAGGGGACTCGGTAGGGGCCGCAGACGAGGGGGAACTGGGCGGTGGTGCGGCAGACGGTGATAAAGGCGGCGTCGCTGGTGGCGATGAGGTCCTGGATGAGCACGTGGTTGGAGAAGCCTCGCTTTAGGGTTCCGTAGGTGAAGATGAGGGAATGGAAGTGACCTGCTCCAACGCCCATCTTCAATGGCGAATTGTCCACAGAAAGGTATATTGAGAACTGAGAAGAGTAGAAGGATTATGTTATCTTAGATTTTTTTTCTTGAGCTATTTTTAAAAAAGTGAAAAAGAAAAAAAAAAAAAGAAGAAGAAAAAGTTTAGAAAAGGGAGAAAAGAGATCAAAAGAAATTTAATTTTGATATTTTTTTTTGGATTATTTAATTAAAGGGTAAATGAAAACCAAAATTTTGAAATTTAACCATCAGTCCTATTTTTTTTATCTTATTTTGATAAAAATATCCATATTATTTTCTTGTAAAAAAAATATTTTTTTAAAACCTACATATAAATATTTGAAATAGTAAAAACATTTATGTCAAAAATTGGTTATTTTTTAAGAAAAAACATAAAAATAGTTAGATTTACAATTTAGAGATTGTTCAATTCCTTTTAATCAAATATATATATATATTTTTTCAAAATATCTTTGACAAACTTTTGACAAAAATTTAAAAATTAGATTGAAAGTATATTGTTTTGGGAATAATTTTTAGGTGTTTTCAATTATTTTTTTTATAGAGTTCTTTGAGAAACAATTGAAAAAAATGGAAATTACTGTAATTTTTTTTTCTTTTTGCATTTCACATCATAAGTATATATTACGTAATTGGAAAACAAGCTAAGAAAACCTTTTTCATATTTGAATTCTCAACTAAAATTTTATTCCTGAAAATAAATAAAAACTAATTTTAGACATTATTGTCCAAAATTATTTTTTAAGAAATGTTTTTAAAATTATTGACAAACATGTATTTCTTGTTATGTTTTGAATTTCATGAATTATAACATATAGAAAAGAGTTTACAAAAGAGAGTTTAGAAAAAAATAAAGCTCAAAAGGATTAGAGTGTTGGGTAAATCAATTTAAGAACTTAAAGTGACTTAATTAATTAATTTAAGTCATTAAGTATGTTCGGTAAAATAACTTAATGGTATTGTTGGCACCCAACCAACAATAGTAAGGTCCAGCTAGATCCTAACGGACAAAATTAACACAATGTATTCCGTCTAACTCTTAAGATGTAGACAAAGCTATTGCCTACACAAAAGGATGTTTGGACGGATTGTACTCCGAAATTTAAGTTAGAGAGAGAAGACTTGAGCAAGAAAAGAAAATGTCTTGAAGAAAATGATCACGTACCTTTCTTATGGTCAAAAGCGACTATTTATCTTTACTCAAATGTAACGTCTTCTCAAGTGCCTTAATGGTGCCTTTGATTACGCATTACTGTCTTTAATGTCAATGATTGTCAACTCATAATGGCTATCACGCCTTGATGAGCCTTAAAAACTGGCATTTTAGCCTCGTAACAATGAAATCAATCAAGACACTTAATTCTTATCGTAGTTAGTGCTTGTCAAACGACATATGCAATGCCCGATTACTTTTGTGTCCATCTAGTACCATAGAGTTAGACAGACAAGATTACATGGCTCTTGTGCAGAACATGCATCGTTCTAGACCACGTGTCAGACTCATGCTAGATGACGGTGAGTGTATCAAAATGCTAGACGTCTTTTGTCCATTTGATACCTAGACGAGAAATGGATTTATGCCTAGACGGATGCGGGATCCCACGGTATGACTTAAAAGTGAAAAATAATTTTAAGTAATAAGTAAAAACAATTAACTTATTCTTAAGTTCACATCTTTATTTTACTTTTTTATCCTCATTTATCTTAATTACCTCCACGAATTTTTTTGTTATTTCATGACTTTCATTGTTATTTGTCCTTCTTTGTCATAGTTATAATTCATGAAGATAAATATATCAATTTGATGATTTATAATAAATTTTAAGTTAATTTTATTAAATAACTTTAATACTTAAAGTAAAAATTAAGTAATAAATTTTAAACTAATAATAACGTAAGTATAATTTAATTTAAAATCAACTTAAGTTATTAAGTAATAAATATTAAGGTCTACCAAATACCCCCTAAATTTGATAAAAATTATAAATAAGCAAAAGATTCAAGTGCATTTGACAATATTTTTAAAAAACACTTTTAATCTAAAAAGTGTTTTTAAAGAAAAAAATGAGGTGTGGGACAAAATTAAAAAATATATTTAAAAATCTAAAAAATTACTTATAGTATTAAAAAAGGAACATTTAATATGTGATTCTTTTAAACACACTTCAACCACATTTTAAAAATATCAATATTAGAAAAGAAGCTTCTAATTAAGAGTTGCAAGTAATTTTCAAAGGGATAGAAGCTCTTTCAAGTCTAGAAAGAACTTTTGAAAAAACTCTTAAAAAACAGTTCTAATTTTTTTTTATAAATTACTTGAAGTTTAGATTATAAGTGATTTTGTTTTTTAAAGATAACTTTTTTTTTTTTGGTTATAAAATACATTATAAAAATTTTATGAGAACCCTTTTTTGGTTGATATCCAAACATCGGTGGTTCTCTTTGTAAGTGTCTATAATAGAAGTTGTGAAGACTAAAAAAGTTTTTTTCATGGCCACTTTCAAATGGGCTCTAGCCTATGGTAAATTTTATAGATTTCATTAACGTTTTATAACAATAAGATAATTTAATTACAAAAACTTAAGGATAGAATATTGTCTCATTATTTTAAAGATACATATATTTGAAAGTGTGAGAAAGGTTTTCAAATATTTAGAAATGTTTTTCTTAGAAAAATTAAGGGCCTATTTGGTTGCTGTTTTTTAAAACTATTCTGGAAAACAGTTTCTGAGAACAGTTTTTAAGAAAAGTTTTTTGTGTTTTCAAAAAAAAAATTTATGTTTGGGAATTGAATTCTGGAAAATAGTTTTTGTTCTAAAAAAAAAAAAAAACATGTTTTGTTGAGTTAATAAAAAAGTTTTTTAGGATAAGTAAAACAAAACATATTTGAAAGTTATTTTTTTTAATTAATAAAGTGTTTTCTTCCATTAACTTGATATTATAAATATATAAATAATTTTCATATGCACAATTCATTTAAATTATAAAAAATTATTCTATTTTGAAATTTTTACACTAATTATAATTTTCTTAAATAAATTATGATTTTGTTATCATGTGTAAGTATATTAATTTCAATAATTTAAGAATGATTTTGTTATCATGTGTAAGTATATTAATTTCAATAATTTAAGAAAGAAGAAAGGGTTTACGGGTGAGGGTGTGGTGGTTGAGTTAAGCTCATCTTTGTGAAAACACAAAAAACAACTAAGAAAACAAAAAAGAAGGAAGAGAAAACACGAAAAACAATCTATTATTTGAACAGTAAAAAAATAATGAAAATATCTTTTTATTATTATCAAAAAAGTTATTTTTGAGAACATAGAAACAGAAAAAATAAAAACACAACCCCTTTACCAAACAAGTTTTTTATGTTTTTTATTTTCAAGAACAAAAAACAGTTTTTGAAAATAGGAACCAAACATGCTTAAAAGTTTGACAAAGTTTTGAATATCACTTTAAAAATCCAATAAGTTTTGAATAAATAATTCATTATTATTTTTTTTTTGGGTTTTAATATTTTAAATAAATTGAAATAAGAGGAACTAGTTCTAATTTTTTAATATGATAAAAAAAAATTATTGTTTAATAGTTCAATGAATTACTCATTTTTTAGGATTATCTCTAAGTTGAAGTAATGTCAAAAGACACCGACTCACTTTGAAAATTTTATTCCACCCATTTTGTTTTTGTATGAAAAAGGGGATAAAGGTATGAAAATTCCTTTTCATAATATTGAAAAAGATGCGAAATCTCAAAGGAAACAAAAACACATGGATCAATGAAATGGTTTTACATACGCATCGCTTAATGTTTTTGTATGGGTTTCGTCGAGTGGTCATTTCATTTTCTTTCTCTTTAATTAAAAAAAGACTCAATAATATTTGGGTCATTTTCACCTCATTAGGCTTTCGAGTTTAGCAATTGAACCAAATTTGAATAATCCCATATTCTCAATGACAAGACATGACAAGCCAAGCCCACAGAGTGAATGATCAATCATCCTCTTTAAGGATTAGTCTTTGGTGTGGAAATGAACAAATTTTAGTCATAACATTCAATCATGACCGGTTTAAGTCACCCTAATGGAATTTCTAGAGTAATGATTTTGTAAGGTATGTCTAATCATTTTTGCTTAGTGGCAAAATGACTAATCTTTATTAGTTGATTGAAGAAGTATTCAAAGAAGAAAAATGTTAAGATGTCGTAGTGGTACTTGTAGAATAAAATATTCAAATTATTGAATATGTGTAGTGAAATTTAGGTTATCGAATGAAAGTATAAACGAATGATATTAAGATATAAGAGTATAAATAAATAAAATTATGGTATAAATAATATGACTTAAAAATGTGTTATCACATCAAATATGATATTAGAGTACAAATAAATGAGATTAAGATACTAATAAATTCTAAGAATTTATTCTTGGAAGTAACACCTATCATTTATCAATCAAGAATTAGTGAAAAAAAAAAAAGAATAAAAAAACTAAACAATTATCTAAAATATTAAAATTTTGTTAAAATTGTAATTTCATTTTAAGTAGAAAATGTAATATCACATCTAATAATGGAGAAAGTTCCTAACAATATATGAGTGTGAGTTTTTCTTAATTATATAAACATGTTTAAAAATTGTGAAGGCTTCTGGAGACCCAGAGTAAATAATATCTATATAATTGGATATAAACATCATGTTTGTATGGGGGAGTAATTGTGATATCTTATGTCGAATATGTGATAAAGTTTTTTTAGCATAAGAATATGAGCTTTTCTTAACCATGTAGATGCATTTTAAAATTGTGATAGAATAGATAATATTTACACGATTGAGTGCGAGTTATTACAAAAAAACATTTCTAATCTTCTAAAAATGATTTGAAACAGAGTTCAAAATAGACTCCAAGTAAATGCACTTGCTAGAAAAAAAGAAGCATTATTCATAACTTAGTAAACCATGTCTATGCCTATAAAATTTGAGACAACACCTAAAAATCCAAAGTTTTCAAGTAAACTTAGATTGGGGGATGAGCAATAATAAATTTTATATAAAGGTAAATTTCACACCATTTATAAAGAGAATGGATAAATTTCTCTTGTTTGGATTTTACAAATTTCTCAAGTTTATTATTAATATTTTTTATTTTTCACTTCTAAATTTAGAAAAAGAAAATTTATATTATAGAATACAAACATGGAGCTAATCCATTTTTATTTTTTCTAAATTTTTTATCGTAAGAATACCATCCACTATAATTAGTCAATAAACGTACAAAGAAAGAAGTTGCTTCATTTAATTTTATTTATTTATTTATTTTTTAATGTTGAACTCACTTTCAAGAAACCACTTCCTAGTTAACTTCTCACAAAGATGTGACTTTGAATTTTTTTTTTTTTTAATCCTCATTTTTTAAAATAAATGGGATCCAAGTGTACCTCACGTAAAGCATCTTTGGTTCTTGTTTGACTTTATCCATCTATGAGCCTCAATTATTGACATTATATACTATAGAAATTGTTACTTTATTTTATAGGTCATAGACTATGTGCTAAATTATAGATCATAAAAAAATAAAATAAAAAATCGCTTTGGAAGATATCAATGTCTACCAAGTTGCCATCATATATTCCAAATCTCTTTGTGGTAATCGCTTCACAATTTTAAAATTTGAGTGGAGCTCAAAGATTCTCCCACTATGCTTAAGATGTAAGCATCATGGTCTTTTGTCTTTTGTTTTTTGTCCTTTTTTTTTTAGAAAAAAAAAAAAATTATAAATCAAACATTCCATTCAAATATCCTTCTCTCATGTAAATGCTATCATTCTCCATAAAAGGTAATAGGAATTTGGCAAACTCATCCCCTCATATATCCAACAATTTATTTGTTCCAATTTCATGTCAATAAGCTACAAGCTCCATTCTATGACAGCTTAGTAACAACTAACAAGGCAATTATGTGTTTAATATTATATGTATATATATAACTCTGAATAATCTTCCATGGTCAAACCATTCATACTCTTGGGGACTCAAACCTCAAGATGCTGATTGAGTCTTCACAACCAACACCATATAATTTAAGGCATTCAACCAACGTTGGGATTCAAAACCCTTGGATATTGCACCTCTACCACACATCCTAGCATTTGTCCTCTAAACAACTGGCACCCTGACAGGCACAATTATGTGTTTAATATTGTTGATTGACCTAAAAGTAACATTACCTTGTCCTGACGGCAAGCAAACATATATATATATATTCTAAAATGTATTTCTTATGGGCCACCATGTCCTATGTTTAAAATAATTTATTGATAAGAATACATAGCTGTAATTGCCAAAATCTTTTGGTTATTACATGGACAGTGAGATATATATATATATTCTAAAATGTATTTCTTATGGGCCACCATGTCCTATGTTTAAAATAATTTATTGATAAGAATACATAGCTGTAATTGCCAAAATCTTTTGGTTATTACATGGACAGTGAGAATAATCTCAATGAGTTCAGTAATTATCAGTTAATCAAACCCAAATCGGAACAATGAGTTGAAATCACAAAGTTGACCTTTACCCATTTGAAGTGAGAGGTTGTTTTCTCAACTCTTCATACAATTATACATATGAATCTTCAATCTCCAGTCATGGTAATAACCCAGGTGATTTCCATGGAATAGAACTTCCACCACCTCAGCAATGCTGCTGAAAAAAATTATTGGGAAGGTGACAAATAAAGATACAAATGCATACAAAGATCAAAACCTTATTTATCTGAATGATCATTGGTGTCCATCAGTTGTGTCCTGCATCAATAAATGGGAACTGTAAGCATTTTTGTAGATTAATGTAATTAAGGTATGAAAAGCTTTAGAAAGTTCCCATAATATACAAGTTCTTAATGAATTATTAATTATCCATGTCTTAGAAATTCTAAGACGACAATTCATGGGATTCTTTTAGGAGAGAGTGATCTCACAATTTTGAGGAAAACCAATGTAGATACAAATACAATCCAAAAAAGAAATGCTATGAAGGTGAGTTTTAAAAATGTAGTAACCCCAAAAAAAAAAAAAGAGAGAGAAAAAGCACCAAATCACTAGCCTTTTTAAGACTAAAGGCTTAGAAAATGTCAGAGACATCCAAAAGCTACATTCAAACAAGTATAAATAAGAAACTTCCCAATGTAATAAGGGCATCAGCAAAGGTTTTGCATTGAAAGAATGAATTTTACAAATATTTGATTTTTTGATCCTGGAGATCTGCCAAATTGATGCAAGTGCACTTCCCAGAGGAAGTTTTATAATGCTAATGAGCTCTTAACATTGAGGTGCCTGGGCTAAAGCGAGGCCCTGCCTCCTACTTCTGCGTTTAGAGTATTCTATATTTTTTTTCCTTTTTGGATAGATAAAAATTGATTGTATTAAACAACACAGAAGTATGCATGTTGTATACAAGGATGCCAACTGGCCAAAATATCAAGACATGGGGGAACACAAAAATTAGAGAATTCTACAAAATCAAGTTCTAAACTGTTCCAAGGCATTCTAAACTGTTTAAAGAGTTCCACACTACTGTAGAGCACTCAAAGCTTTTGGAATATCCTGACGGTCTCTAAAAAGGTCAGGCGAGGGCCCTGGGCAGATTTGTGTAGAGTTTATTGAGCACTGATAGATAATATCTAGAACCTTCTGTCTAATGGGAGAGGATTTGCATAGGGCATCGAACTTACCTCAACATAATCTTAATGCAACCACTACCACCTTCCCTCTTCACCTAATGTACTTCTTCCACTCCTTGACTTCATGCCAAACTCCAGCCTGTTTTCTCACTTTGTTCTCTAGCTACAACTGATAAAAATCAGTAACACATCCTTTAACATCTTACAAAACATTACATTTATGTCCAATCCTTCATTTGATTCACCCTCCTACACAAACTCCCAAAACAACAGGCAAATTTGGAATTATTCATCCCTCTATTTATTAGCCACTGATTTTCAAGTCCAACTAGCCTCTTAAATTCCAATTTGACTCATTCCTTACACCAATCTTTCGTTCAATAACTTCATTCAAAGAAATTTCTATAATGCTATCAAAAGCCATAAAAATTCAGAGAAACACCAGATAAATGGATTTCTTTTCAATAAGATTATAAATTCCATTAGAGAATGAGGAAATTCTTTCATGATGCTTCTGAAAATAATCATAAAATTATGAAATAGATGTCCAGGTGAGCAAAGCATCTTACCTGTTGCAAATGACTTCCTTCAGTAGAATAGGAAGTTCTCATTAGTAAACTCATCCATTTGTTCAATTCTTATAGTTATGGAAGAGTAAATAAAGGGTGGAAAAAATTCTCATAATAGTCAATCGCTATGTGGCCAACAGTTTACATTCAATGTGGATTTTTATTATTTAAACAAAGGCCACAGTTGAAAAGAAAATGTTACCATATGGATGTGTGACTAATTCCGAGCCCATTGCAGGTAAGTATCATTCCTTTAAATCTGGTAAGATATTCCTGCAGTGCAATGACATAACATCCCTTAAAATCAGTTTAAAGCACCATTGTATCACAAATCAAGAACATTTTACAATCCTCATAAACAAATGAAAGTTGGCAATTCTACACCTGATGAGATTACAAAACTTCTTACCCGCAAAGTGTACTTATCAATCTCATAGTTTCCAGTTAAATCATAGTCAAGTCGTTTAGCAGGATCACTCAACACTGCAAAAGAATATAATAAGAATAAAACACAATGAATTCGTGAACTACTAAATAAGATAATAATAGTTTTACCACATTATCTGATTCCCCAAAAATATTTGAAAACGACCATCAAATATAACAAAGTTTTACACAAATAGCAGTGAATAACTCTGGAATGAGATTAGATATATATATTTAAAATTTCAGCCTACTTTTACCAAACAACATGGGTGGACTATGGGCATGTCTTGTTCTAGGAGAGTAGAAGTTGGTTATCATGGTACTGAATCTACACTAATCAATGAATAGCTTAGAAATGCAGAATATCATTTGGGTTCCAATAGCTCAATATGCAAATGGAGAACACATCAGAATTCTGCCACAGAATGACTTAAACCATTTCTCGTCTTTTCCCAATCACATGTTGAATCATCCTACCTCGAATATGGGAGACCAAATGATTAATAAGTTACTTAAGATGAGAAATCAAATGGATTTGTAAGGCATATAACTCCCGCAAGTGGGTGACCACAAAAAAATGAGGATTGCGCATCATATAGCATGCAGGGATACAAATCATTTGGCTTGCCACAAATAAGAATATTACCTTTATAAGCTTCATTGATGAGTTGAAATTTTTCTGTAACAGCATTGTCACCCTTATGCTTGTCGGGATGCCACTTCTATGCACGGACAGCAATATCTTCATCAAGTTCCCATTTATATTTTTAAGCAAGAAAAACTTATAAGCACCATCTAAGAAGCTACTAAAAAAAGATTGATCACTAACCAGTGCAAGCCTTCTGTAATTTAACTTGATCTTCTCATTAGTTGCATCATAATCAACCTCCAAAACTTTGTAGTAATCCTTGAAACAAGTAAAAAAATCGTGATCAGATTTTACATTGCGGTAGCCCAATTTTATCATAAATATAAACACATGAAGAACAAAAAGTTAAAATTGTGGTTTGAGCAACTGATAAATGGGTCCCAAAAAGAGATTCTGTATTATAGAAATTAAGTGAACTGGAAAACAGATTGCCATTTGGGACCCCTGTATATATATTTTATACCTTAGTGTATAGAATTCTTGTTCTTTAATTATAAAATTCCCCCCTTTACTGATCAAAATAATGGATTGCAGCCATCAGATATATGACACTGTTTTGGAAATTCAGTGTAGGTGAATTGGTAGAAAAAGATGAAAAATGTGGCATACCATCATTAAAAATGATATGAGCATCTTCTATTCTGTCTTTGAATCCTTTCCTACTGGAGAGAACTCCGGGGGAAACATTCAAAATAAGTTCCACATTGTAAACTGATACCACTGGTAGACAACCGTCAAGGTTTACCATGTACTGGTACAACTGACTAGAATGTTTACTCTGCAGTATGTATCACTTAGACGTAACTTATTAAAGGAAAGTACAGGGTCCCATTGTACCGAGGTAACTGTAATCCTAAATGGGTAAACATTAAATCCTTCATTCAGACCCCCTATTCGTCAATCACATGATTCCAAAGCCACAACCGACCATCCTATGGATTTGCATAAGCCGCCCATATATCTTCAGTTCCCTAGCATTTCTTGGTTTGCAGTTCACACTTCACAGCCAATTTAAAAATAGGGAAATTTTTTTTTATCATAGTGTATTCTAATCATGAAACGACATGATGAACCTAGAGGATTTGGGCAAAAAATCAGGTATTGGGCATAAAGTATGCTTTTCTTTTTCCCAGGTTTGCCTTGACTTTCTTGGCAACCAAACGGATCTAAAATATGAAAACACCAAGAAATCTCTTCCCTGTCTGTTCCGAAATCAGCAAAATTGTTATGCTTTCATAAGCATATCCCAAATTGCAACCTCCTTCACCCCAACTTTCTTGGCAACCAAACAGAGGGCAAATATGAGTGAGCACAAACATATCCAATCCCCCCAAAATAGTTACGTTTCCCTAAGTATATTCCAAATTCGAATCCCGGCTTCCCAGAAAATTTCAGAAAAATTACTGCATCACTCTGCAACAAAACAAACAAAGATTTCCCAGAAACTACAGCTCCAACATGTAACAATTCAGTATCCAAACAACAAAATGCAAAAATTGATGATAAACCCCAACAATACTTTCGCTCCTCAATACTCAAGAGTTCAAGAATTCCAAATAATGAAGAATCAAAATCACACATACGAATCACCAATAATATGGAGAAAGCAAAATTGAAGCAAAAAAACCCCTGAATCTGAAATGGGCAGGGACTGAATGGAGCCGTTATTACTTGCAACAGAAGAAAACAACATCACCCATAGAAGGAATACAAGAGAAACATAGAGATAGTATGGAATATTGAGTACCTTGTGGGTGGAACTATCATTGCTTTCCATTTGCTGCCACAGCTACATACTTCATTGATGGACAAAACAGTGATTGACCCAGCTCTGATTGATGATATATAACTGAAATTTGCAAGATTTTTTTTTTTTTTTTCTTATTTTCCTATGTTTTTTGAAAAATTAATTTCAAATTATTTTGGGAAAAAGAAAATTAGGGTTTTTGTGGTGGAGCGTGGAAGGGGTGAGGAATGGGAAGTCTGTGTACCACAATCTGAGGGCTTTGGGATTTTGTCCCAAACTACATGGGTTTTGTCTTTATCTCAAGGCCATTTTCCTTTCCTTCTTTCCATTTTTATTTATTATTATTTATTTATTTATTTTTATATATATTCTATTCGAAATTTAAAATAGTATAATATATTCTATTCGAAAAAATATCTTGAAACATCATTTTCTCTTTAATATAATACATATATATAATGCATTTGAAATTTGCCCCATCACCAAAAAAAAAATTATAAATAAATAAAATCATGTTATTGAAAAGAAATATTGGTGTTGGCAATTTCACCATCTTCTCTTCAATGGGATTCAACGTTTCCATCTCAAACACATGTATTTGTCTTGGAATGGAGACTTCATTTTCTCCATTCTCCAAAACAAAAAAACAAAAAAAAACGTTTAGCAACTAAAAAGTAAAAAATAACTTTTTATTTTTAACAAAGAAAATATAATGTTTTGAAAGAATATCTTTTAGTTGTTTAATTGTTTTCAATTTTTTTTAAAAAAAATTGTTTTAAAAAATAATTATACAAATATAAAGAATGATTAAAAATAAAAGTTTATATGTAAAATTTATTTTTAAAACATTGAAAATATGTTTAAAATATTTAAGTTCTCAAATAGACATTTATTTTGTAAAATATTAAATAACAGTTTTCAAATCATATTTTTAAAAACGATATTTTAGAACTACTTTGGAAAACAATTATCAAATAGGACTTGAGTTTTTCTTGTCACCGTGCTAAGAATATATCTAGTTTCTTTTCTTTAAGGAATGTATATTTTGGCTTGAAGTTCTCATTTTTGTCTTTATTAGCATAAATTAAATATTTTTAGTTTTATTGGTAATGGGTTACATATTGTAAAATAATTGGAGAAGATTTATTTTTTCTTTCTTCTACATTAATTATCAAAATAAAATACTAATATATATATATATATATAGATATATCTTATGTCTTTACAAGATTCTTACTCAAATGAGGTCCAGTACATGGATAAGAGTAGCCTAAATGTCATATGAATATGAATATTGATCAATGACATTTTGTCATGTGTAATTTTTTATTGGTTCTCGAAAAATTTGAAAAAAAATGTGAGAAAAAAAATAAAAACGAAAAATGAAAAAAAATAAAAAATAAATTTAAAGTCAATAAATTAATTTTATATGCTTTTTAAAATTCATTTTACTTATTTTTCTCTTTTGTATAAAAATTAAATTATTTTAAAATATATAAAATTTTAATTAATTTTAATTATATATATATATATATATATATATATATATATATATATATATATATATATATATATATATATATATATTATAATGGTGGGGTTGGTGGTGGTGGTTGGTTTAAGGCCAAACATAGAGATAATACCTAGGGATGCTGAAAACCAAAAAATAGTAGATAATATCTAGGCCAAATATAGAGATAAAATAAAAGGGTCTAGTATAATTTCTCAATTTTCTTTCTATTCTTTGTAAACATTAATATATGTTTTGATACTATGATTTTCCATCTTAGATATATATATATATCAATCAATTTAAAAATATTTTAAAAATCAATTTTATTTTCCTCCATTTAAAAATATATACACTTTTTTATAAATCTGATAATTATTTCTTCAAATGACATTTTTTCTTACCAGATTAATAACACCAATTTACAATTTTAAAAACATAAAAACACAATTAAAAAAAACATTAAAATAAAATATTAACTTTCATTTCGCTAAAACTAAGAAAGAGTTGAAAATATAATAAGAGTCAATATTTTATTTTTTTTAATTTATAAGTTTTTTTGTTTTAATTATATTTAATTTTTAACTTTTTATTTTATTTGTATTTAGTTTTTAAGTATTTTAGTTTTAATTGTATTTTAAATTCTTAAAATTTCTTATTTTATTGTTGATGTAAACTAACAAAATTTTTATTCAATTTTATTATAAAAAAAGAAAAAAGAAAAAAAAGAAAGAGAAGATGAATGGATTTATATAATACATGATATAAAATCATTATTAATTAGGAAATTAGAAAAATTTTAATTATCACTTGAGGATCCTAAAGAATTTTTACATAATTTTTTGTATCTTATATTATATAATAAAAAATTTATAATATATTTATTTATAAGATATTTCTATCAAATTCAAATGGTAAATTATTATTATTTTGATAATTTTATTTAATATTTTTAAGTAAAAGGATATTTCAGGAAATAATTATATTATTTATGAAAATATATATATACATATATATTTAATATTTTTAAGTAAAAGGGTATTTCAAGAAATAATTATATTATTCATGAATATATATATATAATTTATAAAAGTTGAGATTTTTTTTATATATTTTTTAAAATTAGTGGGTCAAAATCGACTTATACCTTTCATTTTTATTGATATAAAAGAAATTTTCTCTTTGGATTTTTACTTTATTTAGGAAGGTTTTTCAATATTATATTTAATGTTATTTTACTCAAATATTTTGAAGGCAATCCTCAGACTCTAACAACTCTTGAATCTATATTTCATATATTATTACATGGCAAGCAAATTAGGCCTAAAATCAAAATAAACCAAGTTCGATGAGATTTTCTAAGTCCCACTCTCAAGTTAGTGAAGAATGAAACATTTGTGTTAAGAGCCTTAGAGGAGGCGATGGACAGCTTGGATATGGGTCACCCCTATCTTATTCCTAATATTTATACTTATCCTCATTATTTATAATTATTCTCATCCTTATAAAATAAATAAACATTCGAAGCGGGTAAGTAAATTTCTTATACTTGTCCCACATTGTTTAATATTTTTATTATTATTTTTTTAAAAATATTTTTAAAAAATATTTTACTTTTATGAAAAGTAATTCTTTATTATATGTATTAAAAAGGGAAAATGAAAAAAATAAATTAAATTATTATTATTTATTTAATTAACATATAACAAGAGGGTTGGAGCGAGGGGTTTGTGATTGAAGTTAAAATATGTACTCCAATGACACATATATGATATGATTTATGTGATATAAATAGTTCAAATCATCCATCTTTAACTTAAAGTGATGCTAAAACCCTAGTTATGAATTTAACTTTTATTTTGAATCTAATTTTAGGTTTAAAAGATGAAAAAAATATGATAAATGCAAAAATCATTATTAACCAATGAAGCAGGAGTTAAACATGCATCTCGAGACTTGTGAACCATGAAAAGTCTAAGCAATGGCGTAATGAACAAGTCATAGGCATGAAATATTAGTAACAAATGTTATAGAGTGAGATAAATGACAAATAACCATAATGGAGGAGGTTTGAAGCAAATGCAATCAAGTTCACATAAAAATCTAGTACTCAAAATATGGCAACAATACATATTATGAATTTGAGATGAAATTGAGAGCATTTCCTAAGGTTATTTTGTTACCATATATAATTTTAGGAATTTATATAATTTAGGACTTTATTAACATTAGTTGTACAGATTGGCTTACCATGTATAGATGTTGAATATTAGGAATCAGTTAGACTCTATGTATAGATGTTGAATATTAAGAATCAATTAGACTTTGTGTATAGCATATACTTCTGTGCATAGATGACATTCACAATATAATGAAAGAAAAAAGGAGACTCACAGGGTCATTTTTTTCCAAAAGGTTCTCGGTTTCTCTTAGGTTTTCTGAGTGTTTTGACATGGTATCAGGGTAGGTTCATAGATTACCTGTCTTTCACGAATTTTTTTTCCTTTCTTGCATTATTAGCACTTTCTAAGTGGAGTTCGTGCTTCTTGGAGATTTCGACACTTCCTGTTGGTGCATTTGTGGTTTTTGGTGATTGTTGTGGGTGTTTTATGGGTTTTGATCCCTTTAGTAGCTACATTTGAGGGTATTGGCGCCGTCTGTGGCTATTTTTTGGTCTTTCTAGTCTAGGCTCTTGTTTTCGGTGCCTCTACTATTGATTTTTGGTTGATTTCGGAACTTTCTATTGCACGTTTTTAGTTCCAGGATGTATCTCGGTAGTTTTTGTTCCAATTTTCTGGTGGGCTATTTCCTTTGCCTTTCGGTTGCATCATGTCATCAAATAAGTTGAAATCGTTTCATATTAGATTTACTAGCAAAAATTATTGTGCTTGGGAGTTTCAATTTAAATTATTTGTCAAAGGAAAAGAATTATGGGGTCATATTGATGGGAGTAATCCCGTACCTCGCGATGTCAAGGCTTTGTCTAAGTGGGAAATTAAGGATGCTCGGGTTATGACTTGGATCCTTAGCTCAGTTGAACCTCACCTTGTTCTCAATCTGAGGCCTTATAAAACTACCGCTACTATGTGGAATTATCACAACACAATTTACAATCAAGACAACTCTGCTAGGCGTTTTCAATTGGAGTATGAGATGGCTAATTTCACACAAGGAGGTCTCTCAATTGAGGAATATTTTTTTGGTTTTTAAACTCTTTGGACTAATTATTCCGACATTGTTTATGCTAATGTTCCCGCTACAGCTCTCTCTGCTGTCCAAGCAGTGCATGCAACCAGCAAGCGAGATCAATTCTTGATGAAGCTACGACCCAACTTTGAAATTGCACGGTCTAATATGATGAATCGTCATCCTGTACTATCTCTGGATGCCTGCTTGAGTGAACTTCTGCGTGAGGAGCAATGTATCGTAACTCAAGCTACCATGGAACATTGGGCTAATGTTAGTGCACCTGTTTCTGTGGCTTATGCAGCACAGGGGTGGAATAAAGGTCAAGACATGCGTGTTGTCCAATGCTTTAGTTGTGAAAATTTAAGTCATATTGCTCGGGATTGTCCCAAGAAGTTCTGTAACTACTGCAAGAAACAAGGTCATATCATCTCTGCTTGTCCCATTCGGCCTGAAATGAAGCAAGGTACTGCTTATCATGCCTTCACTGGTGCCTCTAGTTCTGTTGCATTGCCTGTTACATCGTCGGTTGTTCCTATTCCTGCTCCTACAGCCTTAGCAAACCCAAACACACTCATTCCTGAAATGGTACAATAAATTATCATTTCTGCTTTTTCTGCTTTTGGGCTCTCAAGTAATCATACGGTTTCTTCTAAGCCATGGTATTTTGACTCTAAAGCCTCTAACCATATAACCAATACTGTTATTTCTCTTTCCAATGTCAGAAATTATGATGGAAATCTTAAATTTAACACTATCTAATGGCAATTCTCTGCTTATCAATGTTGTTGGTGATTTTTCATCTTCCTTAACTAATGTTTTTGTGTCTCCTGACCTCTCCACAAATCTTATTTCTGTTGATCAATTGGTTGATAATAATTGTAATGTCAATTTCTCTCGTTCTGATTGTGTTGTGCAGGATCCAGTGTCAAGGAAGATGATCGCGAAAGGGCCTAAAGTGGGACGACTCTTTCCTCTTCATGTTTATCCTTCCACTATTATTCCTAGTTTTCCTTTACTTCCCTTTGCATGTAATGTTGTTGGTTCTGGAAATAAGATATAACATAGACGTCTTGGCCACCCAAACTCTGATGTACTTCGTACTTTGCTTAATTTTGGATTATTGGGAAATAAAGCATGTTCTTCTCTTGATCTTTCTTTCGATTGTACATCATGCAAACTTGGCAAAAGTAAAGTTCTACATTTTCCTTATCATGCATCTCGTGCCTCACAATGTTTTAATATTATTCATAGTGATGTTTGGGGGAATGCACCTATTGTTTTTCATGTGCATTACCAGTACTTTGTTATTTTCATTGATGACTTTAGTCGCTTTACTTGGGTTTACTTCCTCTAGGCTAAGGCTAAATTTTTTTCAATCTTTAAGCGCTTTCTTACACTTATTAAGACTCAATTCTTTGCCAGCATCAAGGTCTTGCCCTCTGATTCTGGCAGTGAATACATGTCTAATGAGTTTTAGGACTTTCTTCAAAGCAAATGGATCATCTCTTAGCATTCTTGTCCTTCGACACCACAACAAAACTGTGCTGCTAAAAGGAAAAATCGTCACCTTCTTGATGTGGTAAGAACTCTTTTACTTGACCCATTTGTTCCTCCTCGTTTTTGGTGTAAAGCACTTTCTACTGTAGTTCATTTGATCAATTGCTTACCCTCTCCTATGTTAAATCATGTTTCTCCTTTCTTTAAGTTGTTTGGTCATTCTCCTTTATATTATGATCTTCGTACATTTTGTTGTGTTTGTTTTGTGCATCTTCCTACTTATGAACAACATAAACTTACTGCTCAGTCTATTAAGTGTACTTTTCCTACTCATGAACGACATAAACTTACTACTCAGTCTATTAAGTGTGCTTTTCTTGGTTATGTTATCCCTCACAAGGGTTATGTTTGTTATGATCCCCATGCTTGTCGTATACGAGTTTCCCGGAATGTGATTTTCTTTGAAAATCAATATTTCTTTTCATCTCATGTTAAGCTGTCATCTGCATCTGTATCTTTTCTGCTTAGTTTTTCTAAATCCCCAACAATTGTGGAAAGGTTCAAACCTGGTTTTGTGTATGAAAGACGTAGTCAACATGAGTCTGGTTCCACTTCCTCTGTGCCCTCTTCCGATCTTGACTCGGCGCCTGATCCTACTCTTGCTTCCACCACTCTTTGTCAGTCTACTCGTCTTTCTCGACCCCCTGATTGGTATGGATTCTTCTCTCCTATCTCTCTTGTTGCTACTTTATCCACTATTTCTATTCTCTCTTGCTACAAACAGGCCATGGAACATAAGTGTTGGCAAAATGCAATGCAAGTAGAACTTCAAGCACTTGAGGAGAATCATACTTGGGATATTGTTCCTTGTCCTCCTACAATCAAACCTATTAGGAGTAAATGAGTTTTCTCTGTAAAACTTTGTTCTGATGGCTCTTTGGATCGGTACAAAGCTCGCCTCATAGCTTTGGGTAACAAGCAGGAATATGGGGTTGATTATGAGGAGACATTTGCTCTTGTTGCCAAAATGACCATAGTTCGAACCATCTTAGCTATTGCCTCTTCACAGTCGTGGCAACTACATTAGATGGATGTGAAGAATGTTTTTCTTCATGGTGATCTCCAGGAAGAGATTTACATGAAGCTTCCTTTTGGTATGATTAATTCTTCTCCTCATGATGTTTGTAAGCTAAAATGTTCTTTGTATGGGCTGAAGCAGGCGTCCCGGGCTAAGTTTAAGAAGTTTCGTAGTACAATTTTTTCCTTCAGTTTTACCCAAAGTCAGTATGATTCTCCCCTCTTCTTCCACACGTCTGCGTCGAGTATAGTCCTTCTCTTGGTTTATGCGGATGATATTATCATTACTAGCACTGACTGTGGTTTGATTACTAAGCTTCAGCTGCTGTTACATGCAACTTTCCACATGAAAGATCTTGGCCAGCTCACATACTTCTTAGGATTGGAAGTTCATCATCGGGCCAGTAGTATTTTTGTGAACAGCATAAGTATATTCAAGATCTTATCACTTTGGTTGGTTTGGAGGACATTTCCTCCGTTGATATTCCTATGGAGGTAAATGTCAAATATAGGAAAGATGAAGGGGACCTTCTGAATAATCCTACTCTCTATTAGCGCTTGGTTGGGAGTCTTATCTACTTGACCACTACTCGACCTGATATCTCTTAAGTTGTTCATCAGGTCAGTAAGTTTATGTCTTCTCCTCGGCATCTCCATCTTACTGCAGTTCGACGTATCATCCGCTATCTTCGAGGTTCACTTACTTGTGGGTTTTTCTTTCCTACCAACTCCTCTCTTCAACTTGTTGCCTATAGTGATGCTGATTGGGCTGGGTGTCCAGATACACGTTGATCTACTACGGGTTGGTGTATGTTTTTAGGTGATGCCTTAATTTCTTGGAGATGTAAGAAACAAGATCGTGTTTCTAAATCCTCTACTGAGATCGAGTATCGTGTCATGTCTACTGTTTGTTCTGAAATTGTATAGCTACGTGGTGTTGAGGAACTTGGATTTCCTCAGACTACTTCTACCCCTCTTCATGTTGATAACACTAGTGCTATTCAAATTGCCACCAATCCCGTTTTCCATTAATGCACCAAGCATATTAAGGTTGATTGTCATTCTATTCGAGACATCTTGGAAAGTCGGGTGATATCTCTTCCTCACATCTCTTCTGATCTCCAAGTGGCTGATGTTTTCACCAAAGCTTTGACTCGACAACGGCATCAATTTCTTATTGGCAAATTGTTGCTGGTTGACTTACCGGTATCAATTTGAGGGGGGATGTTACCGTGTACAATTTTAGGAATTTATATAATTTAGGACTCTATTAATATTAGTTGTACAAATTGGCTTACCATGTATAAATGTTGAATATTAAGAATCAATTAGACTCTGTGTATAGATGCTAAATATTAGGAATCAGTTAGACTCCGTGTATAGCATTTACTTCTATGTATAGATGACACTCACAATATAATGAAAGAAAAGAGGAGACTCACAGGGTCATTTTTTTCCAAAAGGTTCTCAGTTTCTCTTGGGTTTTCTGAGTGTTTTGACATCCCGTTTTCCATGAACGCACCAAGCACATTAAGGTTGATTGTCATTCTATTTGAGACATCTTGGAAAGTCGGGTGATATCTCTTCCTCACATCTCTTCTGATCTCCAAGTGGCTGATGTTTTCACCAAAGTTTTGACTCGACAACGGCATCAATTTCTTATTGGCAAATTGTTGCTGGTTGACTTACCGGTATCAATTTGAGGGGGGATGTTACCGTGTACAATTTTAGGAATTTATATAATTTAGGACTCTATTAATATTAGCTGTACAAATTGGCTTACCATGTATAAATGTTGAATATTAGGAATCAGTTAGACTCTGTGTATAGATGCTAAATATTAGGAATTAGTTAGACTCCGTGTATAGCATATACTTCTATGTATAGATGACACTCACAATATAATGAAAGAAAAGAGGAGACTCACAAGGTCATTTTTTTCCAAAAGGTTCTCAGTTTCTCTTGGGTTTTCTGAGTGTTTTGACATATTTTTGGGAAAACTATATATATTTTTTAAATTTTGGGAAGTTAGGAGTCCAATGCTTCAAACGATATGCGAATCAGAGTTGAAACGAGGAAGTTATGTACATTTGAAGTAAATTGCACATAGAAGAATGTTGAGTTTGAAATTGATAATTTGAATTCGAAATGGTTTTTTGGTCATTTAAAACTCAAAGGAACGCAAGAATACTTTTGGCAAATGCTGAGTTCAAATCGTCCTACCTATTTTGAACAAAAGGTAGGTATTTCGAACTTGAAAATATGGCGAAACAACATGGATAGTGAATTTCAAACTTACTTCCTAAATTTTGAATTCAACAATTTTCCTTCACGTATGAGTTTGAAATTGATTTGAAATTCATCCCAATTTTGAAGTCAACCACGGTGATCGAGTTTTGAGCCTTGAAACATGTCAAAATGAGTTACAAATGCCTTCATCCAAGTTGAAATGCATGATACACGTTTAGAACTCGTAACATTTTAAGTCATTCAGGTTGTTTATAACTTTTCTTTCATCTTTCTACTTTATTTTCTTGGCAACCAAATATAACTTATGAGAAGAAATCCTCCACCATGTTTGGCTAACTTGATTGTTCCAGAGATGCCAACAAGAAGGTGAAGAATCCAAATAAGAGTAGCAAGAAACGATAATGTATTGAATGGTTTGATCATGTTCTCAAATTTTAATTGGTAGGAATAAATCTTCTATGTTAGATCACCATGGATAAATTATAAAGGATTCTTATTAATATATTAGTAATTCTTGGTATGACCTTGATTACTAGTTACTATAATTTGATCCTCTAAGGGTCAAATCCACAAAAATGAATATGGATTTTTGATTGAATAAAAATGAAAATCAAATTTAATCATCATATTTAATTGGTGTAAGAATTATAAAAATGAGAATGGTTGGATTACAAATTATGAATCTTTAGTCCTATCTTTGTAAGATGTATTAGGAATGATATGGTAAATTATTACCCAATACTAATGATTCTTAGTAGCTCTTTCATCATTAGTTATCTTGGTTTTCTCTATCATTAATAGCTCCAAAACACAGCTACAAGAGTAGGACAGGTTAAAAAGTCAATCCTTAAACCAATAATTAATCTCATTGACTTCATAATTTTAGGAATCTTTTTTAAAAAGGAAAAATTGGAGTTGTAGATGCAATATTGGTCTTAAGATTCAATTTGTTCATGAATTGATTTTGATCCTAAACACTACATTTTATAATGCTCTCTCTCTAAGGATTTGACATTGGATTGCGAAACTCTCTAGAACATTTTCTTTTGTTTGATTTATTTCATTAAATGTGTTAGGAGATTTTTATTCATATATTTGTCTTTATTTATTTAAATTAAGATTTCATTAATTTTAGCAAATAATTAATCAATTTAATTTAAAAACAAATAAACACATTAAATCTAATCCTAAATTCTATTTCTTATTTTTCTTGGCTAGAGTTATCACGTATTTAAGTTTTAATATTTCAACAATGTAATACTTGAACCCAAACTTGGTAATTGGTTTTAAAAAGAATTTTAAAATTTGTCTCTAATCTATTATGCTTCTTCCAAATCCATCTTATTAGGGGTGAAACGAGGCAAATATTTGAGAACACTCATTCCATTGTCATCCCTAATATCGATATCATATGATTTCACACATTTGGAACTGAGGAAATCGATCCCTCACCACTCAACTTCGTTGTTGGGGCTGATCCCTTCATCGATAATACCAGGTGAGCGAAAGATAGGTAAGAGACTTTACTCAACATGCACCATGAGTAAGCTATGAGAAAGGATGCTATGAGAAAGGGCCAATAAACATATCAGACAGCAAGTACACATACTATTAAAATAGCAATAATAACTACTGGATATACACTAACTTCACCATTAGTATATGCAGCAGAGCCAGATGAAATAAGAGCATCTACAGACTAATAAATCAGCAATGAATTCAGCAAAATAAAGAACTGTATACAGATTAAAGACTACTAAATTATGAATGAATAAGAAGAATTCAGTCTTCATCTTTCACAGCTTCACCAACTGAATATGGATTTCCAGAAAAATCATGCTGCCAATTTTGCCATCTTGTGTCTCCTGTTCCTTGGTTTACTCTATGTTTTCGTGTGGACGCCGTCCCTTGACAAGCCTTTCTTCCCATTCCAGAACTATCAGTGTAGATCCTCCACCTCGAAGATGATGGTATGTAACTTTCTTTGATCTACTTCGAATTTAATGTTCTTACAAAATTTCAGAGAAAATTATGTAGAATGTATGTATATATAGCTCATTACCTAAATGATATTTTTAATATCTTGGTTTAGGAGTCTGGGGACAACCATACAAATGAGCTAGAAAGAGCTTTATCAAAAGCTTCCATGGCGAACAAGACTGTAATACTCGCAATGATAAATAAGGCCTACGTTGATGGGGACAAGACGATGCTAGATCTTTTCCTAGACGGTTTTTGGGTAGGCGAGGGCACACGAGGCTTGCTTGATCACCTCCTATTGGTTGCTGTGGATCAAACATCGCTCGAACGATGCAAGTTCCTTCATCTTCATTGCTATAAACTTGAAACCGAAGGTGTGGATTTCAGTGGAGAGAAAATGTATTTGTCTGAGGATTTCATGAAGATGATGTGGAGAAGAACCTTATTTCTTGGTGAAGTACTCAAGAAAGGCTACAGCTTCATCTTTACGGTGAGTGAACAACTTCATCTTGCATGTTAATTTTGAGATGATTGATTTGAACAATCATTTAAGCAAAGAATGTTTGTTGCTAAATAATTCCAAAAATTATATATATATATATATATATATATATATATATATATATATATATATATATATATATATATATATTAATAAATTTTTTATTTAAAATGTATTAGCTTAGTTTTAGTTTTAATCATTAAGATTAACTACAATTTTTTTAAATTATTAAATTGACATATTTAATTAACTTTGTTAATTTTAAGTTGTATTTATCTTTATTAATTATAACTAATATTTTCAATACTCTTAAGTAGTAAATTTGTTTATTAAATACTCACATTAAAAGTATTATAGACAAATAAAATAACTATAAAATATTTACAATAAAAATTGAGTTGCAAATATGGAGTCGTGAATATAAAAGAAACTTTTATTAGATGTCGACAAATAGGATAAAAAAAATTTGAGATTTATGCAAATATGGAGTCATGAATATGAAAAAAACTTTTATTAGATGTCAACAAATAGGATAAAAAAAAATTTGAGATTTAGAATAAGTTAATTATTTTGATTATGCAAATATGGAGTCGTGAATATAAAAAAAAACTTTTATTAGATGTCGACAAATAGGATAAAAAAAATTTGAAATTTAGAATAAGTTAATTAGAGAGAGAGAGAGAGAGTATAACCAAGGTTTACGTTGCAAATATGGAGTCGTGAATATAAAAAAAACTTTTATTAGATGTCAACAAATAGGATAAATTTTTTTTGAGATTTATGCAAATATGGAGTCGTGAATATAAAAAAAAACTTTTATTAGATGTCGACAAATAGGATAAAAAAAATTTGAGATTTAGAATAAGTTAATTATTTTGATTATGCAAATATGGAGTCGTGAATATAAAAAAAAAACTTTTATTAGATGTCGACAAATAGGATAAAAAAAAATTTGAGATTTAGAATAAGTTAATTATTTTGATTATGCAAATATGGAGTCGTGAATATAAAAAAAAAACTTTTATTAGATGTCGACAAATAGGATAAAAAAAATTTGAGATTTAGAATAAGTTAATTATTTTGATTATGCAAATATGGAGTCGTGAATATAAAAAAAAAACTTTTATTAGATGTCGACAAATAGGATAAAAAAAATTTGAGATTTAGAATAAGTTAATTAGAGAGAGAGAGAGAGTATAACCAAGGTTTACGTTGCAAATATAGAGTCGTGAATATAAGAGAAACTTTTATTAGATGTCGACAAATAGGATAAAAAAAATTTGAGATTTATGCAAATATGGAGTCGTGAATATAAAAAAAACTTTTATTAGATGTCGACAATTTATTAGATGTCGACAAATAGTATAAAAAAAATTTGAGATTTAGAATAAGTTAATTAGTCAATATGACATGAGGAAAAATTTTAAAAATGTCAAAAAGAAAGGAGGGGGCTATGGGGTAAAAATATATTCAAAGGATACCCAAAACTTTGACATGATTGACTCAACTAATGAATTGATCTTTTTATACCAGGACATTGATATAATGTGGTTAAGGAACCCACTCCCGAGGTTAAGCCTAAACCAAAGCGTCGATCTCCAAATTACCACTGATGACTTCAATGGTGACGAATGGTCACAGTCTAACCACATCAACACCGGCTTCTACATGATCAAATCCAACAATAAGACCATCCGATTGTTTGAAATGTGGTATGCACAGAGGAACAACTCTAATGGTCTAAAAGAACAAGATGTTTTGGATGGAATGATGAAAGATGGTGTGTTTAGGGACTTGGGAGTGACAGCCAGGTTTCTGGATTCCCTCTATTTTAGTGGCTTTTGCAAAGAGAGCAAGGACTTTAAAGTTGTGACCACTGTTCATACCACGTGTTGTCGAAGCATTCATGCCAAGGTGGCAGATCTGACGGTGGTGCTCCATGATTGGCTAAGGTTCAAGAATTCTCCCACTAATGAGACTTCGACATTTCAATGGTCGAGCCATATTGCATGCATGCATTCTTGGTGATTTACATGACAATGGCTCAAGTGATCCTCAAGGTCTCATTAATTATGAAGTTATTATGAAAGATATTTTATGAATGTAATCTTAATTTTAGATGTATAAGTAAATAAGTTTAATATTTAAATATAATATGATAAAATTAGAAAATAAATTTTTTTATAATATTTCATGAAAGGTCTTAAAAGAAAAAAAATGTATTTTCACACAATCATATAAAAAAATAATTATAAAATAGAAACCCTTTAAAAATAATTCCAATTTCATGTATTCACCAATCAAAGATATACTAGATGGTCGAAAGTAATACATATATCATTAAAAGGTAGTACTTGAATGGTCAAAGGAAATAACGTGTTTTTACACATTCATGTAAAAATAATTATAAAATAGCAACCCTCTAAAAATAATTTAAGTTTCATGCATCGGTCAAAAGTAGTACCTAGGATAATCAAATGTAGTATTTATATTATTAAAAAGTAGTATCTAAATTGTCAAAGGTAGTACTTGAATGGTAAAAAATAGTACCTTGGACAAAAAAGAATGCATAAAATGTAAATTATTTTTAGATATCCGTCTAAAATTTATATTTTATAAACTTAGATTCCAATTTTATGATTTTTTTTTTTCATACAAGCGTATGGAAACACATTTTTTTTACAATATCTCATGAAAGGTCTTAAAAGAAAAAAAATGTGTTTTCACACACTTACATAAAAAAATAATTACAAAATAGAAATCCTATAAAAATTATTCGATTTTCATGTATTCACTGATCAAAGGTACTACCTAGATAGTAGAAAGTAATATCTATATCATTAAAAAATAGTACCTGAATGGTCAAAGGAAAAAATATGTTTTTACACATTCACGTAAAAATAATTATAAAATAGAAACCTTCTAAAAATAATTTAAGTTTCATGTACCTATCAAAAATAGTACCTAGGATGGTTAAATGTAGCATTTATATAATTAAAAAGTAGTATCTAAATAGTCAAATGTAGTACTTAAATAGTAAAAAATAGTACATTTGACAAAAAAAATATGTATGAAATACAAATTATTTTTAGATATCTTAAAATTCATATTTTATAAACTTGGATTTCAAGATTTTTTTTTTTTATATAAACATATGTAAACACATTTTTCCCATGCTTAAAGGTATGAAAAATATTTAAAATTAAATGCTTATTAAGTTTAAATAACTATTTAAAATTTATATTTACTAGGTTTTCATTTTGTAATTTTTTTTCATATGAATGTATGGAAACATTTTTTTTTCATTTTTAAAATATTCATTGTGTAGGCAAATTTTGATAAATAATATTAATTTTTAACATTATAAAATTGGTAAATATTTACTAAATTAAAAATGATCTTTAAAATTCAATGTTTTTTTATATTTTGTTAAACACTTATTTTAATGGATATTTTATCATTAAAATGTTATAGCTTGTTAGGGTTCAAAATAAAATAATAAATAATAATATAAATTTGAATTTGATAAATTTATAATTTTTTAATATTTTAATTTTTTTTTTCTTCAAATGAAAAAGAGAGCCATTGAATAATGCAGTCAAAGTTTTGTTATTTAAATGGTTGTTCAAATTTGATGTGCCCATGAAGGTAATTAAAAAAATTTATTATTTGATCACCATGGTTGTACATAGTTAACTTTTTCAATGACCAAGTTTAAAATATTGAAATATTGTTTTAAAAAATAAATTTTAAAAATTGATTTTTATTCCACTTGTCCTAAAAATACAAAATAATAATACAAAGCAACAAATTCACTAAAAAACTTGCATAACTTTTTTTTTTTGCTATGCATGTAAATGAGGAAATTTTTTTTAATAAACAAGGAATATTAAAATTTGAAAACAACCCACAAATACCAATAAATTCAAGTAAAATTAAATTTCCTTGGAGTGCTAGAGCCTTATGTCAATAGTCTTCAACATCTACCGCACAAGCAAAGCCATCACCAAAACAATTTCTTTCTTTCACAAACATGAGCACACAAGCCAGCCAAGTCATAACATGCAAGGGTAAATCCCCATCCAAACTTTTCGTTTCTATGTCTATCAATTTAAGTTTCTAGGTTAATTGGTAGTTTAATAGTACCTTCTTCTCCTGATGTCTTGCAGCGGCAGGCTGCTGGGGACCAGGGGAGCAGGTGCTGTATGCTAGTCTATGCCACACAGACATTGTGTACTGCAGAGGAGGATCAGTGGTAAGTTCTACTTAGAATTCAGTTCATCTCTTTGGCTCTTGGTTTGGTTTGTTTTGGTTTTGTTAGTCTGAGTTGTGTCATTTTGGTGTCTTTCCTCAGCCTTAGTTTCCAAGAGTTCCTGGCCATGAAGGTGTTGGGTAACTTTTCTATCACTCACCAACTTCTTAATCTCTCAAAAACTCTAAATTAATATCGGATTTTTTTTGTGGGTTTCATGTGAAGTAGATGTGATTAAAAAAGAGAGAATATTGGTTTTTTTTTTCCTTTTTTTTTCTTTTTTGTCTGACGCGAAGTAGATATGAGTGACAGAGAGATGGATTGAGCGAGATAGAGAGAATATTGGAATTTTTGTGCAATCGCTTAGTAGATATGACTGACAGAAAGATGGATTGAGAGAGAGAGAGAGAGAGAGAGAAAGAATATTGGAATTTTTGTGTATTGCAGATGATGTGGATGTGGTTAAGAGAGAGGATTGGATTTTTTTGTGGGTTTCAGGGGAAGCAGACATGATTGAAAGAGAGAGAGGACGGAAGGAGGGAGGGAGGGAGGGAGGGAGGGAGGAAGAGTTGAGTTGATGGGGAGAGAGGAGAGAGCAAGAGAGAGCGAGAATATTGGAGTTTTTGTGGGTTTCAGGTGAACGCATATGATTGAGAGTGAGAAAAAAAAAAATTGAACTGAGAAGAGAGAGAGAGCGAGAGAGAGAGAAAGATGGAGAGTTGAAAATGACACAGTTGCAACAACTGCAGTTCTCAAGAAGTTTACCAGATTTTGGAAAGTTAGGTAACGGAACTTGAAAATGGGTCTTTGGGAAGATTATGTATGTATATATATATACATTGGGAAGATTGTATATCAAAAATATTTTATAAAACTTTTAATAACATTTTGTCTTCGGAGAGTCAGAAGATACTCTGCATATAAAAGCTTTAAATGAAATTATTTGGCCCTTAGATATAAAATTCATTCTTGTTTTAAGTTATTGCAGATCTTCTTTTAAATTTCACTTAATGAAAATAGGGAAAACTAAAAATAAGAAATGATTAAATTTGGGGATGATTGATGGATTATAAACATTCTTTGGGACAAGGCCTGAACACTACACATCAGGCAATAGAAGAAGCAAGAGCAACAATAATAAAATAGTAATTATTCCTTTATATTTAGTAATAGAAGATGCAAAAGCAAAAATAATAAAGTTGAAAACTTTGTTTTAAAAGTGTTTTTATTGAAAATAAGGATAATATTAATATTTAAAAATTCTACTTAAATAAGAATATTCTTAGAGAAAAAACATGAATCTCCTTATTTCTCCAAATTGCTAAGTTTGTGTTTCACCATCAGTAATTGTTTTTACCATTTATGAAGTTCTTCAACAAGGGTTTACATTGGATTTGGATATTAGATTAAGCATCTTGGAAAAGAAAAAAAACAAACTCAAGCCCAATCCTAGTATTAAGAATGATTTTATAGACCAACCCCGTCAAAGATCTAATCTAAAATTCACAAATTTCTCATTCTTCTATCCAAATGAATAAGAAAACAACACAATGTGATGCAGTATTGTTGAGTGTGGGAGAAGATGTAACAAGCTTGAAGGAAGGGGACCTTGTGATCCCAACCTATGTAGGAGAATGTGGAGAATGTGAGAATTGTCTATCAGGAAGGAGCAATCTATGCAGAAAATACCCAATAATTCACAATGGGCTAATGCCTGATGGCACCTCAAGAATGTCTGCCAGAGGGCAAAGGCTCTCTACCATTTGTTTAGCTGCTCTACATGGACTGAGTACATGGTTGCCACTGCCAACTACCTTGTCAAGATTGATCCCAGGGCTTCTATGGCTGATGCTAGCTTCATCTCTTGTGGCTTCTCAACTGGTTATGGGGCAGCTTGGAAGGAGGGCAAGGTTGAGAAGGGCTCGAGGGTCGCGGTTCAGGGTCTTGGTCCTGTTGGATTAGGGGTACATACTCTCTATTGCGCTAAAGCTAAGTCATGGTTTTAAAGACAATCTCGATACTGTGAGATTCCTATAAAATCTAAAAACGGAGTCCATGAGAAGCACCATTGTCCTTTTGCTTTCATGTCAAGCTCTTTTTACAGTCTGGAATGTCTGATTCAAGGTTTACCCTCAAATAATGAAATCTATTCAGCATAAGGAAAAAGAACTAAATGTTTCAAGACTTTCATGGCAGCAAAGCTCACATAACTTCACTTTGTTTACTTCATTGACATTATATGTTTTGATATGATTGTAACTGCAGGTGCTAGTAGGGGCTCGGATTCAAGGGGCAACCAGAATAATTGGGATTGACATAATTGAAAGGAAATGTGAACTGGGAAAAGCTTTTGGAACGACTGATTTCATAAACCCTAGTGAATCCGATAAGACCATTTCGCAACTGGTTAAAGAGTTGACAGAAGGAGAGGGTGTGGATTATAGTTTTGAATGCACTGGAAATATGAATATGATTAATGAAGCTCTTCAAGCAACAAAAGTGGTATGTCTCTAGATTCACATGAATCAAATCTATATTCCATGTAGAATAACTTGGAAACGATACTAATAAGGTTTTCTTCTATGATGGTTGCATGGGAGATCAGGGGAAAGGGATGTTGACTGTAGTTGGTGCAGGAAAGAACGTGCCTGTACAGATTGATTTCATGACCCTCATTGCTGGGAGAACAATGATAGGATCCATCTTTGGAGGGATCAAAGTCCAATCAGACATTCCTGTTATAGTTGAAAAATGCACAAACAAGGCAAGTTCCATACGGTGAACATTTTTTAACTCAACAAACCACCTAGGAAACCTGTTCCAAGTATCCTGAATTTCTAGGTATCTGGTTTAGTGTTACTGAAAACCCTTAAAGAGTATTAACTAATCTTTCATACTAACAGCTAAGAGAGTGCTGTTTAAAAGACCTATTTCATTTGAACTCTAATTAGGTTTCTTCTTTCCCACAGGAAATTCAACTTGATGAACTTTTGACTCATGAGGTTCAATTGGAAGATATGAGTATAGCATACGAGCTTTTGAAGGACCCAGATTGTGTAAAGGCTCTAATCAAGATTTAATTGATCTCAGCAACAACTATACTAAGGTTGTGTTTGTTTTTTGGCTTAATAGAAAAAGCCAAATATTTTAGTTTTTTCTATTCAGCCAAAAGTGACCTATTGACATCATCCAACATAACTAAATTGAACTTATTGATAACAAGTTCAGTCTAGTTATGTTGGATGATGTCAACAGGTCACTTTTGGCTGAATAGAAAAAGCTAAAATATTTGACTTTTTCTATTCAGCCAAAAAACAAACACCACCTAAGTGTATTGTCTTAATAAGAAAGTTCCAATATGAGTTTTTGGAGCAGTTATTATATGTATCCTACAACAGCCTGCAAGTACAAGCATTCAATCAGAAGAGCTAGCAAACTTCAAGATAGAACTCTTTGCAAGTCAAGTCAGTTTGTAATTCTATTCATATTCATATCATTCAGACTTTCACAACATGAAATTATACAGAAGCTTAAAAAATGAAGGGAAATGTATTCATCAAGCTAATGGTGTCGATTGATTAGATAAGTGTCATCACAAAAGGATTTCAAACTACACAAAGGGCATCTACTTGTTGTGGCAATTGATGGAAGGGAATACCACATCTACCCCTGATGTAGTCAGGAATGCTTAACTAACTATCGACATCCTGTCTGCAATTGTCATTAAGTAGAATTGCTTACAGTTCTTGATGATTCTTTCTTTCTCAAATCTAGACCGAGGAGAAAATAAGCGATCTAAGGCTCATGAAATTTAAGGGGCTATGTGAAATAGAGAAAATTGGTCTTTTACACGGTTCAGGACTCAGATCAAGTGTGCCTAGATGATGGCAATCCACTCTTAAGAACTAATTTGAGTAAATACCTTTTTTAGAGTAGTGTATCGATTCAATTGATGATATAGATGACTGTATCTTGTCTCTTCCCTGGTATGACAGGCAAAAGGAGGAGATAATTAAGTTTCTCAATTGCCTTTGGGTTTAAAGTTTATTTTAATCGGATGAGAGATCAATCATGACCATCCATATTAACAAGGCTTCCTGACTTTAGACAGCAATATTTCTGCTACAGAACTGAAACATTCGAAGCTGTTTCTCAAGGGTTGCTCAGTGGAAAACAAAGAATATAAATAAGAGACTACCAGTATGGTTAACCAGACCTCTAATATAATCGACGAGGAAAAGAAAAGGAACAATCTGTTTATGCAGCTTCAAATATGCAGACTATTACTAAAAGACTACTAGTATGGTTAACCAAACAGCTAATATAATCAAGAAGGACAATAAAAGGAACAATCTGTTTATGCAGCTTCAAATATGCTGACAATTGCACTGAAAATTTGTAGACAAAACTTAAGAAAGCAACCTCCAAGCAAATTAATGACAAGAACACATTGTTGCAGATTCAATTTACAGCACTATGTGATCTTTCAAAGTTCAAAATTCATTGTCCATATCAAGATTTAACCAGTTGATTTGAAACTCAAACAAGCTGAAGACATTAGCAAACAGAAGAAAATCTCACATTGTAGCTTCGACTTCGGGATCAGTTTCAATAGGTACTGAAGGTGAACTATTACCGCCTCTCAAGCGTGAAGATACATTGTCAATGGCAGAATTGAGTTGGCTTATTTTTGCATTTAACGTCTGCCTGGTCTTCTGTGTTGCAGAAAAGGAAGATAAATAAATAAAGGAAAGTAAATGCAAACTTCAATTAGTAGGAAAAGATGCATTCAGAATCTAATAGTATTCAAATCACCTCTAAGCCTTCATCATAATACATTGGTCGTTTTGCCCTTCGAAACCCATATTCATCTTCATTCAGCAGGGATCTTCTAATCTGAATGGTCAGAGAACAGAGCAAACCAGGATCAAACCCCACACAGCATAAACCAAAATCCAAAGAGGAATATGACAGAGAGTGAACAAGATTCAAGCACAAAGGATGAGGGAAATAACATGCTTTCTCATGCAAGTTCCAGTTGCCTCTGATGTCACAACAAGATAATGGATTATACTGGATTATGCATGCAAGCAACTTTAAGATCGGGTTGCAAAAGTGGATCATTATGGACACAGGAATTTGGAAATAGATGGAATGCAGAGAGCAATAGACATAGACAACAATTATCAACAATGAAGCAATTTTTCTAACTACCAATCACTTTTTTGAACATTTCATGTATATTGAATTGCTGGATTGTCCTCTACACACAATTTTATGCACAAATTGATCATGGTGAATGGAGTCGATATAGCAAATGGGTGCCACAAGCACAAAAGATGGTAAAGTTTGTACTATGAGCATTTCATAAAATTCAAAAGATCATATTATCCATTCGACAGGTCAAATTTTCTTTACCACCACTGTTTTAACTAACAGATCATTACCTTAAAATACCATGTAAAGCACAAACAAGTCATTCAGTTATGGACTCCAGGTAAACACATAAATCAGAACAGAACTATGCACTGTGATCAAATTATTGATTGTTGGCTTTCACACTCAATTATAGAGCTGCATCACAAAGGACTCCTTACAACCGCAATTCAAAGCATTAAGTAGGGTAAATCAGAGAAAAAAAAATTATAGAAGAAGATGCAAAAATAAGGCAGGTTAATGATCTAGTATTTTCTCATATTTTCATAATGAAAATCATTGTTCCTTGGCACATAAATAGGAAACTACTTATTTGCTCTCCTTAAAAATGTTCAATTGGACATCATTTATTTTAGAAATTATCAATATTGACTATCCTTGCTTGATTGTGCCATGCAAAACTTCACTTGACCATGTTTTGTTTGGTTGTTTGGTTGCAATTTTATAATAAGTCATGCATAGAGTTTGTGGGCTCTTAGTAGGGTGCGGTTGCTGGTTTTTGTGTTTCTGCGCTTCTTTTTGGTTGCTTTGTATGCATTGTGTATACTTCATTTTTACTCTAATAAATTTACACTTGTTAAAAAAAAAAAAAAAGTCATGCTTAATGTGGATACCTTTTCATATTACAGATATAAGAGGAAGCAGTTCGTTGACCTACAGTCTTCAACCAGACTGCCAAATATATACTTGCGCATGGGAATGGCTGGAGTACTAATTACAGAACATAAATAATAAAGATGCAAGGAAATGTATAACTAACCTGTGGAGCAAACACATATGCTAAAGTTCCAAACACTGCACCTCCGAGAAGGAAACCAGCAACAAAATCACCACCTCCACCTCTATTACCACCACTACATACATCAAATGAAAAGAAAAGGATGAGCACTGCACAATCCATCAAATGACAGATAAATAAGGTCTCCATATTTTTAAACAGAGCAAGCAAATGCTAAGCATGAGAGGAAGTAAGAACCAGCTTCATTTACATATAGAACAATAAATTTTAACTTCCACCTTTAACACAAACCTGCACACATCAACTCCCAACAGTTATAGAAGTGTACAATCAATAAATCATCTCAGCCAATATGCAACCAAAAATTGAAAAGATCCTCTCTAAAACACATAATTATGTTTGATGTTATTCTAGTCAACCACAATTTGATATTTTCAAATCCCGTCAAGTGATAAGGGATCTCTTCAAGTCTACCCTTGTTCGCAAAAAACATTTAAGCTAAAATAACTTTCAAGTTGTTATTTTTCCCTAGGTATCCCCTCATTATCTAAGATTTTCTATTCCTCACCTTCTAGACAACAAAGACAACAATGTACAATTTTACAAATCTCAACTTCCCCAGCAATAGTGGTTAAATAATAAAAGGAAATACAATTGGAAAAAGCAAAAAGAGTATCTTCCTATTACCTTCCACCCTTAACAGGATAGAAGATGTTCCACCATTAATTCCATCCAAAAACAGTCTTATTTGGTTATTAAAAAGGAACGGAAGGGTGATGCATAGAAATCAAAGAATCATAATAGAAATTCATTCAGGTTTCCATTCCACAGTTTACTTACAAGAAGACTCATCAATTAAAAATAGAAATATTATATAAAAAATAGAAATGCTCACACAAAAAGTATAGACTTAACTTATATCCTTAAAAATTACTTTTGAAATTTTAAAAATCTGAGGTAATAAAAGATTACTCATATAGAAGTTACTACTATTTTCTGTTTTTAAAAATATAAGACAGTAAGTGTATTCAAATGGATAATAAATTACTTAATTGCAAAAAAATAAAAAAAAAATAAAAGAAAAAGCATTTAGACCAGTTCACAAAATCAATACAAACTAAGGAGAACCGGCATCCAATGGAGATTGGTGCTTGCTCTAGGTGGAGCAATGCTTGAAAATTCTAGTGAATGTGTTAGTGTTCCAAAGTTTGTTTTTTTTTTTCTGTTTCATAATAGTTTCCTTTTGCTAAAACTCAAATTTTCAAAACAAATAAATTCAAAGTGATATGTAGATTACTCTCCTTATGCAGCATCCTCTAATTCCATCTCCTAACTCATAGACAACATTTTCATTCTTTTTCAAATTCATAAACAAGGAGACTTATCTAGGAATGTTTCAACACAAATGGAGTTCAACATGTCATACTTGTGCTCTGCACAAACAGATAACTTGCGGACATTTCGGTTTGATTTCCTTTGAATTGTCAGCCTTGGAGTTTTCCCAAATGAATTGGGCTTTGTGGACCAAAGTTCATGTGCCTTCAAATGAGATCCACCTATATCCAAACAAAAGCAGTTATCATGATATAAAAACCATCATATAGAAGTATCAACAATGTAGTAAATAGAAAAGATCTCACATAAAACAGTTCTAAAATGCTTTTCAAAAAGAAAAAGAAAAAGAAAAAGAAAAAGCTAGATCAAATCTGAGTTTCATTTAAAATATATGATACCAGGACTCAAGTATACTGATTGAATGGAGGTCCATTTCCAGATGTGGGTTTATATATCACCAAATTTAGGAAAAGGCAACATGGTTGGTTAAATTGTCTCCAACTATCCAATTCCCTTCTTTTACACCCTAAAGGCAAATGAAGTGCAATACAACAGAAACTTTCAAACAACAGCACTCCATTATTGTTTTTTTTAAATAACCAGGTAAAATAGGCAACATTAATGAAGTATGTCAAGGAACCTTACACTTGTATGCATAGACCATGTGCATCAATTCCAAATTTTACAAGAACAGTTCTCAACAGTCTCAGAGAAAGGAATACTTTTAAACAATTTTGAGACTTACAACTATAGGCTCATTTTGAGGTGAGCTTGAGATAAATGCCTTGAAGCACAATCATAAGGCTTTAAGTAACTAAAGGTCCACAACACAATTTACAAGGCCAAACACTGTGGAATCATCTCATGTTTGAAACAGGCACCTCTGCCACCTCATAAATTAAACAAATATATGAGGCCTCATTACAAGTTGAACATTTGGAACTTCTATTTCAAAATCAAGGGGATCTGATTCCATTTTTTATATTTTTCTTCCTGATTCAGCTTTATAACTTTAATATACCCCTATAACCTTTCTTATAAGAATCTAATCAATCATAAAGGACATCACACCAAATCACAATCCAAGATATCTATATCAGACTTGCTAATGTAAAGTATCATTCAAGTCAGTAGACAAATAAAACTCATTTTCATGAGAAATGCTGAGATAAGCAACAGTTACTACTAAAATATGAGAAAAATTAAGAATACAAAAGTCCCAAAATAAAAGAAAACAAAGTTAACACATAACATGGCCTGAAATTCCATTTTAGCCCTTACCATAATGGTTTGCCATCACAAAATATTGTGTATTAGGTGCCCAATACAATCAAAAACTACAACTCATAAGATATGGTAGAAAGAGTGTTTCAATGCACCTATTACTCTTGCACTAACACATGCATCTACACCCTGATTTCCCCTTTAAGAGAATTCAGGATTTGCATCTACTCTCCCAACCTCACATGATACAACACATCATAGATAATGCAAAATGAATTGGCCTTAATGTTGAATTTTCTTATCCTTAATTCCAAAAATTAAAAATCAAAAAATAAAAAAAAAATCAAAAAATCAAAAAATGGGATTAGTAAAGTTCTCACATAATCCTTTGTGAAAACAGAAACTCTTCCAAATGATATCTTAAATAGAAACCACAGACAAGTATACATACATATGTATATAGGGGAATCTCCATTTGGTAGCTGAAAAAACCGAGGAAAAGAAACGAAAGGAATTTTTTTAGGAAAACAAGAAAAATCACTTAGATTAAGCTAAACAGTTGTACTAGGCTTAGCCGAGTGAAGTTCTCTAATTTCTTAGCTTCCAAATAATGAAAAATATATATTTGGAAGAGATTTAATTTCTTTGATTTTTCTCTCATTCCCTTAGAAACCAAATAGAAAACAACCTAAAAAATACCCTAAACATTTAAGATAAACCTTCCTAATAATTTGAGATATACCTGAGTTTGCAAAGGAAGCCAAAGAGGTCGCCATCAGAGAGTTTAGAGAGAGAAAGCTCAGAAATGGAGAGGTAAAGTGGATTATAAATGAGTTCTTTTCCATAAATACCCCAATTCTTAGTAACAATTACTGAATAATGTATCTCCAAAAAGCAAATTTTTAAATTTAAATATTTGAGATTAACATAAAAAAAAAAAAAAACATACATTATGATTTTCTAAAAATTAATCATCTTATTAGAAATGTACAAAGAAGAAAATCTAGTTGTTATTACATCATTATAAACATTTTAAGTTAAGTTTTTCTTTCCTTTATTTACAAAATCTTATTTTTAAAATGTGTGATTATCGGAATAGTGGTGTCGGACGTATTAGAGCAATGGATCTAGTTTTATTAGTTTTCTCGGATTTGAAATAATGAAAAATCTTAGACCTAGAATTGCAATTCCTTTTCCTTTTGCTCCCTTAATTTTTTTAGCTACCAAGGTAGCATACCTATTATGAGACAATTCGAACATCTACAATATAATAATGTGTCAAAACCTTTCATATGCAAATAATATCATGCAAAAAAGACAAAAAAAAATACATATAAAAAGAATTCCATTGTAAAGTGGATAAGACTTTTGAAATAAATGAATAATAAGATCTAATTAAGTAATTTTGTATAAAGTTTAGTAAAAACGCGTTTTATACTATTGAATCTTAGAAAACCTTAGCAACTAAACTCCAAGATTTTTACTTTGGTTGCTCCGCCATCTTGCTAAACGCCAATGATTCTAATTCATTATAATTATCACATCTTCTTTTTGTGATTGCAAAAGGTGGAAAAAAAAGTTTAATACCGAGGAAACAAAAACTAAGGCTTGCTTTACCTAATATCAAATGAGAGATACAAACAAAGCTACAGATAAATGAAACACCTTTTGAATCACAAATGTATAAATGTGATGTACCAAAAACTGTATGGTTTCCAATGAAAGAGACCACAAAGCTACTTTGCCACATACTACTGCTAGATCACCATCCCACAAGGAGCTTTGGATGGCTAGAGAAAAACGGATTTGCAATTATATAAAAGTATTAGCAAAGGGAGATATCCCATTTATCAACCTACCCTGCTTATCCATTTATCAACAATTCTCATTAACACTTTTGCTTAACATCTAAAATCCAGTATTGAGCTTAAATCGACATAATTGAATAATTAAGTTCTAAGTTTCCACACCTGAAATTTTGAACCACTATCAAATACCATATGGGTTTCATGCAAAATGAGAACCCAGATGGATATATTCTATTCCTTCACCAAGAAAAATTAAGAATTCCATGAACCACGAAGTAACAGAGAACAAACTCGACACATAAATTGGCCCGCCCACAATGTTTTTCCATGACGCAACATTTTTAAATTAAGTGTCACTACAATCAACACATACATCTACACCTGATTTCACCTTGCGCAGAAGCACTCAGGATTCTCATCTTGCCTTACATGCTACAAGCCATCATAGATCCATACAATATGAATTGGCTTTAATATTAGGATTTTCATATGCTTAATTCCAGCAATTTAAAAAATAAATAAATAAATAAATAAAACGGAGCGTCAGTTTGGTTGCTGAGAAAGGTGAGGAAAATAGAAGGGGGGAAAAAATCACTTGGGCGAAGCCAAAAGAGTTGTACTAGGCCTAGCAGAGTGGAGGTTTCTGATTTCTTGGTTTCCAAATGATGAATGGCAGGTATGTAATTTCTGTTATTTTTCTCGCATTTTCTCAACAATATTTTCTTTCTTTGATTTTTCTGACATTTTCTAAGCAACCGAACAGAAAACAGTCTAAAAAAAAATCTGGAGATATACCTGAGATTGGAACGGAAGCCAAAGAAGCCGCCATGAGAGAGAATTTTAGAGAGAGAGAAAGCTGAGAAATGGGAAGCAAAGAGAAAGGAGACGTGGGTTGTGCTGGAGTTTGTTTCCGTAAATATCCCCTTACCTGGAAATACTTACCATATCATGCATCTCCAAATAAAAAAATAAAAAATAAAAAATAAATATCATGGATTTTGGAAAATGTTTTCCAAAAATAGTTTTAAAAAATAGTATTTAAGAATTATTTTTTTAAACTAATGATGTTTCGTAAAATATAATTTTATTTAATTACTTAAAATATTTTTAAAGCTATTTTCTGTATTTTTTTATATTATTTTATTTTCAATCATTCCCATAGTTATATAATTATTTCTTTAAATAATCCTTCAAACAAGTGAAAACAACTTGGCATATGCATCCACGATCTTTACTAAGCTCTTAGGGAGCTGTTTACTAAAATATGTTTCCAAAAACACTATGGGTCTCTTTCGTAACTGTTTTCAAAAATAATTTTAAAAAATAATTTTTTAAAATTATTCACTAAACTTTGTAGAACAAAAGCTTATTTGAAAACTTAAAATTTTTTTAACTTATTCTTAATAATTTTAAATATATTTTGAAATAATTTTTATATCTAGTGTTTTTTTTTAATTATTCTATATATTTATATAATTATTTCATAAAACAATATTTAAAAAATAAGTAAAAATAACAGAAAATAACTAAAAAATGTTTTCTAAAAATACTTTATTTTTTGTTCTTAATAATAGAAAACAAAAAATAGATTTTGATTGCAAAAAGTTTTTTTTATAAGTTATAAAGAATAGAAAATTGTTATCAAAAACAGTTCCCAAACAAATATATTTTCTATTCTTAAAAATAAAAAATTATTTTCTGTTTTTTCTATTGACAAACATGTTTTCATGTTTGTTTTTTTCTTCCAAATATATCCTAATTTTCCATCTTTAAAATTTAAAATTAAAATTTAAAGTATATTTGAAACAAAAAAATTCTCTAAAAAATTAGAGAAATGAGTGGAAGTCAAAAAATCCTTTTATAACCATAGTTACAACACATATTAAAACTCTCGTCAAAGTATAGGTGAATAAAAAGAACTCCAAAGTGTTTCATTATAAAACAATTTGGAATCATATCATTGGGAAAGATGTGTTTCTCGTATTCCAAAATTGATGTAGAACAACTTTGTTATTTACAATTAAATAAGAAATTAGGGTTTCAATCTTCTAGGCTATATTTGGTTGACTAGATGTAAGTTAAAGAGGAAATAATATATCATATCCTATATTTTGTTGGTAATAGATCTTATCATATATTTAATCAAACATAAGATAGGATAAGTGATGAGATATATTAATCCATTTTCTTTTTATATACGGGTTAATATTAAGCTAAAAGTTATAACATAAAGACATGTATTATTTGTCATCTTTCTATCAATTTTTAAACTAAGTTTTTATTACAACTTTTATTAGTCTATTTTTAGGTTGAAATTTATGACTATTATTTTTTATTAAATAATATATGTAATTATATTTAACATATTTAATTTTAGAATAAAGCCCAAAGAAATTAAATATAAAATAGAATATATATATGAGAACAAACCATATTATAATTAATAAGATAAAGACAAGTTAAAAAAAAAAAAAAAACAAAAAACAAAGAATAAATCTTTCCTTGTCGAAAAAAATGAATTGAGACATTATTCGCCACAATTAAGAAGTGAGATAATGTCCAACACAATTGAGAAGTATACGCCTAATTGAGATTCCATCAAGGAAGATGAGCTCAAGAGTATGATGCTTTGACGAAGATAACCCTTTACATGGTAGGAGACATACACTAAGTTGCGCATGAAATTTGAAAAATGGCTCAACTCATTTATAGGCGTGAGATGTCAATATATACACTTGCACAAGCTATAAACAAGGTAATTAAAACTTGTTTCAATCACAAAAAGAGATTTTAGGATACAATTAAATTATAAGAAATCAAAAGAGATTGTCCACAATCATAAGATTAGTTACAACTAGTTGTCATGGTGATTCATTGATTGATAATTTTGGATTCAAATTGTTAAGTCAATTCTCTCCCCCACAAGATAGTGCTCCCATTAGAGACACCAATCTTAGACCTGAGAAGTCGATGACGTTGTTTAGAGGGTGGTTTGGTTAAGGTAAGCAAGCTAATCATGCATGGAGACATGAGACTTTAAGTTGTCCATTAGCAACCTTGTCCCAAACAAAATGAAAATTAATTACAATGTGCCTCATACAAGAGTGAAATATCGAGTTAGCACAAAGACACATAGATCCAACATTATCACAATAGATGAAAAGTAAGGGAACCTTAACACTGAGCTCATGAAGAAAGGATAGAACCTATGCTAATTCCATAATGGTAAAGGCAACATTGCAAGACTCAACTTCTATGAAGGACCTCACAACTATCTTTTGCTTTCAAGATGACCATGAGATGGAATTACCATCTATGTATACAATATAGGTAGTTATTGAAATTTAATCATGATAGTTATCAGCCTAATCAACATCAAAGAATGCATGAAGAGATAAAGGTTGATTTCTCTTGAGATTTAAATCATAATGAAATGTGTTATTCAAGTAATAGAGAAGTTGTTTTGCAGTTGTCTAATGAAATTGAGTCGAGTCATGCATAAATTGTGTCACTTGTCAATAATGAAGAAAATACCTAGACAGGTAAGTGATAAAGGCTAGAGAGAACCAATTACTTACTAGTAATCTTTGGCATCAACAAAAGAGAAGTTCTAATTAAGAACAAGAGGCTCAATGATTGTCATTAGTGTGAGGACTTCTTTGGCTCCATCCATTTTGGTGCTAGTTAAGAGATCCCTAATGTACTTGTGTTGTGTGAGAAAGAGACCATACAATATGGGCAATTCTTTGATGCCCAAGAAGTAATGCAAGTTGCAATGATCTTTGAATGAATCAATTAGAGAGGGCATTTATAAACTATTGAAATCGCATCAAGTTGCTACCTATAACAAGAAGATAATCTATATACACAAGGAAATACATTAATGACCCATAGACACTATAAGCAAATAGAGAGGCATTAGATTTGGAGTTTTGAAACCTATTGGAGATGAACTTCTTCAACTCGTTGTACCAAGCATGAGGCACTTGTTTGAGCCGATATATTGCCTTCTAAAGCTGACAAACATGGTTTGGGAGATATTGATCAATAAAGCCAAGAGGTTGCAACATGTAAACTTTCTCATGAAGAGTGTAACTTAAGAAAGTATTTTGACATCTATTTGACAAAGCGGTCAACCATTACTCAAGGCAAAAGAAATTATAGTTAGCTTAATTACTGCATTAAAAGTATCATGGTAATTAAACTTAGGTTGTTAGTGCCTTAGCAACTCGACCGGCTTTTTATCTTACAATATGGACATCCAAATGGTGATATACAAGGAATACCCATTGACATTTGACAAGATTTTGATGAGGTCGAGAGGAAACTAATTTCGAAGTGTCATTCTTGGTAAGATCATTAAGCTCTTTAATCAACAGTGACATCAATAGATTCAAATGTTGGTTCTGGAGAGAAAGAGCTACAAAATATACAGTAGAAATTTAAACTTTTAATTCTTTTAAGGTTTTTAGAAAATACCTAGACTTGAATGTTCCTAAGTCTGATTGCTGATGATGAAAGGAAGATCTTGATAATCACTAGTCTTCTACCATGATGACTCATATCACAATCTTGCATAAGGTAGCACGGGCTACCTCTTGAGGAAGAAGACAATGGAGCAAGAGGGGGATTTATTCAATTGAACATGTATATATCACTATCTCTAACCCTAAACCCATCATAGGTTTATATGGAGATATAAATTGGGCTTTAAATACAAAAAATTGTGAAACATGTTTGGTATAATATCAAAAATTAATGGGTCTTATTAAATTGGATTTATTGAAAACATAACTTTTGGAAAACAAAATTGAAAAACGGTGAGAACAAAATTTTGATATTTAGTGAATTAGCCAAAAACCAGTCAAGTTTTTTATGCATGGATTATATCCCTGCTTTTAAAAATCTAGAATATAATTTGAATTGGCTGCCAAACAATACCCAATTATTATTAGAGATTCACAAAAGGAAAATGGATTATTATAGTGTTAAGTTTTATTTTCCTTTTTTCATTAATAAGATAACCTTTCAAAATTAGAATATTAGTTTTCTCTCATCTCACATAATGGAAAGTCGTTAAAAGTTTTTTCTTCTTTTATCATTTTCCTCCCTTAATTTTCTTGGCCACCAAACATAGCATATTTTGTGAGTAGAGAGGACGAGCCTTTGGAATAGGAAGAATTTGGTCACTGTTAAATTTTCGAAAAACCCAGCAGCTAAAGTCCAAGCTTTCGCCTTTGGTTGCTCCGTCCTCTTGCTAAAGGCCAGCAGTTCTAATTTATTCTAGAGAAAAAACAATAAACAAAGAGGAAAGCAAAATCCAAGGTCGGCATTGAGTTAGACCTCCATAATGTGATATACCAAAAATCTAAGGTGAATCCAACCAACTTCAAGGTATTTATCTCCATTATCAATAAAGCAAACTTAAATAATATGAGTCAACCCTTATCATTGTCTATAAGACTAAATATATCTTATCAAGATGTTTTATGCTTTATTCCATCACATTCAAAACTCGATACTTTGTCCTTCAAGTTTGTTGAAGAGCAACACAATACCCGGAAACTTGCTAAAAAAACCAATGAACAACTTTTTAAGTAAAGAAACAAAGTTGAAATACAAAGAAAAAAAATTTATCGTCCAAATTTGAAGTTGTCACATTTCATAACTGCATAATCATGAATAGTCATGCGAACATCTCTTTAAAATCAAAAATCAAAATTGGTGATTGTCATATTTTGAAAGCGTTTAGGAAATTTCACTCCAAGACTATCAATTGAAGGTTAGTTTTACCTAAATTTGAATCGATATTCAAAGAAAGTGTCAAAAAGAGTAATCTCTTTTATAATTTTATGGAGTTTGTAATAGAAGATAAAATGTTATTTTTTAAAAAATTTGAACAACAAAGTGTTAGATTTTGAATGTGCAATGAAAGTATAAAACCTATCAAAGATCGAGATGATAAAATGTATTTAACCCTTATCAATAAAGCAACCCCAAAAATATATATATGCCAACCCTTTTATCTTATTCAACTTAAATGCCCTCACCATCACTTAAAAGACTAGGAAAACTCAACATTGGAAACTCTATTTCATTGTCAGAAGGCGCTACCCATACCATTAGTAGATGACAAACAAAGCTATTTTATCAGTCATTGCTACCGAAGTGTCATCGCACAATGTGCAAAAGATCTATAGCAAATCAAACCTAAGATCAGGGTATTTATCTTCACTATCGATGAGGCAAACTAGAATCAAACAAGGCAACCCTTTTAGTACTTGGAGAAATTCTAGTTCATTATCGGAAGACACTAGCCACACCACTTAAATACTAGGAAGGCTCAAAGTCGAAGTCGAAGACTAGTCATTGTTAGAAGGCACTGCCCACAGCCGAAGTAGATGGCAACAAAGCTAACTTTGCCATCTATTGCTGCTTAATCAACGCTACATGAGCATGAAAATATCACATCTATTGAGTAAAGACGGGTTGCAATCGTATAACAATATCTAGAAACATAAAAGCATGTCTTAAACAACCAACTCCTCATCAACATATCAACTCCATTAGTAATCTCAATAAAATGAGAATGGAGGGGATGGGCAAACCCTCCACTGCAAACCAAGTCCATAACAAGTCTCACCTGTTAATACCCTATGATCCTGGTGCCACCAATTCAGATATAGAGAAGAAAAACAGAGACAAAAGCCTAAAAAACCAACACATTGTTCTGGAAATCCCTCATGGCATTTCGAAACTGTGTCGGCTTTCATCCTCTTTATATACAAACCGCCGTTACTATGCACTCAAAAAAAGGAAACTGAGAAAACAAAGGCGAAAAGGAAAATTATTACTTGATCTTGTATGGGTTATATGAACAGATGGAAATAGATTATGGTTCTAAGCGATGGGGGCATCATAATGTATACAATGTGCATCACCACGAGTCTGTCTAAGTGTCTGGGAAGCCCCTCCCGAATAGGAGGAAGGATGTATTCACATTGGGCCTTTCAGGAAGGAGCTGCTCGGTTCTGGGGACAGGTTTCACAGCTCGTTCCTTCTCTGGGATTGGAAAGGAAAGAGAAAGGGAAAGAGAAGCTGCAGCAGCATCGTCGTCTTCCTTGATTGTCACCATATCAGGAGGCTTGTCCTGCTCGGTTTTCTTGTCTGCACTCCCAAGATACCAAGGCAGGATCCCTTGTTTTGATGGTTTCTTTTCAGCCCCCAAGGCAAGCTCAAGATTTGGGACTGTATCATGAAGTCGATCCTCATATTCTGGTGAGAATGCTTTCCGAGGCATGGAGTCATCCCCCAAGAGGAAGTTCCTCACAGGATGCAAATCTACAGGAAAGAATCTTTTTTCATTGATAGGGGGAACACCAGCAGCTGGATCGTTTATGGGTGATGCAAAACCATCACTCAAAGAACTCATATTTCTAGAACTGTTACAAACAAATGCTCCACTATAACTTGTCTTCAGTTTCTTGCGCTCACTTTCTGCATCAACCAAAATACTATTCCCAGTATTCCATGGCAATCCTTGACTTGTGCCAGCAGTAGAAGGTTGTGACACTGTCTCTGTAGGGTCAGAGCGTGGCCGTTTAGTGTTGAATTGCCAACCCTCTCCATCAGCTTCTGTGTCCATAACCCTATCTTCATCCATCAAATCAATCTCAAATTTTGCTCGACTCGTGATGCTGTTCATTCTATCATGTAGCTTCTCCTCGCTGATGCTCCCCATGACACCTACCTCTTGAGAACCAACGGGAAGCATCTTGAAAGGACGATGCAGAACATCCTGTCTATCAAGTGATGCGGCCCGATGCACTGGCAACTTCTCAACTCTATTCGAACCACTTCCTATCTTAGTTAATGGAACAGAAGGTTGAAGCTTCGACTCCAGTTTGCCATCTGGATCGCTATGCTCTTTCTGCAGGAAGAAAGGATGACATTAACATACACTGTAAGGCCAGTGATAAGAATGCTTCAAAAATTGTTTTTAATTCTGGGGAATAACAATGCTTTTACATTCATGCCCATGGAGATTAAAAATATATATGCAAAAAAAAGGCGAGAAGGTAAACAATTTACTTCTATGAGACACTCTTCTAACTGGATTTCCACACAACATGGAATTCAATTTTGGCATGCATGAATATTTTTTAATTATCAGACAATAAAATCCATTAAAACATAGAACCTCAAAAGAACGGAAATTTTGCCTTGGGGTTTCGTTCTGATATAAACCCTTTTTGTCCCACACAGCTCATCCAAAGCTTAGACCAACAACTCCACTGCAAATGATCTCCCCATCAGGTATTCTATATCTAGATGAATCTAAGCCAGCTCCATTAAAGGAAGGATATCCTCAGAGTTCATAATTTACCTCTAGCTCCATAATGAGGTTGACCATGGTGAGAAGATTTCTTCTCTGGATTTCTAGGCCATCCTTCGAAGCCAACCTCCACATTCCCCAGTTTCTTAATGGTAAATGAAAAAACAAAAAGGGATTTCCGCTAACCAATGCATGTTTGTTCCATGGACAATGTTCCAAAAAATAAAATCCAGTAATTAATTGAGTTACTAATTAGGCAGTTAGCATGTGATAGGTAACGAAACATTACCAGGGAAGTACTGGTGCATCTCACTTCCGGGCACAACTGTGAACTGCCCGTTGGAATCCTGGACAAGAAGTGGACATCAAGTTTGGTCTCCGGCTGCTCCAATTTTTCTTGTGAACCTAAGCACTTATCATCGCATGAAGGTGTTTTCATATTGTGATTTCCATTTACAGTTTCAGATGATGAAAGAAAGGGTATGTCCACTAAGGCAGGAGCCATGGATGACAGGTCTGCATCGCATGATCTATCACATGTGTTTACATCTTTAGCCATACGTTCAGGTGAGCATGTGTTCTCAGAGGAAGTCATGGCAATGCTGGGAATATCATCATCCTCGGGTACTGTATTCAAACTAGGAATACAGACAACCTTTGAAGGACCAGATGTCTGTTCTGAGCAATTCAATCTCCTTCCTTTGAATACACCCCATAAGAAAAACATCATATTCCAACCTGCCAAAAATGGATCATATATTTTGTAAGTTACAGAAATCTATTCAAAACCAGAACTGGGAGTTCAATAAAAGTTCATATTTCTGCATAATGGCATAATCACAGGCATTATTAAACAAAGATGGGGGTTGCGATCCAAAATTTGTCCTTGTAACAAGTTGTAAACCTCAATGAACATAACTGGCATAGGAAAACAAATGTATTACATGTCAGAGAAATTTGAGACAGAATAGTTACAACTAATCCTTAGTCATGTGTAGTGTGTTTGGTAAAGCTGTTGGGAATGATCTAACTCTAGCAAAATACTTTGGGAGGTAACAAGGTTGTAAAGCCCCAAAAGCAAGTTCACCAAAAAAATAAAAAGAGAGAAAAAAGAAGGTAAGATTTCCACTCAACACAGATTCAAAAAGCGATGACAAGACCAACCACATTAGCATTTATTTTACATCATTTGATGTTTGTCTGAGTTTGGTATACATTATTTAAAAAAGCTTGGTTACATTCCATGAAGATAGATAACTCACTACATCTACAAAAGGGATGATCTGATCCAAGATGAAGGAAACATGACAACCTACAGTCTCCACTGGATAGAATGACCCTAACTGGAGGATAATGAAGAAAAGGGATTTGTGATACCAAGATAAGTCATTATAGAAAGGCTTTGCTTAGTTGAATTGTAACCATTTCTATTGGGTGTACGAATATGGAGAACATTTAGAAAGCATGAGTAACCTCAAAGTAACATGGGCCTCATGAATCCACATAGTTTGTGTTGCAAATTTCAAAAAGGTCAAGCCCCATAGATTGCATTTTTCCTTAAGCCTCACTTCAAGGCAAACCTTAAGTAAGCCACAAAGACATTCTAGAACAATGATTATAAGGAACAAAACAGAATTTTGTTTTACAAGTAATTCTTACGCTGAGATTTCTCAGGAAGCTGGTTGGATGGGAATATCAGGAGTTCAACACCATCAATGTTTCCTTTAAGAGCCAAATCATTCTTCATCATGCTCTCCAACAAACTCCTGTAGTTTCTCTCGTAACTGGACCACAGAGAAAAATTTAAGAGAACAGGTAAAATTATACACATTAAAGAGACCATTAAGAAGGAAATTATCTGTAATCATTAACCTTTCGAGATCTTTAGCAAAAAAATAGAGCCCAATGTTATCTTCTTTAACACTGCAATCTTGAAACTGTGCTGGCCACATACTCAAGCGAGGAACTTCATTCAAGAGAACCTTGTGGGGAAACTTATTTGCCACTTCAAGAACTTTAGGTGATGCACAGGTTGATAAATGTGCTTGCACTCCACCACAAAAGTCTGGCACTTTTCCACTTCTATGGACTTCAAAAACCCCTCTGCATGTTAAATTTTTCAAGATGTAAACTATTTCCAAAGATGAATATGATGAAACTAAAAGACACGAAAGTTCCAAGGTCTCAGGCTGACAAACAGAGGTATTGAGACAGGAAAAGTGAAAGAATCATACTGCCAAATATATTCATGCTCTGGAATGACAGGCATCTTCCAAAGAACATTAGCTGCAGTGGAAGCATCACTAGAAATGTCTCTCATAGAAGGCTTTACATCAGCAGGGACAATAGAATCTGCTTCTCCCACTTTGGAAGAGAATACAGGTCCAGTAGGGAGCACAGAAAGCTGCTTCAAGTTGTTGACAGCTGTTTGTTTGGAAGAGTCAACAGTATAATTCTGGACTATTGCTTTCCCTTCATCCATTCCTTCAGCAGAAACCATATTCTTTGTACTACTCGAAATTGATACTTGATCTTGAGAAGCCATTTGACCATTCAAATCTGTGCTTGACATGGAAGCCTCATCAGATTGATCAAGAACTTTGTTCCTTTTGTATATTCCAGGCCTTTTAAGCATGGCTGCTTCAATTGCAGCTTTCAACTTACTACCCTTGTTCATCAACTCTTTTGAACTTTTTGCAGCCGATGCATCAACAGTAGAAGGCCGAGGACTGCTAGTTGTGCAAGTTTGCGAAGAATGACCAATTTCTTTACATTTTTCACAGGGAAGATTTCTTCCACCAGTGGTGGAACTCTGCTTTGGGCGATTAACAGAAGTCTCTCTCGTTTTCTCACCTTGGTTTGTTGATTCCCGAGACCAAGGCGACCCATCTTGTGGTGTTTCATTAGCATGAACAGATTTCTCAGTGTTCCACGAATTTGATGAAGGTTCATCCTTCAAGCTAGCATGGTTTGGCTTCTGTTCAGAAGAACTGCATGTTCCATTGGTAGATGAAGAAGACTGCCTCTTAACTTCACCTAATGCAGATGGACAGCATTAAAAACTAAGTAACACCATAAGAGGCAAAAAAGGGGGATTCACAAACAAGCAACTCAGATGTTGTTCAGATGCACTTCTTGTTTTCTGTTTTTGAAAACAGAAAATGATTGTAAATCCTATATCAAATGTAAGAATTCTTGGAGACTTACATTAAAAAAATAACAGCTTTTAAAAACCAACTAAAAAATTTGAGATATTAAAAATATTTTACTACCTCAAATTTTAAAAGTTTTAAAAATAATTCTAAAGGACATAAGGTAAGTCCATATTTTTAATATAAGAATTACTATATTTTATAAAAAAGTTACTACTATTTTCTAATTCTATAAACGGAAAACACAAAGTAAATCCAAACAAGCACTAAGCTAATGCATTAAGAGATGATAAATAAATAAAAAAATAAAAAAACACATGGAATATGCACACTTTATATCAAGAAAGTAGTACATACCTAAAGTAACTGGAATTTCTGAACCTTTACGACTTGGATGGCAAGTTGGCTTTGAAGAAGTTAATTTCCCATCAGACTGCACAGCCTTTGAATCACGGTTATTGCTTATAGAAGAAAGTGAAACAGATTCGCCACGAGATGCAGGTTTTTGATCAGGCTTTGGTGTAGAAACACTAGAACCAGCCATTGCTGAACTACCCAATGTACGTTCTGATTTAAACGAATTCTTCCTATCAAATGAGTTTCGTTCTATAGCCTGTTTTAATCCTTTTGGACTCTGAACATGAGAAAAATTAGGGGAGAGCATTTTAACTTTTGATTCAGTAGCATTTAAACGGCCTGAGGATTTAAATGACATGGATTTTCCCATCATTTTACTAACACCCTCCTTCATATCAAGGGAAGCAGGTTCCCTAACCCTCTTCTGCTTTTCAGGAAGAACTTCCTCTACAGGTTTCACTTTTGGTTTTGTGTTTGAAGTGTTGAAAGAATTAGACTTGAACATAGTACCTGCATAAAATCATAAATTAGTGCTTAAAATGGTAAAAACATGGAAGTCAAGATAAACATCAAAATAAGCAGACAAAAGCTTCCATCCAAGTAATATGATGAAGTCTTAATATGAATAAGTCTCATCAGCAAATGCAATTTACATGAAACTTACCACGAGGTGTAAGTCGTGGACCTGCAGTTGGAGATCGTGCAGTTTCCGGAATTTCACTGGAGTGTGTGGTAGAAGACGTTTGATGGATTGGCCTAACTTTCCCCTTATCTGAATTCTTTAATGAACCATTCCGAGATAATGCAGCTATTCTGCTAGGGCTAGATGACTTTGGCGATCCCGAGCTAAGTTCAACAGCCTGCCTTTTCACCACTGGACCAACTTCTGTATTCTCAGCATGTCTCTTACCAGAGACTTGTGTACCTGAAACAACTTTGTGGGTACTGTTTCCCTCAACTTCTGAATCTTTTGTATCCAACTTCACAAGTACATCAGCATTTACAGCATTTGCTTGTCCAGAAAGTTGATTTTTCTCAGTACCCTCCATTTCAACTTTCACTTGCTTCTGGTTTTCAATTTCCTTCTCAAACCTGCATTCTTCACACATCCAATTACCTTCTGGAACTTTATCCAGCATTTCTCGCATGCAATAGCTGATCAACAGCAATAAAAACGTTAAGAATCATATCAGATACAAAAAATATAAAAAAATAAAATAAAACCAAAAAGGAAAAAAAAAGGCAAGTGGGAATATAAATAACAAAGCTATACAATCTTACGTGTGCTCAGCACCATCACTGCATCTACTACAAATAGCCAGTAAATCCTCCCGACCTGCATCTCCACAGATATCACAAACTTTGACCTGTTCAAAAACAGTAAAAAGAATTTACCAAGCTTATCGTATACAGATAGGCATCAGACAAAATGGGGAGGCAACAATTTGGCAAGTATTTTGTTATGGGAACAACTTAACCACCAATGTTATCCTCTAGTAATAACCACTGAGAGGAAACTGTAATAATTCAAGTAGAGATATACTGGTTGAACTGTAGAAGTACTTAAAGACAACCTTGGAATGAACAAAACAATTGAACAGCAATAAAACCAGGAAAGAAAAGAAATTGATTTTATTAATTAGACAAGACTTAGTATTCCTATTAGGAAAACACAGTCATCTTCCACCAAACAAATAGGTTTGACCACAAAAAGGGATATAAGAGCATGCCCATATTTAGGTATTCTATACACACAGAGGAAATCCAGATAATCTATCTTTGTACCCCAACCAAAAACTAGAAAAAAAAAAAGGAAACTAGTTGATCTCCAAATTTGTAGTAATTCATAGAGAGCAGTTTCCTCCTGTAGAACAGCGTCTATAAAACATGTGTTCTAGCACAACAGTGAAAGAATCATGTCAGCAGTTTAATATTTTAGTGATTCACATAGAGCAGTTTCCTCCAGTAGAGAAATATTAACTGAGTGAAATCCAAGGGTCAAAACTTCACCACTTAAAAAAAAAAGAAACTAGTTTTTGAAAATTTGTAGTAATTCATAGAGAGCAATTTCCTCCTGTAGAACAGTGTCCATATAACATCGGTTCTAGCACAACAGTGAAAGAATCATGTTAGCAGTTTAATATTTTAGCAATTCACATAGAGCAGTTTCCTCCAGTAGAAGAAATATTAACTGAGTGAAATCCAAGGGTCAAAACTTCACTACTTATTAGATTTCATTTTTTTTTGTGTGTGTTTAAAAATGAAACCAACTCTTTAGTCTTGATCCCACATCAAGTTTAAGAATAAAGATTGTGCTTGAACTTTAATCCTCCAAGGAATTTAGAAATTTTTTATGTTTATACGACACCAATTTTCCTGAAGTACTTTCAATGATTTTCCCATCTTTTAGCTACTACAATACTTGGGGTTTTGGTGAGAGATATTCATAGTAATTGGTATGCTTGACATTTATGAATGTTTTTTTTTATAAATAAGCACGGGATATATGACATTTATGAATGTTAATAAAGCAAAATTTTCTTCTTTTTTTTACTGTGAAATAGAATATTATCAAAGGAGAATATAGAATGTAGAAAAAAGGATTGGCAGATCCTTCAACCAGATGCAGGAGGCACACCTCTTAAGAGTAAAGACTATATTCTTATTTCCTTCGCCATTTCCTATCTTTTTGAACTTATTCAGTTAAGAATGGGCAGGATGCCAACGCTATGGTCAAAAACTTGCATCTATGCCCTAGGAAAGCTATAGCTTAAATTTATCCTAATTTAATGAATTAAATTTCTCCTCTTGTTGATGGCAAATACTCTATTCTTTTTTGGGAGGATCTATGGCAAAGAGATAAACCCTTATGCCCTCTCCTCCCCCATTTTATTCTTTTTTTTTTAAATATCGAGGGGTCTCCTATTGCTAGGCTATACTTGTTTCTTCATGACCCTCCCTCTTAGAATCTTATATTCTATCGGGGTATCTTATTTTGAAAAATTATAAAACTTCTTAGCTCTTTTGTTTTTTTTGATAGGCAAATAATAAGACTTTATGAATAAGCGCCAAATGAACAGCATATCAAAGCACACAAGGCATATACAATGGGCACCAAGAAGGCATATCCAAAAAGAGGGGAAACAAAAAACTACTTCCCACACTACGAGAGCCTAGCTAATCAAAAAAATTGATTAAAGGCGTAAAACGTACATCCATATACAACTTCAGCTACAAATAAAAGATTACTAAAGAAAGAACTTTTCAAAGCATAATCCGATTGATCCTCATAATCAAATGACCTTCTATTCCTTTCTTTCCATATTATCCAAAAAATGCACAATGGAGCCACTCTCCAAGCCTCCTTACATTTTTTGCCCACAAGGTATCCATACCACCTTAAAAGATTCTCTTTGACCATGGGAGACTGTACCAGAGAAATGCCAACTATAGTGAAAAACAATTGCCAAAAGACCCATATCTTGGTACAATGAAGGAGGATGTGATCCATGGATTGTGCTTCAACTTTACAAAGACAATATCTATTAGCCAACAACCACCCTCCCCTTTGAAATTGATCTAGGGTCAACACCTGTTTCCAACTAGCTTCTCATACTAAGAAACTTGCTTCAGACAGTACCCATGGATTCTAAATTACATCCATCGGAAAAGGGATTGAAGCCCCCAATTCCAATACAGTGTATAAAGACTTCATAAAAAAATTATCCTTCCTTGAATCCATCCACACCACCTTGCACTCCTTTTCACTATTTACCAACATTCCTTGAAACCTAGAAAGAATTCCTCCGCATTGTGCCCTTAAGGCTTGGTTCATGGTAAAGGATTGGGGTGGATTTGTGGGAAGTTCCATATTCAAGTCCCAATCGGAACCAAAAAATAAAAAACAAAAAAATATTCAAAACTTTACTATCCTTCCATTTCCCACACAAAAAAGGAAGTTCTACTTAAAAATCGTCTCAATCCTTCTTGATATCTTTCTATAACCTAACTCATACCCATCTTTCACTTGACAAGATCGTCACACTCCTTATTACTTGTATTTCCCAAAAGCTCTTCTTTCAATTGCATAACGCCAACTCTACTTCCACAAAAGAGCCTTATTATTCGAAGAAAGGTACCTAATGAGTAATCCCCCCTTACTTTTCTTTGTACATACAATCAATGTTTTAAAAGGCTAGAAGTGGGCTTAAGGCGTTTTACCCAAAAGATGTGAAGTATAAGCTTCAAGGCTAAACAAGGCATAAAAAAAAAATCTTCAAAATTAGAAAAATACTAATAAAATCACATGAAAAATAAATCATAAAAAAACCATACAATTTATAACAATCAAATTAATTCTATCATTTTCAATAGCTTCTAATTTAGTTTCTCTTTATCTTTCTTGAAAGGAAATGATTCTAAATGGTGCTATGACTTGCTTTTTATATATTCATATGTAGTACATTATTTTCGTATAGGTTCACGTAGTACTTGGGAGCTTCAAACATACTTTCTAATTAGTTTGTTTTTTTTTCAAGGAGGATTCCTCCTTTTATATTCCTTTATCCTTAATTTAATACATTCATTGTTTTTGATAAAAAAAATTATTCTCTCTGTCTCTTCTAAAACCCAACTCTCTCTCAAGCCTATATTAAATAATCTTTAAAACTACCATCACTATCACTAGTAGGATCCTTTAATAAATCATAATTATATCCAATTGCTCTTTATCCTCTCCATCAATGTGAATGTCACCCTATTTTTCTTCTTTATCCATTGACTGCAGTAATCTTTTTTCCTTTATCCAACAATAATAAGATAATATGATTATAAATAAGCTCGATCACTATAGTGACCAAAAATTTTTTATTTCTTCTTCCCAATCTCTTCCTTTTATTTCCATTTAAAGGGTTAATTAGTAGTCAATTAAGCCTTTATTGTTTAAAAAGTTTAACCCTAATCGTGGATGTAAAACAAAACTTATAAATCTACACCAAAACCTCCCAAAAGCACAACTCATTGTAAGTAACAAATATTGAGGCTTAAACCTCTTATAAAATGTATACAAAAAGCCCCTAAAGGCCCTAAACCCATTAAAACCTTTTGAATATTTGAGGTTTAAGCCTTAATAGTCTCGAGGCTATAACCTCAAGGCAATAAAACTCAATAGGGTGAGGCTTAAGCCTTGATTACCCTTTACTAAGACTATAGCCTCAAGGCTAATTTGCATAGCCTCAATAGCCTTTTAAAACATTGCATACAATCAACCACCTCATTGGATATATTTTTTCTCCAAAGCCTCACCTCCCAAAAGGAAAAAATCCCTTTGAATCTTCTTAATCCTCAGTATGACTTTCCTCAAAGTGTCGAACAAAGAACAAAAAACATATGGGTAGACTAGATAATGTGCTCCTGATCAATGTAAGTCTTCCCACTTTGGATATATATTATCTTCTTCCACATTGCCAACCTTTGCAAAACCATTCTTCCATCCCATCCCAAGTAGCTACTGATCCAAAAGGAGCACCAAGGGGAAGACCCAAGTAGGTAGATGGAAGCCCACCTACTCTACACCCTAATTCAAAGGCCCACTCCTTTGCATTATCCACCCTTCTAAATTGGAATCAGCTCACTCTTTTCTAAGTTAACTTTCAGACGCGAGCTAGCTTCAAACCAAGTGCACAACCAACTTAGATGAGTCATTTGGTCCTTAGAAGCCTCACAAAAAAACAAGTGTGTCATCTATAAACAACAAATGGGACACCTCCTCCCCCCACCACCTCGCCCCCTCACCTTGACTCCTCAAAAGTATCCTCCCTCCTTAGCCTTAAGAAAAAACACGAAGGGTCTCCATTGCTACTACAAATAAATAGGAAGACAAAGGATCCACTTACCCCAAACCCTAGAGCTTTGAAAGAAACCCAATGGAATGCCATTAACAATCACATAAAACTTTGCAGAGGATATATATCATTTAATCCATCATATCCATTTCTGACCAAAATTCATCCTTTCAAGAACTGAAAGTAAGAAACTCCAATTGACGCGGTTGCACCCCTTTTAGTGTCTAGCTTACACATGACACCACAAGCATTGCTCTTCAACATAGAGTCTACAAGTTTGTTGGCTATAAGAACCGCATCAAGAATTTGTTTTCCCTCTATAAAAGCATTATAGAATTTGGACATCACTTTTTCCACCTCCTTTTTTAGTCTCTTTGCCAAAACTTTAGTTAGAAGCTCATACAGAACACCCACTAAGCTAATAGGCTAAAGTTTTTCAGGCCCTCATCAACCCCTTTCTTTAAGATTAATCCTAGCCATAAAATTTCTCCTTCTGCGAGAATTAACCATTTTATGAAAGAACTTTGTGTTTTTATCACCTTACACAAGGCTTCTTTAAAAAGAGCCCACTTACAATACTTCCTCCTATGAAACTCCCCACACTTCATCTTTCCTTACAAGAAAGGGCCCGCTCCCTCTCCTTAGAGTTCCAAAAACTTGCCTCATTGAAGGCCATCTCCTTCCTAATTGAAACATTACCAAACACCTCTATTCTGAATTTTAAAATGTGATTTCCATGCTTTCAATTTCACAGCCAAAATGAAGCCATAAGGGCCTCTAAAATTATACCACATCCACCACCCTTTAAGTCTTTGAAGCCCACCTCCTTCAACCACATATTTTTGAACCTGAAAAGGATAAAACCTTTCTTGATCCATCCCCCATCTAGCAAAATAGGTGTGATCCAACACAGGGTTGGGCAGTGTACACTAAATTGACCTTCTTGCCCTTTAAACACCAAGAATCAGTCTGGATTGACTGTCAAACCCCCACCCCCCTCAATGACTCATCTTTGGGAGAATATCTATTGCCTCACATTTTCTCAACATCAATCACCAAGGAGTTTTAGATAGTTCCTTTTAACATTATTTTGCAAGGTTAGTGTGTTTTGTTTGTTATACAGGCTGAGTGGGTTTGTCCATCAATTGGTGTTTTGAAGCTTAATTAATCCAAACCAAATGGAATGAAGGATTCATTCAGGACCATAGGGGTGAGAATATTCAAGCTTTGTTTAAGGAAGCGTATTATGGGCTAATTATTGAAATAGAAATATTTGTTTTATTTGACAGTCTCAAAACTATGGGAAAGTTAGGTTGTCACCAATTTACCATTGGAGGGGATTCAGCGACAATTGTGTCTTGGGTGGTTAAAGGTTAAAGGTTTTATAGATACTGCCATTGGATACAAAGAATTAAGAGGGTATAGAGTTTCTCTATTTATGGAAGCTTAGATCAACTAATCAGGAAGGCATAGTTTGGCAAGAGATGAGTCTCTTCTCTAGTTGATTTCATTGGGGATCTCATACCTCATTGGGTTTACTGGTTTGTTTCCTTAGGGGTGAAAAGCCAAGGTTACTTACCATGGAGTTTTTCTCTTTTTATGCACTCATGCACTTTTCCCCCCTTTTTTAAAAGAATTTTTCATCCTTTGTTTTCTTGCACAGATTCTTACTTGTTCTAACACAAAACCAGATATTGATTCTTATTTAAAAAACTTAATTAGTATACATATTTGAGGAACCATGATGCAAACCTACAAAGCAATAACAAGTGGAGCATTTATATATATATACCTTGATATTGGCAAACATATTATTGAGCAAGCCTGATTCACTATGTTTTGATATACTATCCTATTATGAATTTATTTCTGAGTTGGTAGAAAAATAATGATAGATAATTTATTGTTAATACTAATTTAAAATTTAGCATAAAAGTGAAGACCTAAAGTAAATTATGTATGTAGGTTGAAGTCGTATTATCAACTGATATTGTGATATTGCTTTGGCATGAGATTTAACAAATAAATTAAGTCCTATTCAAGCTTATGGCATATTACACCATAATGATTTTTTTGATGAAAATAATAGATGCCCTATTACTTTATACAGGGAAAATCATCATCATAAAAGGAAAAGATTTCCTGATTTTAGTAAAATGATAGTTAATTAAAATAAAAACAAATGAAAATCATGGTAAACTTATCTCACAAAGTTTCCAAGGTAAAATTCAATAGATACTACTTCAGGATGAACAAGATATACAAAACAAAAACTACATTACTAAATAAAAAACATGAATAGGTCTTAAACTAATACATCTAATTTGTTTGTTTGTTTGTTTTTAATTAATCATCAAGTAGTAAGAAACCAGTATGTTTTATTAATATAAGCAAAGAAAAAGCATCAATACTTACATCATGTTCCACAACGTCTGATTCATCACTCTCATCCACAAGCTGAGATTGCAAAGGTTTCTCAATATCAGGTAACTTAGGCAACTCATTGCACTTCTTGACCTCCTCATCTTGGTCTACACATTTCAATGCTTCAGTCGGCCTGTCCTTACCATCCTTGTCAGTCTCTACTTCTAAGTCTGTATGAACTTCAATTGAAACCACAGAACTGCCTCCAATAAAACTAGTTTTACTATTTGCAATAGTATCAGCAGAGTCATATCCAGCAGATTTCTCACCAGATACAACATTCAGTGCTGCCTCTTTTGTCGATGATGAATTCATATGCCCCATTGAGCACTCAGGCAATTCTTCCTTGAGATGAGAAGAGAAATCCTCTTCCAAATCCTTAACTTTTGGGTTGCAGGAAGGCAATCCACTGCCCTGTGAGCCAGTGCCAATATCTATATCTTTTAGGGAAGGAACCTCTGAAGGTGTTGATAAACTAGGAGGCACCTTCTGAATAGAATCTTGAGTATAACAACTCACTTGCCCACTGTTATTATGGCTCTTTTTCATATCACTGACATCATGACTGCCTGAGGCAGTTTGAAAATGAACAGTCTTTCCAAATCCCTCTTGACAAACACTACTAACTGAACCTGCACTACATTTTATGTCAGCATTATAACTGGTCTTTTCATCTTTATTCTCAATAATACATGAGATGTTATCATCATGCACTTCTAAACCCTTTGGATCATCATACTTATTTGGAAGGCTTCTTTCATCAGAAGCACATTTTGGTTTCGAAGCAAGGTGATCCTCTACAATATTTTCACTTGGAAGCATCTCAACATCTTCAGACGCGTCCAATGCTGCTTGACTTTGAGCATTTTCAGAGAATGAATCATGACTTGAATTAGCACTGACTAGATTACTTATCTCACTGGCAGTATTTTGTAAGTTATCACATGTTCTACTCTTAAAAGGAGGTTGCACATCATTAACAGAATACTGGCTAACAGCATTTCCCCGGCAGTTTTCATCAGAAGATTCATCAGACTTTGACCCCATGAGAGCTTGGTTAAAATGCATGCAAGATGAGCAAGGAGTGGAGCACACGTTACAGGTCCCAGATTCTGCCCTAATATAAGCTTTCCGACTTCCCTTTTCAGCTGATGCCTGATAAATAGAAGCAGAAAATAAGTGACCATGCAACATAAACTAATGCAAACAACAAGTTACACACAACAATTTACACCTTATCATTAAAAATTCAGTTCTGTCATAGTATGAAGAAAAATAGTTTTTTACTTTGCTAATATGTAGAAAAGAAAAATTAAAGAATTGTGAAACAAGGGGGGGGGTGGACCTCAACATTAAGGATGAGATAAGTTGAGGAGTGATATATAGATATTAAGAGAATGGCAACAATTCAAATCGGGCTTTTTATTTTGGTCCCTGTTGAGACTCAAAAATAGAACCTCCCACATCTGCATCCTCACCCCTTGCCACTTAAGGAAGTTCTTTATGAGTTCTTCATCCCCATCAAAAAGAAAAGCAAGGCAACCCCATCTAACAAGTCCCCAACTCAAGTCCTCTCTAGCAAAGATTTTTCAGTTAAACTTTTTGTTTCCTCCAAATGTGCTCCTTTGTGCTTTAACCTAATCTCACCTGAATGGATGGATATCTTAACAACCCTAGCCTTTCATCTACTATTGTCCATGTCCTACTTCAATTATTTCAAAATCCTCAATATATACCAACAAGAAAAAAGAAAAAAAAAACCATAATGCTCTCTCTTTCACTTATTTTTATCAAAATACACTGTATTGTTCATTATCAGTATCGCTCATCATGCAAAAATACAAAGATCCAACACAACCAACTCAAAAGATAGGATATTTATACAATTATATCAGACAAGTTTGTGTTGATCTCACGTGACAAAATCCACTGTTGTCAAAACTATTATATGCCATTCAGCCAACCATACCACAATGTCTTAAAAGAAAAGCAGGTTGTCTAAATCAACACTAACATTAGCCACTAACATGTTGTCTCAATCAACTTTGTCAAAACTATTTATTTCTAATTCAAAAGGCCCTGGTCTAGTGATTATGATTAACACTAACATGTTGTCTCAATCAACAGTTCATTTTGTTTTTTCCAAATGTGACATCATTTTTTTTTCTTTTTTTATCAAACTAAATGTGATATCTTATTTGAATATGTATTGTGATCAAAGCGGCAGCAAAACTCATTTTGTTTTTTCCAAATGTGACATCATTTTTTTTTCTTTTTTTATCAGACTAAGGTTGTGTTTGTTTTTTGACTTAATAGAAAAAGCCAAATATTTTAGCTTTTTCTATTCAGCCAAAAGTGACTTATTAACATCATCCAACATAACTAGAGTGAACTTGTTATCAATAAGTTCAGTTTAGTTATGTTGGATGATATCAATAGGTCACTTTTGGCTTAATAGAAAAAGCTAAAATATTTGGCTTTTTCTATTCAGCCAAAAAACAAACACCACCTAAATGTGATATCTTATTTGAATATGTATTGTGATCAAAGCGGCAGCAAAACCTATATACCAACCATTTCAGCTAAATTCTTCTTCTTCGTCTTCTTCTCCTCCTTCTCCTTTCTTTGTTTCTTTTTTACTTATTTGTGTGTGTGTGTCTAGCAGATGGATAGGAAAATAAGAACATATTAATAAGCCCCAGTGTTGGGGGGCAGCCAACCCACAACATGAATCTTATCTGCCATTCAACTCTATCAAAGACCTAAGGCCATGGCCAGTAAATTAAAGGCCTTATGTATTTTACTATCTCAAGTTGAGTTTTTCGCCTTGCTCAAATGTTTTGAGCATCACCATGCTTGAATCAAATAATCTCTACCTTTCTGGCACATTCATTGGTCCACATTGAATCATGTTCTCACCTGCTACCTCATCTTCTCGTATTGCCACTCATCCATCTTAACATCCTTACTTGGGCACACTTGTTATTTGAAGGATTTTTCTTGACCCATGAAATAATGTAGGCCTTACAGTTGTATCATAAAGTTTTTTTTATGACTCAACTGGTATTCAACAATATCTATAAAAAAAATGGTATTTAACAATGAGGCAGCACTCATCCCCTTTTAACTCCAAAAGTCATAGAAATGAGCTAATAGTATTTTGAAAAAATCAAATAATTACACTTAACTTTTTTAAGAACTTATCATCACTTTTAGTATATTTCATGATCCAGTAAAACAAATATAATTAGTATATCAGTAGTTACAGAACAGAATGTGTCATATTAAATAAACAGAAGCAAAAATGTCAAAATAAATATCCTACGCTCAAATTAAAAGACAATATGCTTAACCCGATTAATGTGTGAGAAGAAAGTTTTAAAGAGATGTCTGTGGCAAAAACACAAGAATAAGCTCTCTAGGATAGACACCACCGTAAAAACTTATCCCACTTAGAAAGAAAAACTTAAAAGCATTTCAACCACAAAAACCCAAAAAAAAAAAAACAAAAAACCCTAAGGAAGTTGCTGGAGTAATTAGGGTTTCATTTGGCAAACATTTTGAACAATCACATAAACTAAACTAACTACAACCCTAAGGAGCATGCAGGGTTAAGTTGGATTTCATTTGGTAAAGTCACTTACTCATCCAACTTTAGAAAAGAAAAGCTTAAAAGCGTTTCAATCACCAAAGAAAAAACCCCACAACTCTAAGGACCTTGCTGGAGTAATTAGGGTTTCATTTGTATATATTTTGAACGCACGTAAACTAAACTAACTACAACCCTAAGAAGCTTGCAGGACTAATTTGGATTTCATTTGGCAAAGTCACATACATATATTCGAACAATCACAAAAACTATTAAATCAATGAGCATATGTGAATTTTTTTCTTTATCAGAAACAAACATAAGTAAATACAAAGAAGGATGAGAAATCCTTTCCCCAGATGTAACCATGATCAAATGCAAGAAAAACCATCCACTCCAGATATCAATCGAAATGCACAACTAAAAGCGATTACAACTGCAAGTACAGGTGAATACAATAAACCCAATGAAAGATTTAGAGTAGTGGTGTATTCAATAAACCCAATGAAAGATACCGCAAATTACCCTGTTTTCTCACCGTATTGGTCTGAATATCATAATCCGTCTCGTCCACAGGCCCTTGCATCCGACAGCTCCCTCTCAAAACTGGTGTGATCTAATAAGCACATCAAAAACCACATAAATCACTGTCCCAATAGCACTAGCATTATCAAAATTATTAGATCAACTTCAAAGCACAATCACTCAACCATTTCCAACAAAACAAATTTCATCCAAACAATCAAATGAATCAGCAACCAATCCAACTCCAACACCCCCCCAAAATTCTCCTCCCCAAACCATCAATTCAACAAAAATTCACCCCAAAAAAATCAAAACTTGAAATAAAACCACACAATCAACAACCAAACTCAAATCGAGGAAACCCTAATTCAAGTAAGGCAACATATTCCACATGCCTCTGGTTCCAAAATCATCTCCGTCCCATTGTAAAGCTCCGCCAGCGTCCGCTCCCTCCGTTTCGCCATCGCCGCCACCGACACGATCGATCACAATCCAGTCCCCCACAATCGCACATCAAAGTAGGGGAAATTCCAATTGCGAACAACAAATCTCACCACTTTTTCTCTCTCTAGAATCTTCTTAAATTAAAGTGTGCCACATAACAAAATCAAAAAAAAAAAATCCAAAATCAAAAATCAAAAATCAAAATCAAAATCACTTCTCTCCAAACCACTTCCTCTCCCCGAAGAAAAAGATCTGAAAGAATTTTCTGAGAGGAGATTGTGAGATACACTTCTTCTTCTTCTTCTTCTTCCTCCTTTCTCTCGTTGTAGCTCTGCTCAGCCTTTGATATGCCCTCTTCTCTCTTTCCGTATTCCTTATTTCTATCTCTTGATTTCTTTTATCATTTTTTCCTTTTCTATATTTTCTTATTTTCGAGATTTTGTAATTTTTTTTTTATTTTAAGTTTTTCTGAGGTTCGATTTGTCGGGGGCGTTTGGAATGGGGGAAAAGCTGCGGACGAAATAAGCGAGCGTGGGAGGTCGCACGTGTGGCATGTGAAACGTGCCCTGCACACTTGTGGGTTCGCACGTGTAAGTGGGTGACATCAATTGGGAAGTTTTCTTTAAGAATGATGCATTTTGGAAAAATTAGAGCATCTTGACAAGGACGCTAATATAATATGATGTGTAACACGTTTTACTTTTTTAGCATATTTTAATTTTTTATTATTTAAAGATTCGATTTGAAAATACAAATAGGATGTAAAATTATAATTAATAATATATGTTATATATACGTATAATAAATCTCATTTGATTTGATGTAAAATGATAAACAATGAAACATGTTATATATGTATAATTGGTACGGTGAAAATTTTAACAAATTATAAATAAAAAAATTAATTTATTGGTAATTCAAATATAATTTTCTAATATGTCTGATTAAGTTTGCACTACTGCATCGATGCAAATATTGTTGGCAAATTAGATATGTTTGTAAATTCTTCGACTCTTTGTAGATTTTGGACAATCAAAAATTTTCAATATGGATTTAGAAAAAAAAAAAAAAAACTCACGACTTGATTGATTGAGTTTACACTATGAAATTGACAAAGACATTGGTGGCAAATTAGACATATTTGCCAATTTTCCGATTCTTTAAAAATTTTGGACAATCAAGACTTACGCAACCTTGAAAATGATTTGAAAGATAGTTTATTTATGAGAAATTGTATTATCAAAAATGAAAATTTTTCTAATAGGTGTTTAACCTTATTCCACAAATGATCAATCAACCTTCACATGCCTTGATGTGAGTTATGATGAATTGAATTGTAAATTTTAGAAGTTAGGTTAAAGACATTTGGTAAATTCAATATATGTTTTTAGAGTGCGTTTGTTAAGGATTTTAGAAAGTATTTTTAATCTTTATAATACTTGAAAATTTTTTATCTTTCAAACATTAAAGATACTATAAACGCTTCATAGAAACACGGTCAAACACACTCTTATTATCATTAGAAGAAACAGTTTGATGCTAAAAAGACATTTGTTAGATGTCACACCATTCGATCAAGCAAATAAAATATTTGATCATCCAAGTTAATATATATTTGTGATTTATTTTGATATATTCTACAAAATGTGATGTTTCCTTTTATGCATGTAAGTCTTCTTTGTTAAGTAAAAGTATAACTTGTGCTTAACAAAATTTTACTTATATTTCAATTAGTTATCGATTGTTTTTAATTCACATATGTTATTTGATTCATTTGAATCGTATTTTAAGTCTTTATTTTCCTTTGCCCCTCTCTTCTAGCTAGTAACAACATAGATATATAGTGATAGACCGACTAAATAGTGGGTTCTTTCATGGGTAGGATTAGGACTAGCTCATCAATCATGTACATTATTTATTAAATTTTGTTTCCTAAAGCCTTTAAATTCATTGGTTATGCTAATAAATAATTTTTTTTGGGAACTAAATTATTCAAACAACATGTTTTGAATAATTAACTTTCTATTTGACTACTATCGACGTTTGTTTTCATATTATTGATCAATATGATGTGTGAAATGGTAGTTATGTCATTGAGTATGTCATGTCCTAGGCTTAGGAGACATGACACAACTCCTTAACCTATTCATATTTTTAAAAAAAGAAAAAAAGAAAATGATAATCAACTAAGCGAAAAATCATGATATGATTAGCCGACATCATATATAATAACATCAAGCTTGCAAAGTATTTCTTCAACACCATCCAACCTATCTAAACAAGTTTCATAGTATTCGAGCGAACGTTGTACCGACCAACTTCAAATTTTATTTAAGAATTCAAGACCTATCATTCTATTTGAGTGCACAAAACCCATGTGAAAATCTTCTATTCTACTCCTTTACTTGGCCTAATAAGAAACATCAAAATAATGTAGTATTGTAAAGACCAAGTGTAAAACTATAACTTTAACGTGACAAAAGCATACCTAAGTCACCCCAGCCACCCTTCTTTCTTTTGTTTAAAGATGACGGTCAAAAATATCTTCTTAACGGGTGAAAATAGACTTTTAAAGTCAATGAATAAAAACAATAAGTCACCTCCAACCATGTTTCGTACGTAACAATTGATATTCTAGGTTTTCATTAAGCCTATGGGTCTACACTAAGTCTAAATCCAATATAAAAACATAAGCACCCAAAGTAGCTAACCAAACGAATAAATAAATAAATAAAATAAGCTAATAAAATAAAAATAAATGCAATATCTCACGAGATCCAACAATAGAAACTATTGAGTAAATAATTGAAACCTAGGAGATCAAATAATAAATACAAAAATAAAAAATAGATAATTAAAATAAGCTAATAAAATGAAATAATTGTAATATCTCATAAGATTTTATAATAGTTATAGAAAAAATATAATTAAATAATAAAATTATGAGGTCTTCGCAATCCACAAATTTGGACAACAGAAATTATTGAAACATACCAAGTAGGTAATAAAAAATAATTTTTAAATAAGATAATAAATCTATTAATTAATAAAAATGAATATGAATATTATGGTGACAATCGTTCAATCAAACGAAAGAAAATCATCTAACTTCACATAAAAAAGATATGAATATTCATAATATTGACTATAGATAAAGTTTAGTAACTATATAATAAAAAATTGGGGACGATGAGGCACCTATTTAAATGTTTCTCGATCAAACCTCTCAAAATCGCATTAGATAGACGGGCCTCATAGACACACGTGAACTTTCATTTATACATCCACAAGCCCTTAAAACTTGGGCAATGGATGCTAATATATATCTTTTGATATTATTATTTATTTCTAGCAAGGGATCAAGAAATATATAAGAAAAAAAAAATCAATTAACATAAAAATGAAAATCAACATGTTATTTGCTTCTTTTAATTCCTCTTATGATGCAACAAATGCTTTTATTTTATGATGGGTGGAAAAATTTTCTTCATTACACTATAGATGGGTATTTCTAATTACTATATTTAATTATTATAAAAAAAAATTTGTAAGATTATGAGCAAGAAAATTTTTGTTGCAAGGCGATGGACCGAAGGTCAATATTTTGATATTTAATTAGTTTTTAAACCAAGGCTTCTAAGTAAGTTTCAAAAAATTGATTAAAAAAATACTTCAAATTTTTATCTTTAATTTAAGAATTAATCGGTTGAAAGGGATGAAATAATCATCATATTTGTAAATTTAATATTTTTCATATTTATATTTAAACAGTAACCCATTTTTGGCATAAATGTCTTTAACTATTTCAAGTATTTATATGTAAGTTTTAAAAGAAATTGTTATTTTTACCATAAAAAAAAATAAGAACATTTTTGTCAAAATGTGACTAAAAAATTATGAACAGTTAGATTTCCAAAATTGGTTTTGTAATGGTCTTTTTAATCAAATAACCATTAATTTAAAGTTATTTGTATAATCAATATATAACATTTTAAAACTTTTTTTTTTTTAAGTTTAGACTTATCATAGGCAAAATGATAAAGAAAATAAATGAAAGTAAGGAAGAAATGTCTAAGTGTTTAAAGCAGATTGTATTTTAATTACATATATATATATATATATATATATTCAATCTTGATCATAATAATAATTAAAATTTCCAAATTTCTTCTTATTCTCTTTTTCTCATTTCACTTGCATTTCCAAGAGAAGCTTAAGTGTTTGGAAAAAAAAAACAAAAGAAACAAACTTAAAACTTAGGTGATGTTTATTTTTTTGCTAAATAAAAAAAGTCAAAATATTTAGTTTTTTCTATTAAACTAAAAGTGATTAGTTGATATCAACCGATTAAACTAAACTTATTGATAACAAATTCACTTTAATTATATGGATTAATATCAACATATTATTTTTAATTGAATAAAAAAAATCAAATATTTTTTATTTTTTTTATTCAGTAAAAAAACAAACACTACTTTAATTATTTTATTATCTTAACTCCATGCCATAATTTACAAAATCAAGTTGTTTTAAATCTCATCTTATTTAAGAAATGATGAATTACTAAAAATAATAATCTTTATCTAAAAAAATTATTGATTAGTATTTGTAAAAGGAAAAAGAAAAATCAATTTTTGATTTTTCTTTGGTCAAACAAAACATCAATCTTAGGAAGGTTTTCTTTCTAAATAATACAAAGAGAAATACTAATAAATTACTTTGCTTAGTACTTTTGTTAGTTAATACAAGCAAAGTATGTTCAACTTTAATATTCAATTAAGAACCATATTATATCGAATCATAGGAATAATTTGTCAATTATAAACTAGTGTAGTTGTGACCTATGCCAACATGCTCCCTCATGTGAAATGTTGTTTACTTTGAATAAAATTTTTGCATGATTTCAAAAAACATATACAAACATATAAAATGCCATAAACTTCACCCCCCACCAATATACATAGGATTTCAAAATCACACCCCACTCCTCTCCCATGTGAACATGGTATCCTATCCTCATCACATCCCATAGAATTACAAAGTCAACTAAATACATTGACTCTATCCTATCCTCATCACATCCCATAGAATTACAAAGTCAACTAAATACATTGACTCTAATTAGACATGCATTAACTAGGTAGAGATATTCTTAGTACTTTATAGGTAATAGATTATTCTTAATTATATAGACACATATTGAAGGTGTACAAGCCTTGAGCTCAAAGAGGATACTATCTACACATAAACGGGTAGATCGTTACATGACTATAATCATTATTAATTATAAATGATTGTGATATTGCTTTCAAAACATTTTAAACCATTGTCAAAAATTTTAATATAAAACTATTTATAGTTAATTATTATAAATATCTTTAATGGTTGTTACTAATTTTATGCACTTTTTACCTTTAGTAGCCAAAATCACCACAATCTTACAATTGACCTTATTACCAATGCCCATTTTTAAGTAAAATGACAGTAATCGGTGCTAGTATTAATCATTACTGAAATTTAATTTCTTATCGCTACCGAAAAACCATAATGTACTGAAAAAGTTGTAACGGCTATTGGCCTTTTTCATTTCTTTTTCTCCATCTGCCACCAAATACCGAAACGTCTAGCGCATTTAAGTGCTTTAAAATTTTGTACGATTGTAACGGCTACTATGTTGTATTACTCGACAATCATAATTGATGACAATTAAACTGGTGATAACAAGTGGCAACAGGTGGCAATATTACATTTTCTAGTTTTATTAAATGCATCACCTCATACTTATAAATTTGTTCATAAATTTTGAAATTGCATAAAAGAAAATATCCACTGCCAAAAATCTTAATACTAATTATTTGGTTATCGCTAGCTTGAATTACCAAATTACCCTTAGTTAATATCATTGTCCAATTCTTTCCATTTCACCACCCCCTCCATTTTTATGTATATTCATACAAAACCAACCTACCATGCACATATTGGGTTTTATTTTTGTCTTCTCAGTTTTAAATTTTTATTATATTACTAAATTTTTTACATTCTTTGGATCTCTTGAATTATATATTGATTTTTTTATTCTCATACTACTTAGAAAAAAGATAAAATTTTGTTTTATATTCTTGAAATATCGTATAAAACACACTCCTTAGAATGTCACATTTTCTAGTTAGTTATTGTAATTCATAATGATTTTATTACTAAGGTGGTATTTGTTTTTTTGGTTAAGTTTTTTATTCAGCTAAAAACAAACTATTATGTCAACCAATATAATTTGATAATAAGTTCATTTTAGATATGTTAGTTGATATCAAAATGTTACTTTTAATTGAATAAAAAAAAAATCAAATATTTTGATTTTTCTATTTAAAAAAAAAAAAGCCCATCACCTAGATCTTAATCTAAAATACTAGAAAACTCCAACCTTGAGGTTAGAAAGTTATTTATGGGAGTGCCTTATAATTTTTTTAAATAAGGTTCTCATAATTTTTTAATTCAACAAAATATTAAGAATATTGTCATTTTAGTGCAACATTCATTACAAAACATTATTCCAATCAAAATTAAAAGTAATGCATATATGGAGAAAGCCCAAATTATCTTATTTATAACTTTAATGATTTTTGTGAATTGATGTATTAAATAGAGTACCTAAAGAACTTATTAGCTCATTAATATTATTATTGAAAAACATTTAAAGACAAAGAAATTAATAAAAAAATGTGGAAATATTCAAAGAATTCGAGAGTCTGGACAATAGTTGATAAAATCGAATAACAATATATTCATTTTAAATTAACCATAATTTTTCTCTCTATGAACCATAATTTTCACACGTGTTTGTGAAGTGACTACTTAAAATTTTAAAACTTAAGTATTTAATTTTTAAGATTGATTATAATTAGTATTTTATTTATAAATTAAGGTTTTTAATCATATGCCATTTTTTCACAAAAGAATCAAGAAAGTTTGACCAATGTTATCAAAGAATAAGTTATCCACAAATTTAAAATTTATATCAACAAAGATTTGAATATTTTTTCTTCTAAGTTAGAATATAAATATTGTATTATTTATTTAAAAGATAGATAAATAATCCATGTTAAATTATGAAAATCATAAGCACTTTTCATCTTCTAAATGTTCAATCTTAAATTTCAATTAAAAGCATCATATCAAGGCTATGTTAGGTTCCTAGGAAATTCAAGACAACAAAATGTGATCAAGAGAAAATAAATATAAAAAAGAGAAAAAAAAAAGTTAAAGAAAATAAAAAATGGATTTAAAGTCATTTTTAATTTTTTTTTTTATGTTACTTCAAATTCTTAAGACTTCTTCCATAACCAAACATTTAAGACTCTTCATGAGTCAAACCTCGGGGTGTTGACCGTCTCACAACAATTAGCATCGGATAAATTCAAGGTATCATTAATAGCACAATTCAAAACCAAGTCCATGTGCTATTTATGGGGACCACACTTCTTAGTGTTTGCCCTAACGAACTTGGCTACTCTTGTGGGTAAACATAGAAAAATAATTTTATTTAACATTTGTTTTCTTAGTATTTTTCTAGGATTATTGTGAGTTTCTCTTACATTTTTTAAGTAATTACTTAATTTGTTCTTATAGACAAACATCAAATAATAAAAATTAAGGTTTGAGAATTCTAATTACAATATGAAATAATTATTATAGTTTGAACCTTTTCTTTTATAAAGAATTTAAAAAGAAAACAATTGGCCCATACAAAAAAAAAAAAAAAAAGGAAGAAAATTAGTCAGATTTAACTCAAATGTTCAATTAAATTAATTTTTGAACAAATATAATCGAAAATATTTTTAATGAGCAAAAGTAAAAGAGTTGCTTATATTGGATTTTCCTATTTTTATTTTCCAAAATTTTGTAAAGTATATTCTTAAACAAATTTTTTTATTATTTTATTTTCTTATTAATAAAAAATAAACAATAGATCCCATTTCAATAATAATAATAATAATAAGTGAATTTAAGTTCTTGTTTGATAACTGTTTTTTAAAACTAGTTTTTGCTAATGGTTTTAAAAAACTATTATTTAATGTTTTGTAAAACAAAAGTCTGTTTAAAAATATAAAATATTTTTTAAAGTCTTCAGGAGGTAAAATGTTTTCTTTCATTTTCCTTACGTTGCAAATGGGTCATGCTGTTGAGTCATGTGAAAGACAAAAAACACTATTTTTTTTTTTTTTTTACTAAATAATTACAAATGTATAGATATAATTCTAATTACAATATGAAATAATTATTATAGTTTGAACCTTTTCTTTTATAAAGAATTTAAAAAGAAAACAATTGGCCCATACAAAAAAGAAGAAGAAGAAGAAAATTAGTCTAGTTTAACTCAAATGTTCAATTAAATTAATTTTTGAACAAATATAATTGAAAATATTTTTAATGAGCAAAAGTAAAAGAGTTGCTTATATTGGATTTTCCTATTTTTATTTTCCAAAATTTTATAAATTATATTCTTTAACAAATTTTTTTATTATTTTATTTTCTTATTAATAAAAAATAAACAATAGATCCTATTTCAATAATAATAATAATAAGTGAATTTAAGTTCTTGTTTGATAACTGTTTTTGAAAACAGTTCTAACAACCAGTTTTTGATAATGGTTTTTAAAAACTATTATTTAATGTTTTGTAAAATAAAAGTCTGTTTGAAAACGTAAAATATTTTTAACTTATTTTTAATGTTTTAAAAACAAATTTTATATAAAATGCTTTATTTTTAATCATTCCACAAACTTGTATAATAATTTTTTAAAACACTTATCGAAAACAAATGAAAATAATAAAAAAATAAAAAATGTCATATGAAAACATTATATTTTATATTTTTAAGAATAAAAAATAGAAAACGATTTTTGGTTGTTAAACGTGTTTTCTTATTTATTTTTTGTTCCAAAAAATAAAAATTATTATTGAAAACAATCGCCAAACAGACCTTAAATATTCCCAAAATTGGTTAGCTTTTTAAATCATTTTCTCTACCTTAATTAGTGAAAAAAATTCAAAAGAAAATCAAATATGAAAAACAGTTTTCTTCTTACCATATAAATATTTAAAATAATTCTTAATTATTTCAATTGTTGGGTAGAATAGTTTATAAAAAAAATATAAAATATCTCAAATTTATTCTCCACCACATATTATTTTCAAATTATTTTCTACTTAAAAAATTTCTGAAATACGTTTTTAAATGAAAATTTTACTCCAGAAAAATAAATTTATTAAAAAATAATAATTTTAAAAAAATTATTATTTTTATTAAAAGTTTATCAAATGAGAAAAATGATTTCATTGAAAAAAGAAAGAAAAAAAACCTAAATTTCTTTTCCCCGCAAGGGGCGCTAACTGTACGAAAAACAGAGGACAGAGAGAAGTGGAGTGGATCGCGGGACTCCACTTCCAGTCAGCTCAGTCAACCTCATTTACAATGCGGTGAAATAAAACGTTGGAAATCAAAAACGGTCTTCTGAAATTAATCAAATATAAATCTTATTTAAAAAAAATAATTAAACCCCTAAAAATTATTAAAAAAATCGAAATATATATATATAGGATTATGGACATGAGGGGAAGCGGAAAAGAGAAAAAGTTTTTTTAGAGAGAGAAAGTTGTAGAGAGAGAAAATTTTAAGATCTCACTCATACATATCACCAGCTATGGATGAAGGAGGGGGAGGAGGAGGAGGTGGAGGGAGGAGAAGGAGGCCGTGGTTTTAGAGAGAGAAAGGGGCGAGGAATTTCAGAGTGAGAGAGAAAGTGAGGCGGGATATTGTGGTGCGTCCTCTGTTACGATCTTCTTCATGAGGGGGCTGATGCGTGGGAGGAGATCCATCGGTTTCCGGCGACCCTCCGGGCGCTTCTGCGACCGTTTTCCTGCAGCCTGATCGCTGATTCGGAGTTCAAGGTGATGAATTGTTGGTTTCCTTTGGATTTTTTTTTTTGTTGTGTTTGTGAGGAATTCAGTGAATTCGAGGCTGTGTTGTGTGATTTGTGGTGGGAGATTTCTCCGGCGATGTCGATCTCGTGGTTTCTTGCATAATTTTCGGTTTTGTGGATGTTTGATTCAATTTTTTGTTCTGTTTTTCTGCTTTGAAGTTTTTATTTTTTTGGATGTGTGTGAATAAATGTGCAAATATATGAATTTCAGGTGTAAAGAGGTGTTTTTGGCGGAGATTACTGGACTTTGGAGCCTTAATTGGTTTCAATTTTGATGATTTTTTTTCTTCTTTGGCAGGGAAAATTTTGTTTGAGAATTAGGATATAAAAGAATTTTTTTTACCCCAGGAGGTAATAGAATATACAAAGAAAATTTTGCTCAAGATCTGTAGGAATAATATGAGTCTTAAAGAGATTTTCTTTTTTTGATAAGCTAAATGTGAAGATTTCTTTCTTTATTTTTTTTCCTCGAAAAAAATTTCTGAAGTCCAAAGAAGTATTTTTAGTTCCTATGAAGCTTCTCTGCATGCCCATTTTTGTGAAAAACCAAATGCCTTTCTTGTTTGGACTGTGCATTTCGTGAGCAAAATTCTCTACTCTTCTTTGGTAATTGGAAGTTTGTGAAGTGAAAATTCAGCAACTGAAAGATGACATTTTGAATCATGAGGGTGGGTTATGCATCACAAATTATGTCCTGTTTAGAAACTACTAGTTCAATCTATGCAATTCTGGTGGTGAAAGGCTTGAAATTTTAAAGTAAATGTTCATTTTTATCTCTACAATGTCGATTTGGGGTGGAACTTTATGTTGTAGCAATTGGAGGAGAACATTGTTTTGATTCAGTGCAGCAATTGGTGAGGCAGAATATTTTTCGAGCATAAAATGCAGTGTGAGGTGTCAATTTGCTTTCATTGATGTATGCTAGCATTTTGAAACTATGAAGATTGGTTGGTGTTCCCAAAAATGTAGACAAGACTTCATGTGCAGGCCAGAGGGATTTTTATGAAGTCTAGTTGCTTGTTTAATCTCTGTGTTTCTGAAAAAGGTCACATACATTATGGAGCAAGGAAAGCCAAGTTGAGTGTTTACTGTTAACTTATAACTCAATAATTCAAAATTATGGATTTTATGTGTTGGGCAGAATGAACTTGTTTCAGTAGGTCATTAATATCTCGTGTTTCTCTTTGTTTTGAATTCTATGGATGGTCCATCCTTCTGACTAAAAGTAATAGCTTTTGTTCAGGAAGTTGTTGTTTATGTCATGTTTTGCTTGTTGTTGTGTTGGTGAATGACGTAACATGATATTTCATTAGAATGTTGAAAAGGTATATGAGCAAGGAAATCATATAAATCTTTCTGATTATTGGTTAAAAAGATTCTTATTGCTGGCAAAATTTAGTGTGTAATTTCCATCTATTTTCAATTTATCACCTGTTGACGTTGTCTTGTTTACTCTCATCGAACAGCATCCAGAGGACTACTGCAACTTGTCTAAATGGTTTTCAGATACTCTCTGGAGGAGTTGAAGATGAAAATTGAAGGGACAGTTTATGAATCACCGGCCATGGTTGGTGTGCGGGGATGTTCCATTTTCCAGCTCCCCAGTTCCTTTGATGGGGACTTGGGCTTTATGCTGAAGAATTGTTATTTGTTAGCATATATTCTATTGGCTAGACAAAATAATAACAAGATCAAAGATGTTGGAAAAGGCTTACTTAACAAGGAGATGTATATTCCTAGTTTGGACTGTATAGGACTAAAGAAAAAGAAACCTATGATTAGGGCATGGGCAGGAGAGAATCATGGTGGTCAGGCATCAGATGATAGTTTCCTACCTGGTCTTAATGATGACACGGCATTAGATATTTTTGCTTGGAGCAGCAGATCAGATTACTCGAAACTTGCCTGTTTGAATAAGAAATTCAAGTCATTGATTGGCACTGGATATTTGTATAAACTCAGACGCTGGCTTGGAGTTATTGAACACTGGGTTTATTTGGCCTGTATTTTAATGCCGTGGGAAGCTTTTGATCCTGAAAGACAGAGATGGATGAGGCTACCTAGAATGCCATGTGATGAATGTTTTACTTATGCAGACAAGGAGTCTCTTGCCGTAGGCACTGAGTTGCTTGTTTTTGGTCGTGAACTGTCAGGATTTGCAATTTGGATGTATAGCTTGCTTACTCGTGATTGGTCAAGATGTCCTCTGATGAACTTACCTCGTTGTCTCTTTGGTTCTAGCAGCCTTGGGGAAATTGCAATTGTTGCTGGGGGAAGTGACAAGAATGGTCATGTTTTAAAATCTGCCGAGCTCTACAATTCTGAGCTGGGTACGTGGCAAACATTGCCAGATATGAACCTGCCACGTAAACTGTGTTCAGGCTTCTTTATGGATGGGAAATTTTATGTAATAGGAGGCATGTCGAGCCACACAGATTGTTTAAGTTGTGGAGAAGAGTACAATATTGAGACAAGGACATGGAGGAGGATAGAGAACATGTACCCTGGGTCCAATATAGGTACACAATTTCCTCCTGCCATGCGATCTCCTCCACTGGTTGCTGTTGTAAATAATCAGCTTTATTCTGCTGACCAAGCAACCAATGAGGTAAAGAAATATGACAAGTCCAATAATTCATGGAGTGTCGTGAAGAGGTTACCAGTTAGGGCTGATTCTTCTAACGGTTGGGGTTTAGCATTTAAAGCATGTGGTGACAGCTTACTCGTGATTGGAGGACATAGAGGGCCTGAAGGAGAAGTCATTGTGCTGCACTCTTGGGAACCAGAGGATGGAAATGCTGGAGGACCAGAGTGGAATGTGCTTTCTGTCAGGGAGCGAGCAGGTGCTTTTGTGTACAACTGTGCAGTAATGGGCTGTTAATGCATTTGTTTCTATGTTGTCTTTGGTGCAAATCTTTGACTTGTGGAGAAAACCAAATACCTCATTGGTTGGGAAAGCATCTTATGTTTTCTCGGTATCATTTATTGGGCATTTAATTTGTGCTTTCTTTAAAATTTATTTATGGCTCTTTGGTTTTATGGCTTTTAAAAAGGTCATAATGGAACAAGTTAACATTGAAACTTTTTACATGATTTATTCTAGATCTTATTACTGGTAAGGTTATACCTTAGTTCTTTAACCTTGCTCTCAGATTTTTCATGTTAGTTGAATTTTCCTCTTAGGAAGAATGAAATCGTCTTATTTTCATGCTGGATCCATAGTTGAATTTTCCTTTTAGGAAGAATGAAATTGTCTTATTTTCATGCTGGATCCTATCTTTTACATCAATTTTCATTTTCTGAATGTGAAGTTCTTTTCCCTATAGTATTCTAGTAGAACTGTAGAAATAGTGAAAACAAAACCACCAAAGGGCACCCTGGTTCTTGTAATTCCCTGTGCAATATGTTTAACACTGTTTTGAACCTTATTAAAGAAAATTGACTTTAAACACTAGTAGCATCTCCACACTGATGTACGGGAATTTCTTTCTCTTGAAATGGCCAAACCTATTAATCGAGTCCTGATTCTGACAGTGTCAACAATTTTGGGCTCATTTGAGTGATATGAGTCACGAACCTTCAAAGTGAAATCTATAAACATAAAAAAGAACAAAGTTGAATTGATATGTCTAGATAATCTGGATCTGCTCTTTCTGTATCAGCTCCTTTAGTGCTTTGATATTAGTATTGATTGAAATTTGACAGTATGGGTGGTTAAATCATGTTGATTGTTCTCAACTGAAACCATGTTGATCAAATTATCAGAAAGACGAGTTTTTGTTAGATGCTGTAAAGTCATCAGATTACCCAAATATGCTTTGTCTTGCTTGGTATAGATTCAACTTACGAGATTAAGGTCAATCTTACAAAGCATGTGGTATGAATAAAAAAGATTCAAGAGAAGAAATGGAAGAAGAGAGGAAGTACTGGAAAGATAAGTCAGTAGAAGACGACTAAAAAAGTAAAGAAAAAGAGACATCACCCAGATAAGTTTAGGATCTACACTATTAGTTATGAAGCCAAGAAAATGTAACTTCAATTAATTCACTCAAGACTTGTCTAGATCGTGGTTATATTGCATCCTTTCATAGTAGAGGCTGTTTTTTAGAATAGCATTCACTAACCTTGAAAAGAAGCAACTAGAAAACTTTCATGAAGCAACTTAAACTTTCAAGTCCCTTATTCCTAAGTACTGTAACTTATATGAGTGACACTATTAGATTCCTATTAGCAACGTGTTGAGCATCATAAAGTTAAACCAAAAGGTTTTTTTCTCATTAAACATGATCCTACAATTAAGAGTCTCAGTCTTCTTATGTTTGGTTTCCACATAGGTTAACCTATTGCATACTGCTATATTTTCATAAGAAGAGAGACACTCTAGCGTGAAGCTCATTATCTATCCTATCATCCTGCTTCCTTTAATTCTTCTCTGTTGCTCTGAAGTGCTAAAGTTGGGGGGAAAGACCTTACATGGAAGAGAGAGGATGGTTAAAGAATGGCCTCCCTGTGAATAATTGAGAAAAGGGCTTTAAAGAATTGGCTTTATTGAATTGGATTAGAGTAGACCATTTTTGGTTTAGGAGTGCGGTGTCGAAGTATGGGTAATAGGTAATGTCTCAGCTATATCTATAATTAATGTTGCTTATGATTTTTGTGTGGAAGCATACGTGTGGGAAAGGTGTGGTTTTTGATAGATGTGTGTTAAGGAGACACACTTTTGATGCACATACATAACAGTGCCACAGTAAAGAAACTTATTGTAAGACTGGGGCACATGGCAGCAAGCTTGGTAGAAGTTACTGGGCTGGTAGTTGACGACCTCTATGCTCATTTCAGGAGATGGATATTGAGAGAATCTGAAAGAAGTTTCAGTGAGTCAAAGAGGAATCTCATTCTATTAAAGATTATTTGGAGGGTTTGGGTTGCTTCCAGTACTTAGGTGCAATAGGAACAAATCTAGGAAACAAGGATTATTTGTTGTTAAGAAAATGTTTGGAATTGGGAATTAGTAGGGAAAATATTGTGAATAATCTAGGAAATTTAAGGATGAATTTGGCATTGACATTTGAGGAGTGGTGAAGGAAAGCAATAGATATAAGCTTAAAAAGAAAGCTTTTTGTTATCTTTCTTATGGTATTTGGAATGATTTGTGATTTTCTGAAAAGATTTGGGAATTATCTCAATGTTTCTGCGTATCTGGGAAGGACTTACGAAATCTCTATTAATACTAAAAAATTTTGGGTGAAGGATATTCTGCTCTGTTTAAGAAGTGTTTTTTAAAAATAGTTCTGAAAAATGATTTTGATGATTGTTTTTTAAAATAGTTTTCAGTTCTTTTGTGAAATAAAAGTTTGTTTGATAACTTGAAATGTTCTTAACCTATTTTTTTATATTTTTAGATACTATTTAAAAATGATTTTTATTTGTAGTGCTCCATTTTAATCATTCTCTATTATATAATTAGTTTTTTAATAAGTCATTAGAAAACAAAGGAAAACAACTAAAAGATGTTCTAACAAATATCATATTTTCTATTTTTAAGAATAGAAAACTGTTTTATGTTTTTCAAACATATTTTACTTTTTTGGAGAACAGTTAACAGACAAACCCTTAGATTTGAAGATCTTCATAGTTCTTGCCTAACTCGATTTATACTATAAGTTGTCCTCACATCTAATTTCAAGGATGATGGCAAATTTACACTACTTTTGCACACTGCTGTATGAAGTTCTTAGGATCTTGACCATGCTGCAAACTGTCTGTAACTTAGTACAATTTTTCGGTTTTTCATGCAGGACTGCTTTAGGACATTAAAACTCAGAAGCTTTGAATTTATAGTTTGAGGAAATTGGTAGTTGATTAACTATCCTTTGTGCTATTTGGAAAGGAAGATCCATTTGTATTTTTGAGAAGCATTTTCAAAAAAGGTTGAGAATGCATAGCTTGCGCGGTTTCTTTTGGCCTTTTATGAAGGATTTTTTGTATATAGGCATCAATTATTCGCCTTTTCTTTGACATAAAAAAGGATCGAGAGCTGAATGATGAAATAGGATTGTGCTCCTGAACAAAATAGTCAGAATGAGGATATCCCAGAGTTGAATGTCAAAGAAACCTTAGCATCATACCAGTTCTGTTATGTTCTTTTGATGTGCTAGAGTTTTGATTTGTTAAGTACAATGCTAGCTGAGATGAGAAACCTACTTCCATGTTTAACTGCAGGTTCTGAAAATAGAAGTGTATTTTTTGTTCCTTAATTTTATTTTTTTCTCGAAGCTGCCTTAACTGTGAGTGTTCCGGAAATTATGACTCTCATGCAACAGTCTGATAATTTAAATTCTGAGGATGTTACTCCAACCTTGTCTAGTATGCTGTTTCTACATTTGATTGATTTTTTGTATATATTGGGTAGAATGGAAAATGGTAGGATGATGTTGACTCCATTCCAATGCTCCATTTCCTCCTGTTTAAAGATTCCAAATGGCAATTTCTTCTTCTTCTTTTTTAAATCTCATGAGTCAAATGGCGAGATTGAAAGACAATAGGGCTAGACCGAGTTTTTGTTTTTTTCCTAGCCCAGCTAGGTTTGATCTGGCTATTGAGCAGGAGCTTCTTGTCTTACTAGAACAATTGACGGAAAAATCCTTGGTAGGATAACCATGGAGAGATTTCGTCTACCACACGTCCCCATTACTCGAACAGTTAGTCTCTTTTACACGCTAAGTAGGTTTGGGAGCAATTGACGGAAAGGTCCGTAAATCCCTCCCGATTACTCAAACAGTTGGAATCTTTTCCAATTTTTCAAGCCGGTAATCAAGCAAGAGCGCTTGAGGTCTGGCTCGAGTGTTCAAAGGGATTGGGAGGTTTTGTGGGAGTTCCAGATTTATGTCCAAATGGGGAGATACGTCATTTGATAGGGACGGTTGGAGTCTTCTCCAATTTTCCAAGCCCAGCTAGGTTTGATCTGGTAATCAAGCCGGAGCATGATTGAGAGAAAAATTGCTGATAGGGTAAATCTCCTAGAATTCTTCTCTTATACATACCTATTAGTCAGATGCTCTGAGCCTTTTCCAGGCCAGCTAGGTTTGGTCTGGTTATGGAGCAGAGCTTCTTGTGTTACCAAAACACAATGAATAGAAAAATCTTGTTGATAGGGTAACCTTAAAAGATTTCTTTTTCTTCTCCTATCCCCCCTTTAGGGCTTGGATTTGTCCTCTAAGCCAGCTAGGTTTGACCTGCTGGTAACTGGAAAGACTAGAAAGAATTGACTGAAAGAATCCTCTTGATGGGATGCCTTGAGATAATTTTTTTCTTATTTATTTATTTATTTATAGGCAAACAAGAATGTATAAAAAGTTTCTAAGGTAGACAAAAGATGTTAAAAATACAAAAATTATGGTATGTTTGGTAATTGTTTTTTAGAATAATTTTTTATTCTTTAGAATAAAAACCAAGGAAAACATATTTGATTATTAAAAAAAAATTTTTGTTTTATATTTTTAAAAATAAAAAATAGAGTGTCTTTAGATAACATATTTTAGTTATTTTATTTATTTTTATTATTTTAAAACATAATTATATAAACATATAAAATGATTAAAAATAACGTACTAAATATAAAAAATATTTTATATTTTTAAATAAACTTTTATTTCACAAAACATCAAACAACATTTTTCAAAATTATTTTTTGTTTTCGAAAATAGTTACCAAATAAATCCTAAGGATTTGTTTGAAAACATTTTCAAAATAGTTCTCAAAAATATAGTTCTTAATAATAGTTTTTAATTATTTTTAGAAACAAAATTTTGTTTGAAAACTTCAATATAAAAAATAATTCTCATGGTTTATTCTTCATGAAGATTTTATATACTTATAATGCAGAAGGTTTCAAAATATTTTTTTGTACTTTCAATTATTACTCAAAATATTATAAAATAAAATAAAAAACTAAAAACACCTTAAATATATTTTCAAAAATTGTTTGTTTCAGAACAAATTTTAAAAAAATTATTTATATCATAAGTTTATCAAATATGTTTTTAAAATTAATTTTTTATTTATTATTTTAAAAATACCTAAGCCACCATAAACATGTAGTCAGTCATACCCTCTCCTGCTATCTAGAAATCAACCAATCAACCTTCGAGATTCTTCTCCTAGACATCCCCAATTGTCAAATGGTTGGAAAAAGTCTCCAAGACTCCCCAATAGTCAAATATTTGGAGTCTTTTCCCAAGCCAGCTAGTCTTTGGTCTAGTCATCAAATAGAAGCCCTTTATGTTAAACCATCAAGATTTCTTCTCCTATACCTACCATTAGTCCAGTGGAGGGGAAAAGATCATTAGGGCTGGGACAGCAAGGATCTTTTCCAAGCTAGCTAGGAACGCTGCCATGGAGTGAAAGCTTCTTATTTGACTAGAAAGGTGGACACAAGCATAAAAAAATCATTTTGATCTCTTGATATTTTTTGGAAACCAAATATAGTCTGTTTGATGTTTTTAGAAAATATTTTTAATTTAAAAAATATTTTAAAAAAAGAATCATATGTTCAACAAAATTGAGGAAAGAAATATTTTCAAAATTTTGAAAGCTCGGTTTTGACGTTGAAAAATTATTTGTAGTGTTTTTTGGAGGAACACTTGATAGACTTCTTAAGAAAACACTTCAAGTAGAAACACTACCAACCACACTCATAATCTCGGGTTCAAGTTTCTTCCTCAACATGTAATGCTTGGACTCTTTGGGCTCATGGAGCTATTACCTTTTATGAGGGGAAGGCTAGTAGGTCATCGAACCAAGTAGTAGACTGGGATTAAAGCTGGGTTTTCTGGGTTTCTGAACGAGTATTTTGTGAGGATTTATGGGTCGGTCGATAAGCAATCAAATGGACAGCATGTGAGACTGTTGTAGGAAATCTAGCAACTTGCATGACTTGAAAACAGAAAAAATTCTCTAAGCTTTACTGGATTTCTTAGGTTGTTCTTTTTATATAGGGTTCTAGGCATATTATGAATTTCATCTTCTCGGGTGTTCATTGTTTCATAACTTCGGATGCCCACGAATCCTCAAAGAGTAGCCCAAAAAATATAAATGTTCTTTTACAATGACTCAAGTTTTGAGCTCCAGACTCTTCTATTTAAGTAGCATAGAGTAGAGTGATGAGACGAGATGAAATAGACACCATACCTAGTGTTCTTTTACAATGAGTTAAGAGGATTTGAGTTCTGAGAGACGACACTCCCCATGTGATGAATACCTCTAAGCCCCCCAATATGCACCTTGTGAACTTTTTAACTTTATATTGAAATTAATTTCATCTCTTTTTTGTTGAATGGTTTTTTTTTTTAAATGCTTGTAATCTCAATTTATTTTTCTTGATTAGATGGATTGGGTTTGAGATCATACTCTATAAAATTAATAAATTTAAAGAAAAAAACTAATTTAGACTTAAACCTACTCCATATTTTCCTTTTTTTTTTTTTTTTTTTTTCTTTAGGTTATATAATTAATTTCTCAAAGTATTAAAAAAATTATCAAGAAAAATAATTTTATCAGATTTAATTTATCATATAAAATAAAAATTAATATAATTCAAATTAATATAAATTATTTAATTTTTATATAAAAATAAATAAATAAAATAAGCTTTGAAAAAAAAAATTAAATAATTTATTAAATTTATATATATATATATTCCTTCATAAGAAACAAGGTCATTTTTCCCAATCACTTTCTTTCCTCAATTGTGAAGATCACGGGTCTTGACACTTCCACCAACTGGCATTATTAATTCGATTCTTCTAATTTTTAATGGTACCAAAAAGAGTGTAAGTTATATTAATCTTCAAGTTACCAAAACAAAAAAATTCAAATCAAATCTTACATGTAAGGTGTCGGTAGTTGAACATTGTTTCCCACAGTGAAGAAATTATACACAAAATATTCCAATGAAATTACTAACCTCTTGTTCTTGTATACAGTCCTCACCATGAACCCTTGGTGTCTTCCTCCTTTGGTTGCTCGTGTGAAGAATTTCCGGAGATGAGGTATTCAATAAATTGTTTTAACCACATATGTATGTGCATCTTCTCGAATAAAGACCTATTTTAGAGGCAAATAGCCAGACTTGTTAACTGTTTTTAAAAACAAAAACAGAATAACATGTTTGAGAATTTAAAAATAGAAAAACAGTTTTATGTTCTTAAAAATATAAAACAAGATATTTTTCGAGATGATTTTTAGTTTTTTTCATCTGTTTTTTGAGAATTGGTTTAAAGGCTGATAATACAAATATGGTTAATGATTAAAAATAAAATATTACAAACAAAAATTATTTTTAAAAAATATTTCCGAACGCAAACAATACAACTTTGTATTCTGCAAAACCAAAAAATAGAAAAACATATTTGACAACTAAAAAACAATACTCTATTTTAAAAAATAAAGTAATTTATATTAATATTTTTTAGTTATTTTCACTTATTTTCTAAATATTGTTTTAGAAAATAATTATACAAATATAAAAATTATTTAAAATGAAACATTACCGATAAAAGTTGTTTCTAAAATATATTTAAAAATACGGAATATAGGTTAAGAACATTTCAAGTTTTCAAGTTCCTAAACTGACTTTTGTTCTTTAAAACATCATAAAATAGTTTTCAAAAACTATTTTTCATATTTATTTTTGAAAACACATCTCAAACAAAGCCTAAGACACTTTATTTAACGGTCCACTACTTTAAACTACAATTGATTTTTTTTCCTTTATTCCAACAAAGCTAAAAATGACTTTCCTAAAAGTTCCAACAATAATGAAAGACTTTTCATAATATCCAGAAGATGTGATGTAGCTGATTATTGGCCATTATTAGGTTGGATGTGTTTTTCATAGAAAATATTAGCATCTCAAATCAGATAAGGAGAGTGGAAACATGGAACTAACCTGAAAAATCACCACTTTTTCATCTTGATGAAACAAGTAAACAATGTAGAAGTCCGCCCCCCTGTTCCACACATATGCAGAAAAGATGAACAATCAAATAACAAGTCAATACTCAGCCTTCCAATTCATAGTTAATAATTTACAATATAATGAAAAAATCGACATACAGGAAAGGAATCTTCACTTTCGTATTAAGCTCCTTTTTAAGGTAAAAGTTCTTTAGATGAAGTTGCCCAAGTACATCCAAAAAAACTCTACTAAACTTTGAAAGACTAATTTTTCTTTTTCTTTTTTTGGCTTTACATAGGCCAATCCAATAAGACTTTACAATGTTTTGGAAGCTCTCCACTCTTTCGTCACAAGTATAGTTTTAAAAGGTGCAAGCCGAACTTAAGCACAAAAGCCTCCTACAGCTTACGTGCAAGGCACAGTTGAGCAAAGTGAAATGTGAGTTAGAATGCATATCAAATTAATAAAATATGATCCAAAACCTAATCTAATCAATAAAAAATTTAAAATTCTAAACATTTAAAAGAAACGTTCATAAAAAAAGCAATGGGATTGTATAAATTTCAATATATAATTAGAAATTTCAAGAATCAAAGTGTTTAAAAAGAAGAAAAAGTAACGTAGACTAGGTATGCCTTCCTAACAAGGCGCCTTGGTAAGTGAGGACCACCTCTCTAGCAAGGTGCATGCCTTAGTAAGCGAGACACTACAACTAAGGAGTGGTTGTGCCTTGGGCCTAGGAATGCTTTAAGCGCACCTTTTAAAACTATGGTTATAAGGAATCTTGGCCAATGAGGACTTCTTTATCTAGTGGCCCCTCAAGAACTCTAAGACAGACAAGGTTTCTAAAGAATTTCATGAACCGTCCTCTCTAATCCTACTATGTGCCAGGTTTCATTTCTACACAATTACGAGAACATAATAATACTTTCTCTACATGGTTTTACCTAACTTTTCAGAGAGCCAAAAATCTTTGGAGAGGCTTATAAAAACCAATCCCAACACCAAAAACCTTGAGCCAAACATGTGGATGGAAACATATACCCATGATGCCCAAGAAGAATAAAGACAAAATACTTCTTACAATTTCAGGAATGGATGTGAACAGGGTGTCACATTCAACAGATTTAGAAAAGCTTGTGCAAAATACCCTTTTTCGAAATAAGTGTGCAATCCTAATAAAAATAAGAATGGAATAAAGAAAAATTTGACTTACATGTGAAATATTAATCAATTGGATGTTTGTCAGTCTGCCGAGATGTATAGTGTGCAGAAAGCAAAAGCAGAGAAAGGAAAGCACTGGCAACAAAGATTGCATCAAACCACCGGTGGTAAAAATCAAACTGAATATCTCCACCCAATACATCTGTTATGATCATCCTGCCAAGAGACCAAGTCTGGTGATAAAAACCTATTTGATTGATTGCAAGATATTTGTAAACATGAATTACTAGTTCTAACATAATAAATCCAGCAAGCTGCCACATTTAAGTAATGAAAGGCAAGTCCTCAACTAGAGAATTTGATTTGCTTACAATGGTAGAATTCAGTAGTGAAGATAACAGAAGCAAGCAGCATGGCATGGCATGAACAACAGCATAAGCTACTAAATATTAAATATTCCTCTCAACATGCAAAACCACCATGAGAAATTACAGGAGAGTATAATTGTGTAAAAATGGAGTTACCCATACTGGGTAATCTCCCTCTCCTTTTTCTTTGAGAACAGTAAGATAGACTACTGTGGTTAGCGCATATGCAACTGAAGTAGGATTACATGATCACATTAAGTGTTGGAAAGGAATGTGTTAAAGAATCCAAAGAATAACTGCTGCACTGGTCTTACCAGAGTAACTGAAACAAGGACATGATGCCTGTATGGAATTATTTGTTAAGACATTGAGGCAAACAGAGAGGCAGTGGTGGCGGACTAATAGAGGTTAGAGGGCAGTCAAGGCACTGGATCCTAGGTCATAAGAAATTCAAGATTGAGAACCTCACTAGATGGATTTGTTTTATTGAATGAAGTTTTCAAGGGAAGGGATGATGAGATACCATAGGGCCTCGTACGAGTGGCTGGTTCTTGGTTAAATCCTTCTGCGAGGTACTTTTGATGGCTGCCAGGATATACTCCCATCACGGGTCATCTAAACATCCAAGATCCAAGTTATTAACCAGCTTATAGAAAGGGGTAGGATTTTAGCTAATTGATATCATGCGAGTGAATGAAGAGCAGACGATTACTTGCTCATTCATTGTGGTCATGTTGCAGCTGGTGCTCATTGTTATTTTCTATGTTCGGAGTATCCTGGGTTATGCCCAAGTGTGAAGAACTCATGATCCTGTTAATAAGGAATAGTCATTGGAGAAGGAAAAGGAGAGTGAAGGGTAACCCTGTTGTGTTGGTTTTGGTGTGTAGGGAAGAGGCAGAGTAGAGGAATCCCTGATCATTTATAGTTGTCAGTCTTTTAGCTGAAAATTTTATTCCTCAAGTCTTCGTTTTGTTCAGTTGAGGAATCCTTGAGGATAGGAGCCTATCTTCTTTATATTTTATTGATTGGTGGCTTAACTGCTTTGTTCTTACTGTTGTTGGTCTTTTTGTTTTTCTTTGCCTTTGCTTTAGATATTCCAAATACCTCCTGCGTATCAGGATTACGCCCCATTTTTAAATGTTATACATATATACAATTCCGGTCTTTTTGTGTTTGATGAGAGAGCCAAAAATTAACACACGAATATGAGCAATATTTTGAAAGTTTGTCAGTATGACTTCAATGGCTCCAATATGATAGGGTGTACTCAACTCTTCATGGAAAAAAGCCATTAGAAGCTTTGGAATAAGAGTCGATTGAATGGAGGTCATTTGTTCCATGGAAACAAGGTAGAGTTTTCAAAGCAATTAAAAATTTTTAGGATAACCTTTGCAACAGATGAGCATATGATACACTAAATTTCTTTTCACAACTTCAACAATGTAACAATGCCATCGTTTTGTGTAATCAAATTTTTATTTCTAGGAAAGACTGTATTTTCCTACTCTGCAAATGGGGAAGAGGTTGACTTCTGGTCATCCTTTAATAATTACACATCAGAAGGCAATATTTTTCATCTACTTTTTACTGTGTATCTCAGGTTTCCAATAAAGAAGTATTAGTAACTAATATCCAAAAACTTAGAGAGAAACCACAGTATAAACTACACTTACATCAAATAATGCAACAAAATTATCTAGCAATAATAATGAGCATACCTATATTCAGTTGCTAAGCTTTTCCTTATCAATAGTATGGATGACACAAAATACATTCCCATGATTTCAGAGAGAAAAAGTACAACATTGCTTGAAGATCCACTCCCAACTCTGGAAACCGCAAAGAAGAACTGCACACAGCCAAAAGATGCAAGTTAAGCTGCTGAATATTAGAAGCCATTATGACTATCAGTTTCATTCTTGGATATCTGTTTTAGCTAAAACAATGAGATCTTGCAGGAACATATCGATGCTCCTGCATTAGGCTTGTCCCTTTGTAACACTGATATAGGAAAGCTACACTAAGTGTCAGCATATCAGATGAGATCATAGAATGAATGAATGAACTGAGAACAACCAGCTTATTTCCCAGAAAGTGGCTTTCCAGATAAAACAAACCCATGTTCCTGTATTTTGAATTTCCAATAGTTATAGAAGTTGTTAAGCATCAATCTTCTTCAGATGTGAACAAGTTAATGAGTTATCAAGAACTTTTCAATGTTTAATTTTTCCTAACAGCAAGTGGGGCAGAAATGTGTCATTTTCTTTTGAGATTCTCAGTAAATCTGCCCAAATGATCTTACTTTTGTTTAATCACCCATTAGTAAAGATTAGCAATGCTTGTAAACTTCTCTTTCAGAAATGGTGGACACTATTCAGACTAACATAATTAACACAAAATTTAACCAAAAAGCTCCCAAGTATATGATTACCTTCATTAAATTTGATAAGAATCCACGTACAGATATAACGATCAACATTCCAATGAACAACAGAGAAATATACTGTACAACAGAGAAAAGGGAAATGTGAGATAAAAGCTGGGTATGACCAAGCAACAAAACTTCATGGAAGTAATAAAATATGAACACAACACTGCTAAACTTAAAAGCCCCACCATGCAGTTCATTTCATTTAGCAGTACGACTACTACTCCCGAAGTATGCTTATATTTAGCTTTCATTCTTGTTTAAGCAATTATTAATTATAAGATCAAACTATAAACCTTATAGAATCGATTCATTTAAACCTTATAAGATCATTTAAGAAAAAAACTGATGAGTCCAACTCTAAGGCTTTGTAAAGAGACTTTACCAAGAAAATGCCATCCTTTGTTTCCATCCACCGCACCCTATCCTCATCCAAATTCACTCTTGTCCCACAGACATAACAGCGGGCTCTCCACCTCATCCATCTCCCAATCATTGAAGGGCCTAGAGAAGCGTGGACTCCAACTCCTCCCACCTTCTGAAACTATCCAAACACTTTTCACCCAAGCCTCTTTGGGAGCAGCTAAGGCAAATGAAGAGGGGAAAGAATCACACAAAGGTGTAGTCCCACACCACTTATCCTTCCAAAAACTCACCCTCTGTTCATCACCCACCACAAAGGAAAGTCTACTACTAAGGAGGTGCTCAAGTTTCCTAATTGCTTTCTACAACCCTACACCATACCCCTCCCTTACATCATGAGAACACCACCCACCTCGTTCCTCCCCATACTTCCCTCTTATTACTTGATTCCAAAAAATCTCTTTCTCATTTGCAAAGTGTTAGCTCCATCTGCAAAGGAGAGCCTTATTGAGCGTAGAAAGGCTTTTAACCCCCTAGCCCCCTTTTCTTTTATCTAGACAAATTGTTGCTCACCTTACTAGATGAGGTCTTCACTCTAGAGCCCCACCTCCTTATAAAAAACCTCTTTGAATCTGCTCCAACCTCAATCTGACTGCCCTTGGTAAGTGGACAATAGACATAAAATAAATAGGCAGGCTGGACAAGGTGCTTCAAATCAAGGTGATTTTTCCACCCTCAGAGATATATTGTCGCTTCCACATAGCCAATCTCTTACGGAATCTCTCCTCAACTCCATCCCAAGCTACATCCCCAAGTAAGTGGAAGGTAGGCTTCCCACCTTACAACCAAACTCCAAAGCCAAATCCTCCACATTCTCCACACTACCCACTAGGATCAACTCACTTTTATCCATGTTAACTCTCAGCCGAGAGATTGCCTCAAACCACATAAGCAACTAGCATAAAAAAGTCATTTGATCCTCGAGCGCCTCACAAAAAACCAATGTATCTTTAGCGAACAACAAGTGGGAGACCTTAACCTCTTCACCCCCTCTACCCAGCACCTAGCAAGCCGATAAAAAGCCTCCACTAACAGCTCTCTTTAAAAGATAGCTAAGGGTTTCCATCGTTATCATAAACAGATAAGGCAAAAACGGGTCACCTTGCCTTAGACCCCTAGAGTTTTGAAAAAAGCCTAGGGGGATTCCATTAATCAGAACTAAAAAACTAGTTGTAGATAAACACCATTTGATCCACCTTAACCACTTCTCCCCAAACCCCATCTTCTCTAGTACCGAAAACAAGAAGGGCCAGTCAACATAATCATAAGCTTTCTCAATATTCGGCTTCCTAATTGATTTTAGTTAGAGCACTTCCATATTTGAAGATCCTAAGTCAAACACAAGTCTTTCCAAAATAATTCTCTTCCTATGTTTTCCAAAAATAACAAGAGAATTCAAAGTCCAAATCAATTCATATATAAATATATATATATATATATATATATATATATATATATATATATATATATATATATATATATATATATATATATATATATAGATGTGTTATATCTTGTTGAGAGTGATAGGGAAATAATTCCCAATCAAAGAGAATCATCATATTTTAATCTTGAAGTTTCAACAATCAAAATTCTTCCTCAAGGAATCCTCTCAAATTAACTTTTTTTTTTTTTTTCTTTCTTGCAAGTATCAAGAGACAAACCATAATCAAAACCTTCAAGATATATAGCATACATCGGTTAGGAAGAATTTAAAAACTTTTCCAAATCAAAACTGAACTCAATCAACCTTTCCTTGAAGACCAAAATTCATATCATACACAAATCAACCGAAAAATCACCTTCAAGTCAACATGGTCAGAACCTCTCTAGTGAGGATATAGCCCCTATTGAAGTAACAAGTCAAACAAACATTCTGCTAAGATAAGGTACGGCCTCCTTAGTGAGGATTTGGACTTTTTTGAAGTAATAAAGCAAATAAGCATTCTGCCAAGAAAAGGTTCAGACCTCTTTACTGAGGGTTCAGACTAAAGAAAATGTACATTCAGCTGGGATATGGTCTGGACTTCATTGGCAAAAATGCATTCTGTGCGCATAGGGTCCAGACCATATGTGCAAGGTCAAGACCACATTGCTAATTGAAATTTTTATGCACCAAGTTCATCTTTTCTGGACTTCACTGTGTGTTGTCTAGATCTTTCATGCACATACCTTCACCCTTCATGCACACACCTTCCTTTGGCATCTCAAAACATTTTTATCATCAAAATCAATCTTTTACACATGGAGTAGTCTTCAATATTCAGACCCAAAATCCTAAGTATGCTACCTTGATAAGCTAGTCAAACCAAAAATTGTTGATGCATTCAATTCCATCTTCATGATGAGAAGATTAGGGAACTTCAGACACAAAAAACCCTAAACTAGTCATGAAATTGCTAATTCACAAAACATGCAGTTATGATTGGTGTTGACTTTCTTATCACTTATTAGCCCTGGACCAAGTGACAACACTGATTTCAGGAAGAACTCCAGAAAAGAGGTCAGCCTGAACAAGTTGAAACATTAGGTAAAAGTCTGAGGTGTTGTCCTTTATTAGAAGTGATTTGGTTTCTCAGACAGGAAAAAAAGCAAGTTGGTGCTGTTGAAACAACAAATTATTCAAAGATCTTGGCTGACATATAATATTAACTAAAAAGAAGTCAGGTGATACAAGGTGAGTGTCATGCCAACTAACCTGTGATAATAATGTAGCATTGATGCCTATATCAAAAAACTGCAAGAAAATGCTAAGTGTCCTTGTTACGGGATCAACAAAGCCAGCCTATCAAGGGAAAACAGATTATTACATATGCGAACCTGCATCACAAACTACTCAAAGGCATAACAAATAGAAAGAAGTAAATGAAGCAACGATTGAGAAAGAAGAAAAAAATACCTCCTTAAAAACAACACTCTGTAAAGACTGCACAAAGCAATTAGATCAATCAGGTACTACATTTTTCATCAATTAACAATCTAAATTGGAACAGAGTGACAGAATTAACAAAGGATGATAAGAAAAACTACCTTGCATTAAAAAGTAAAGAATTGCACATCTAAGATATTGTACAACTCCCGGATTATAAAGTAAGGAACACTGGAAGAAATTAGATGTGGCCATTTATGAATTACCTCAATAGTAAGGAATTGTTATTAAATTAGATAAGTTCACAAATAGAAGACCAATAAAGGCCTACTATTTTGATTTAACAATGAAATACAAATTAACCATGAAATTTCTTCATTTTTTAAATGATGAAAATTAAAAAGAAAGAAAATAACAACAGTTTGCATAAAACTAACAAGGAACAAAATTGAAAAATATTAGACAACTGTTGAGTAGAACTTCTTCCTTCCATGAGATTAAAATTTCTCCATGCACTGGCCATGAATACTAAAAAGAAGAGAATTCAAAATCCTTAGCACATGTTTTGCATTGCTTTAGAAATACCTTTGCCATTTTTGGAAAACAAAAAAAAAAAAATGAAAATTGGGTAGAAAAAGGTGTTAAACATTGTTTTCTGAAAACCATGCTGCCAAAATTTTCGCTCTAAACATCTCATTTCTTGGATATTTTATCAATCTCAAATTGCTTTCAAAAAAGAAAAATGACTCTTCTAAAAATTCTTTCCAGTTTTATTTTCAATTGCAAAATCACAGAATTGAAGGACTAGAATTTTTATACCTAAACAATCCACAACCTTGATCTACAGATCCCCTCAAACCAATACTCTGTCCATACCTTTATCATCTTGTACACACAATAGATTGAGCATGCATAGCCCAGTAAATTCTGCATGTGACCCCTCCATGTTCGAGAATAAGCAGCAGCTTCCTGAAATTGGAAACTAGTTTTGCTTCAAAATGCAAGCAGCGAATGGAAAGAAAATTTAATCAACCAATTTTGTAATAGTGAAAAATGGTCCCATTCTGCAACTGAACAACTCAACTTTAGTTGATGCAAGACAGAATATATGTAAATAAACAAGTTGCAGTAAAAGCTTCCTCTCTCTTGAGAGAGCTCTTGATTCAGTTGGATCACCAAAAGCTTTCTCTCCCTAGAGTTATAAGAATGTGTTTGCTCCCGTTTGGTTGTCGGGTTTGGCAAGCATTAACTCCAACATGAGTTTTGATAGTTACAGTGACAAAGTAAGTGGAGAGGGAGAATAAGAATAGGATTTGTATTTAGCTTGTGAACGTGGCCTCGGGTCACATTTCTGCTGACCATACTGAACAAATCAGTGCCCATGTATAGCCCCCATGTAATAGTATAGAAAAAAAAAAACTTTATTTTTAATTTTATGTTTCAATTTCAAAAATTAGCCCTGTACTTTCATCATTTCTCAATTTGGCCCTCTAAACCTTTCTCCAAGCAATGTCAACTCTAAACCATGCTAAAATGCCAATTAGACCCTTATGTTAAGATTTTCCATCAAAATGAATAGACAAACCCCTGTGACAAACATGTGAACACATTAGATGTCTCCTAATATATCATATAAGAACTCATGTCAATGTCTCTGTGCTTATCATATGGATTTCTCCATTCACTTTTTGACAGAAAATCTTAATAGGAAGGCCTATTTGACATTTGGGTATGGTTTAGGATTAATGTTGCTGTACAAGGAAAAAAAATAGTTTAGGAGCTAAATTGAGACATGGGATTAGGTATAGGGTAATTTTTGTAATTTACCCTTTCATGTCTGGAGGTAATAATCTTGGCCTGCAAAAATTGTAATCACTTTGAATGCTGTAAGTTTGTAAGAACATTATTAGCAAATGTAACACTAGAATATGTTGCATCTGAAAATTGGCTTGTCTTTGGAAACTCTATGGGACCTAATTCATTTCTATTCCTCTGGACATCCTGTACCACTGCTTTTAAAGGCACTCCTCTCAATATTATTTAGCTTGATTGGTACTTGGTGTGTAGAACAAAAGGGCATGGATAGCAAGAAGAGGAGCATTGACTAGGTCTCTATTGGAAGGAGATGAGATGACCCTTATGGAGTGATGAGATGTTTGATTTGTATATTTCCATGTGTGGCATACTGATGTAGAGGTCTTCTCAATATAGTGGAGGAGTTCAGTTATATGTCTCTCTTTGGGAAGTGTTTTCAGAAATAGTTTTTGAGAACTTTTAAAAAAAATTATTTTATAATAATTTTTTTATAGAGCAAAGGTCTATTTGGGAACTTGAAATGTTCTTAGTCTATTTTCTATGTTTTTAAATATTTTTTAAAAATAATTTTTATCTATAGTACTTTACTTTTAATTATTCTTCATATTTATATAATTGTTTTTTAAAACAGCCCTTAGAAAACAAGTGAAAACAACTAAAAGATGTTCTTAGAAAACCTCTTGTTTTTTTGTTCTCAAAAAAACAGAAAACTGTTTTTGAGAATGGTCAACAAATAGGCTCATACTTTTTTATCAATTTTTGTATTTCTGGGGAGGATTCTTCATCCTTCTCGAGTACTTTTTATCAAATTTAATACATATTTTGTTTCTAATAAAAAGAAAAAGGCTTGTCTTCTAGAGAATGATGAGAATTTGGTAGAAATGAGCCAACAAAGAAGTTTTGGGCCCAACGGATGGAATGTTATGTTTTCCCTTGCAGTTTGAGAATAGTCAACATGGACATACTTGCCTACATAAGATCAATGGAAAAAAGAATGCATTGGTTAACAATTATCTATTTTGGTCCAGGATAGGGTGTCATGGTCTCCTGTATTCCTAGACCTTCAGGCTAGCAAAATGGCATTTAAGAAAATTATGGGTCAGGATTCACACTAACAAACTAGTAAAAAAATTTGTTGTTTGAAGGGAAAATTTTCATTCAGAATATCCTATTTCCTCACTCCTTCCCTCCCTCCCCATTTCTCTCTTTTTAACTTTTGAAGCCCTATCCATATCATTATACAGTATACCAAGCAAGCAGAACAGCATTTAGTAAACCCATAATACTGCCACACTGGCCCATAATATTTCTAAAACAAATCAAAGTATCATTTTTGTCTAAAATGCATCACTACCATAATGCACATGTACATTGACAGCAGGAGTAAGGCTGCTTTTTAAATGCACACACTGAAAGAGAAAACATGGTAGTAAGACCACATTAGTAGATGTAAACCTTAGCCTGGCGAAGCTCATAGATTTCCAAGAATAGCTGCTTCGAAAGCTCTTCTAAACCTTGTACCTCTGCTTCCATGCTTTTTATATCTTTAAATAAAATGAAGAAAACAACAGCCAGAGGCATCAGAAGAAGAAATAATGGACCAAAATAAAAACAAACAGAATTCATACATTTTATTTTGGTTCCTTTTGTTTTTTTCATGATGTTATTTACTTTCCTTGTACGGTTGATTTCTTGGCAATTGCAGGTATTATCTCTATCTTTAATCTAATTTGCATACTCAGTGATTTCTATATTGTTCATATTCCTTCTTTTCTTATTTAGGCTGTTTGTACTCTAGTTTACTTTCCACATTAGTTTTGTTTCCATATTCAGTATTTCTTTCATGTTTATACACATTTCCAGATTCCTACTTGTTTATAAATACGTAATTTATAGAATGCGTAAAGCATAGATGAGAAACTGAAGCTTCATGACTACTTCCTTTTTAATCATACATCAAAATAAATTTCCTTTCGAATATGATTACTTTCCTATTTTGCACATAATGCGTTTTAATTCCTTTCTTGCATGATTTGTTTCCCATCTCATGTGTTGTTTGATTTATTTCCTAATCTGCACAATTGGTCCCATGCTTGAATGATATGATATTCATTTCCTTTTTGATGATTGCAATCCTTGGATCCATCTATTGACTTCTCAAAGCTTGGATCCTTACACTTCCCATAAGAAAAAAGAAAAAAAAAAAACACATTATATAGGACAACAATTAAAGGACAAAACTACCTAGTAAGTGGAACAATTTTCAAGTTTCAATACATTAAAATCTAAATACTACTAGACCTTTTTTAAGAAGGAAATGAAAATGATATCATTGTAAGTTATAAAATAAAACCACTTTGACCTTGCTCCCTTTGGTCCTCTTGCACAGATCGTACAACCGTTCCAACAATTCGCTTCAGGAAGGATCTAGCCTTTAACTTCTGCAACATGAAATATTTAATCAGCTGGAATTGAAGATTGGATTTATTAAACATCAAACCTCATTAAATTTTCAATGTTAGACCTTAAACAAAAGAATAAATAATAATAATAATAATAACAATAATAATATATAGATAGATAATGATCCTATTTATCAAATATAAAGTACCAAGTTCGTTTTCGCCCTTTTAGGGTAATTTGAACTAATTATACAAAATGAACGATCTAGGACTTGAATTGAAGGAATCAAAGATATAAATATCTTTAAACTATAAACTAGTTTATTAATTAATCCTAAACCACAATAATGGTTGGAAATGAATAAAAATCGTTAAATTGAGCAATGCATATGGTAATATCATGATGAACTATATCATGTTACTCATAATTCTACAGTATTTGAAATTAATTTCAATTTAGCTTGGATTGGGTTTTAAGTATTTTGTGGTTAGCTTTCGAATCCTGTCACTGATGATACCTTGAATTTACCCAGTGTTGATTGTTGTGGGGTAATCAACACACCAAGGTTTGGGTAACCATGGAGAGTCCTAAGGGCTTGGCCATAGAAGGTTCCTTGGTTATAAAAAAAAGGTATTTTGTGGTTAGCTCTTGATAAAGCTTGCAATTCACTTATTATCTTTAAATCTTATTCAATATTGTTAAGGTTATCTAATTTAGTCATTCCCATTGTCTGACATAACAGTGCAATGCTGTCAGAGATTTGTTGTCTAAACAATGCTAATTTAAGCCAGAAACTCTAACACAGCTTCGCCTCAATTATGTCCAAAGGGGCATGATATGGCCAGACCCAAGCCTAGCAACCATGTAAGGCATTCAAGGTGTATGACCTGACTAGGTAGTCCATTCCCACCATGTAATCAACCAATGACAGAAAAATTTTGAAATACTTCTTAGAATGAGAATCTAAACAAGAAACCAGAAAATATAAATTTTACAAAGAAATGCAACAAACTTTAGACCAGCAAATTAAGAGAGAACTAAACATACAACAGTTATTGAATTAAGCATACCAACTGGACAGAAAAATGAAAATTAATATAGTGGGAAAAGTGAACCTCCTCTGATCCTTGAATTCGCTCCATCTCCATCTGAGAAAGAATGATTTTCTTTTTCTTTGTGATACAAGTCTCAATAGATTGCATTAGTTGCCTTTCCAAGGCCTTGATTTCCATTTCATCAATCTCTCTAACATGGTTAAGTGGATACATACATTAGAACATAGAAATCACTTGGGAATCAAAAAAGAAAGAACACCAGCTTTCTAATTAGGAACAACCATTTATTAGATAATACAATAAGCTATCCTTTCAACCAAATACAGCTTAAAAAAGAACCACAAACCATAAACTGATCGATAACAAAATAACAAATAAAAAATAATAAAAATCCATACCCAAAGAGGCCCAGAGATGGGCAACGTGAAATAAAATACAACACATGGATCACTTGAAAGAAAACAAATGGAAAAACTTATAATGCTCATGTGATTGGTCATTAAGGAGAGATGGAAGATGGAATTTTGTTTCTTTTGAGATAGAACAGAACAGGTACAAACAGAGATTACCAAGTATCTTTATATGAGAAGTAGACAAAAAGGTTGTTTTCATTCCCACAAATCGCTCCCATCTAAACAGTGTTTGGTAATCAAAACAGATACAATAGAGATTACCAAGTATCTTTGTATGAGATGTAAACAAAAAGGTTGCTTTCATTCCCACCCATCACTCCCATCTAACATTGTTTGGTAATCAACTAATATAGTGTGCAAATTGGAGTGGAAATTTCTCACCAGCAGTGGGAAACATATATATAGGTTATGGTGACATCTGTAAAGTTGTCACACTGAGGGAAAGATTTCACATATGATGCTAGAGAGTATCAGAATCACAAGCAAATTTAGATTTTGGCACAAAGAAGACAAGGTTTTTTTCCCTATTGGTGGTACTGATGGATGAAGGAGTAGTCAGTACACATTCCATAGTTCTGCACAACCTTGGGTATGGCAGAAAACCTCAAGGTTGCTCCAAGAGAAAGAGAGGAGTAAAACATGACAAAATTGACATTAACTAATCAATTTTTTAAAAAAATAAAAAATGACATTTAGGTGAGCAAATTATAGTAAAAAATTGCTACAAGTATCCTGCAATGCTCAACAGATCTAGCATATAGTTGAGGGTTCCCATAAGTGCACTGTTTAGTTTTTTTTTTTTTTTTTGGAGAAAATCTCAATTTCTTATTCTTATTTTTTTAAATATAGTATAAATAAATAAGTAATATAATTTCTACAACATATTTTTATGAGAGATCATTTTTTATTTTATATATGTAAAAAAAGAGAGAAAAATAAAAAAATAATAATAAATTAAATTATTTTTATTTAATCATATGCATAAATGGGGTAGGGCAAGGCAAAACCTGAACCCACTCTGGGTATCAAAAAATCTACTCAAACCCACCCCTAACCCATTTCACCTTCTACCAAATCCACCCTATCAAGAGCGACGCGGGTCAAGTACCCAAAAATTCCCGCCCCATTGCCATCCCTAGCAATTGCAATTGCAATTGCCATTAAATTCACGAGTCTAGATTCTTACATCTCTAAAGGAAGAAGAAAGAAAAATCCCATCATGGATATCAAAAAGAGTATTAATTCATAAATTTTTATCCTCTGAGATTACACCAAAATCTAAAATCGAGAGATAGCCCTCATGAGAAACTTTTGTGTTTCTACATCTAGAGAGACTAATACAATTGAGAGATTCTCTATCTCCACCAAGTGACTAGACAACTTTTTTTCTCTTTATTATAAATATATTTTCTTGTTTCATATTTTAAGAAAAACCAACCAAATACCTTCCCAAGTTGATTTTCAATAAGTTCAATGGGTTAAACTACATTCTTGATGTTGTTATTTTGGACAAGGAAGAATTAATTCATTAAGAAGGGAAGTACAATGTAAGGAAGAAATATCCTTCAAATGACACCCATTAGTCTCTCTTTTTTTTTTCTTGAGCAAATAGTGTATGAATTTTCCTTCCCAATTTTGGTGAAAGGCTAACCATAAATAATCTCTAGAAATAGACAAAGAAAAAGCTAAACAGTAGGAAAAAAGACCCTAGTTGAGCAACAACAAGAAGGGAACACAGAGACACTGATATAAATAGTCATAAGTAATGCACATCTGAAAGAGAACGGACACCAATTACATATTGACAAATGTTCATTTGAAGACAAAAAGCCATGGTATAAACTAATGTCAGCTCTTTTGCACTACAAGGAAATAATGCTATACAATTTATTACCTGATGAAAAGGGATAGATAACTGTAAGGCAAATTGACAGCTCCAAAGCCTGATAGAACAGCCATGACAGTCACACCAATGACCCCAATTCTGCTGACCAGCTGAGGAATGGTGAAAAATCCTGAGAAGAAAATCATGGAAAACCAAGCAGTAAGATTCTGGTGCATAACTTCTATAAGTCAAGGAAAAATTGGAAATAAAGAAAAATAGACAAAAAAACACTTGCAGAAAGATGACAAAAGCAGTACAAAAGAACAAGTTTGCCTCATTATAAATGAATAGTACACATGGCAGTTTTGACCTGTAGACATCTAAACATAATTCCCATCTCCTTGTGACTGGCTACACAAATCCTGTTTTGCCTTCAATATTAAATTGGTTATTCATTATAAATAATACACACACAAACAAATAGGATTCTGATGCAAATCATCTATCCAAAAAAATGATTCTGATGTGAATCATTAGTATTCTCTTTCTCAAGAAAATATAAATTATCAAAAAGAAGATGATGCTGCAGTTTTATTGGTTATGGTTCAATAAAGAGTATATTAGGGAGAGGGGAAACAACAAATTTAGAGACATGTGGCTAGCCAAGATCATGGATGCATCTCTCTTTCTCTCTCTGACACACACACACACACATACACATAATAAATAGAGGGCAGAAGCAACCAACAAAATTACTAAGAACACATTGAGGATAGGGAAACAACAAAATTGGAGTCATGGGGACAGTCAAGATCCTGGATGTGCATCTCACACACAGGCGCATATACATATACACATACATACGTACATATATATGCGTATGTATGTATGTGTGTGTGTGTGTGTGTAGATAGATATATTGTAGAGAGAGAGAGTGAGGGAGGCAGGGAGACACTTTTTTTATTTTTATCTTTCATATATTCCAATGAGAGTAAATCCCTATAAAAATAATAATAATAATAATAATAATAATTAAATAAAAATCCAATGAGCGTAAACTAAAACCTTTATCAGGTGAAGGCATAGGAAAATGAATCCCCATTCGCCAGAAAGCATAGAGAAATGCCAGCAAGAATAAGACAGCTCCAAGTGCAGCTCGTTCCTTCCTCACACCTGATAAAAAATCAAGTTTCAATAGATGATGACAATTGAAGATCCACTCAAGTAACACAAAACACCAGGCAGACAACAAAAACATTTTAGTCTCCCAGAATTTTCTGCTCCTCATTAGGGTTCATTTAAGGAGTATAGCAATGTTATCAAGAAATGAGATCATTATGCACCAATATCAAGAATAACAGCATTTTGTAGAAATGATGCAACTGAAATATATGAAAGTTGAGCACATGAAGGTTATAATATGTTCTAAACAAATTTTAATTAGTGGATGTGTGTGTTTTGTGATATGAATTTTTTTTATTGAAGCCTGTAAATTTCTTCATTAATTCTTTTTTTTTTCCAAAATGTTATTTATTCAGAAATCAGATTTATGTTCTTCAAAAAGTTAAAAGTTATGTAAAAAGTGTCTACAACAAGATAGGCTGCCATTCGTATGGTTCCAGTCATCAGATTCTATTCCTTTCTACTCTACTAATTTTTTGTGGAAGTCAAAATTCTCTCTAAAGTCAGGGCCTTTGTTTGGTTAGTGGCATATAAGAAGGTAAATACCAATAACATGCTACGGTTGAAGAGGCCTTTCAAAACCCTTAGCCCTGATTGGTGCATCCTTTGCAAGGAGAGTAGTCAAACAATTGATCATCTTTTCTTGCACTATCCAATCACTTTGGGCTTGTGGCATTAGAATCTTTTCTCAGGCGGGGATGGAGTGGGTTCAACTAGGCAGTATTCGCAATAAGATAGTGATCTCCTTCAAGTGTTTTGGGAATTCTAACAAAGGCAAGACTCTCTGAAGGATAGCATGTCTCTCTTTGTTGTGGATTGTGTGTGGAGAGAGGAACGCTAGGATTTTCGAGGACATTTGGAGGATGTCGGAGTTGATGTGGGATCCTCTTTAGTTTTATGTTTCTTTTAAGGCTTACTATACAAACCTTTTTAAACCCTATCCTTTGAGTGTAATTCAGCTTAACTGGGTGTCGATTTGCACACCTTAGGGTTGGGTCTACAAGGTCTCGGTGCGTTATACGTGTATAGGCTTTTTGTCTTTTTATATAGCCCTCCTTGTATAGCGGAGGTTTTCTCAGTTTTTTTATCAGGTTTGTACATCTAGGGGAGGACTTCTCATCCTTCTCATGTTTTTCTATTTTAATACAATTGTTCGTTTCTGATTTAAAAAAAAAAAAAATTAATTATTGATTCTTGTAGAAAGATATACCAGCCCTAGAATAGTCGCTAAAACCTTTTTAAGCTTTGGTTAACCAAAGTATTAGCTCCCAGATTGGCCAGACACTGCACCCATGCCTAAGAAAACAGCATTCTTTCCAAAAGAAGGGCCAAGGCTCCAAAGAATCATGCCAAAAGCTCATAATATAATTTTGTTTGGCAATCACCTTAAATCAAGGGGACTCATATAAATTATAACAATTATATCCTATTCATATTTTATGCATCCCTTTTAGAATTGATCGTGTAAGATAAAGATACCTATTAATTACAGTCACTAAACCATTCTCACCTTTCTTCAGTCATGTAACTGATTTGAATTCTAGACTCTATTTATATGGAAAACATACGGATTGGATGATCTCATACATCCAATTAGATTAAGATCTTAAAATCTATATAATCCTAGTGGTCTTATTGAACAGAGGGTTTCACTTGTAAGCAACTACATTTAAAGGCTGCTACTGGTACTATAAGAGGAATAAATTACTTTAGTATGTGTTTGGCCTCATGGGAGAGAGTATCATAAGAATTTGTCCTAGGAGCATGTCCTAACTGGATTACACTTCTTTTACGATCAAGTTCCAAACTTCTACAAGTTCATGCACACTCTTCATTTATTATATTGTTGTATTTACCACTCCAGTAGTTGTTTTAGTGCCAACAAATTTTATTTTTTTTATCAATGTTTTAGTGCCAACATATGCCACTACCGTTATCTAAGCTTAGCCTGGCATCTAAAACAGGTCTTGTTGGAAGGTCCTTATTGTTTCTTACCTTTTCTTAATTAACCAAGGGTGGATGTTTTTTCATCGCCTCTCTGGTATATTTGTAGAGAATGGGGCAGAGGGCACAATCTTGGTATGATTTTAATGCAGGGGGAGACAGCCTAAGGATCAATTTATGGGTCTTTTGCCTTGGAAACTAACAGAGTGGCTCCAGTCAGTAATTTTTGGAGCTCCATGGGTGGGCAAGGTTATGGAATTGGAGCTTTGTTAAAAGCATGATTGGGATCTAGGGATGGTGGTAACTTTTATGGTTTCCATTTATAGATGCAACATTAGGGAGGATATTCTACTCAGGAAGACATCTACAAACTTCTACTTTTTCGGTTAAATCTTTTGCAAAGTGATCTGTTCCTTAAAATCATCAATAGTGTGGAGCTCCTGTAACCCATCCGACATAGGCTTTTTTGCTTGGGAACGAGTCTGGGTGAGCTTCTCACTATTGCTCAAAATTGATGCAAAGGTGTAGGATCTTGATGAATTGGTGTTGTTTATGTAGACAAGGCAAGGAGTTGGCTAATTATGTTCTTCTCCAACGAGAGATGGCTTGTTCTCTGTGGGCCTTACTCTTCTTCTTTATCAATGGCATTTCTGGAGTCATAGGGAACAGGCAAGGAAAGTTCATAGACAGTGCAAGGAATTGGTAATTTTGGAAGTAATGGAATCATAAAATCTATTAATGGAACCAAGCTACGGACCTTTTAAGTCTGAAAAACCAATGCCTGAGGTCTAGGGATTTCCTCAAGGATGAGAAGTCCCATTTTAAGTCATCAAGAGTTTGGTTTTGGCATAATACCTTATTTTTGGCCCCCAGTAAAGGTATTTAGGTCCTCTGCTCCTTTGCTTCCTGGGTGTTTCCTTGTAGAGGCATCCCATGTAGCAGGATTCACCTCCTCTCTTGCATTTTTTATTAATTCCATTTTTGCCAACTTGAAAAAAAAAAAAAAAAAAACAAGGGTATATAGATCAGCCCTAAGTAACACTCCTAGGTGTGCAAAATGGTCATGCTGCAATTAAAGAAATATGCATGGCTCCTTTGTGGCCTCTTGGTGCCCTGAGTTTCCGATCAACAAGTTCAACCTGTGCTAATGCATTTAGACTTTCCATGTGAAACCTCCACTGTCAATATGACAACTATGGAGAAACTAGATAGGAAACCACTGTTGATCAATTCTAAACACTCCATAGTCCTTCATGCAAGGTCCCTGTTTGCATATCAAAGGTAGGGTATAAACAAAAAGCAGAAACCTATGCTGCGGATAACCATATGATAGAAATAAAGTGGTGGGGGGTGAGAGGGGGGAGGGGGGAGGTCCCTGCCTATGACATGTTTAGTTCAATGTACAATCACATGAAAAGCATTAATTTTTCTCATGTAAACTAGCAAAACCGTCAACAACCATTCCCAATCAGCTGATACTGCAAGACAGCAAAGCAACAGAACCAAATCTTTGGGGAAAATACTAAAAAATAAGAAATAAAATAGTCAAATGAATGAGAATTAGCACAGACAAAGGCAATGTACCGTTGTTGCAAAGCATCAAGTAACAATGATAATAAGGCAACATGAATACCAGCAACAGTATCAAACAAAACAAATCCACCTTCCAGTTCATCCATCTTGCCCTATAGCCAGAAAGAAATAAAATGCTGTAAGATTAGGAAGTAACTGTCCAATATTCTTCATAATTCACTAAACCTTGACGACGAAAGTAAAATTAATTCAAAGCAAATTTATAACTCTCATGGACAAACAGCTGATGAACATTTTGCAGATAAGAACATGTTCTTTTTGGTATACAAAAATGTTAGCATAGAACATTATTTTTTTTCCATACCAAAGGAAAAAAAGACTAGATAAAAATGTATAACAAAACAAAGATATAACAACCACATTTCTGTCTCAAAATAATTAGCACCCCACCAAACAAACCAAACCACCCCTCCCTCTTCCCCCCATGACAACACACCCAAAAAGAAAAGAAGAAAGCAAGAAAGAAAGAGGGAGAAAGGGAAAAAAATCCTGATACTTGAAATGGTGGTGTTCTGTGAACACTTTACCCAGGTACATTGTGTTGACTCAATACCATACAAGCTTGGGTGCATTATATATGCCCAACACTTCTGCTGCTCAGTACATACCTAATTGCCACAGTGGAAAAGAATGCATCAACTGAAACTGAGTGACCGAATGAATGAATTTGTTTCAAAGAAATGATACAAAAAAATTACATTTAGGATAAGTGTTTGTTTTGGAAAATATATTGGAGGCAAGTTATCAGCGTAAAATATGGCAAGGAAGAAGGAGGTTGGCGTACCCGGGAGGTGAGGGAAGCGTATGGGGTAGGGTTATGGAAAGCCATCAAGAAGGAAGGGGACATGTTAATATGCAGAGTTGCCTTTTTGGCGGGGGATGGCGAGAGGGTAAAGTTTCGGAAGGATAAGCGATGCGGTGACAAGCCTTTGTGCATCTCTTTTCCCTCATTATTTGTTGTAGCTTCCTCCAAGGAGGCGTGGGTGAAGGAGGTTTGGAGTCATTCTTATGAGGGAGGGTGTTGGGCCCCTCACTTTTCAAGGCGAATCAACGATTGGGAGATGGAGAGCTTGGAGTGCTTCCTTCTAAGACTGCATGGGAGGAGGGTGTCCAAGGACGGGATGATGAAATTATGTGGATCGAGTCTAAGGATGTGGCTTTCTTTGTCAAATCCTTATATAGGGTGTTGGAGCCAAGAAGACAAAGCATTTTCCCAACAAGTGTGATATAGAATTCGTGGGTGCCACCAAGGGTGGTCTTCTTTGCTTGGGAGGCTACTTGGAAGATAGTTCTAACTCTAGATCACATTCAAAGGAGAGGGTAGTCTTTGGTGAATAGATGCTTCCTATGCCTTCAAGAGGAAGAATCCATGGATCACATTCTACTTCATTGTGCTAGAACAAGAGTTTTATGACATCTTCTTTTCTCCCTTTTTGGTGTGTCGTGGGTGCTCGCCTCATTAGTTAGAAAGGCTTTGTTAAGATGGTATGGTTCTTTCGTGGGAAAGAAAAGGAAAAAGGCATGGCAGGCTACTCCTTTATGCCTTTTTTGGACTGTTTGTAAGGAAAAAAATAGCAAGGCATTTGATAATAAGGGGCGGTCGATTCATGAAATCCTCCTTTGCTTGTAATCTTTGGGCTTGGTGCAAGCTGCACATAGTTCCTAGTCCTCTATCCTTTGTTGACATTGTGGAGTGTTTGGGTTCGGGCTAAGGGGGTTGTTGTTGATGTTCCTCTTTGTATTTGTGTCACTCTAAGGTATTTCTTTGTATACGCCCTATGTACTTTGGAACTCTTTTTTCAACGTTACTTTTATAAATTGATTCTCATTACCTATCAAAAGAAAAAGAAAAAAAAAATGGAAAGAGAGGAATAGAAGATTCTTTAATTGTTTCAAGCAATTAATTTTTCTTGTTAAGAATAAATTTCTTTGTGTGGTCTTAAGATTCAGGAAGGAATGTAGATCTCACCTTTGTTGACTTTGTTGATATTCTGAACCAGCTAGTTTGTGCTTTTCCTTAAGTTCTACTAACTCAGTGGCTAAAATAACTTAATATATAATATCTCTAGTTTGCCTATCCAAAACATTTACCCTCAACCCATTCATTGGACACTCTTACACTTTGTTTATGTTTTTTGAGATATTTCCATATCAAACATGCCTAGCATCTCTTTTTTCTCATTTATGGGCAAATAGGATATTATGGAAGAGCTTTTAATGAAAAGGAAGCATACCCATCAACATGGGAATATACAAAGTGCACCACACGATTTCAACATACACCGCCACCAACACCCATATCTAAGTATGTAGCATAGCTTACAACTTCTACTTCTCATGGCATGCTTACTTCTTTAAATGTGTGGATTCTTTAAATTAGCAGTTCCTCATTCTTTAGTGGGGCTTCTTCACCACCTTAAATGCAAAATGGTAGGATATCATAAAGAAAATAACTTAACATGATGATCTTATATTACCAATTGACAAACTCAATACAACACTACAATGCATTATTCCACCACCTATAAATGAAAATCTAAAATATATAACATTTCATACCACTTACCATTGAGAAATACAAGTTTTCATCATAGCAAATACAGTTAAATCAATCAAAGAGTCTATATCAACAAATTGCCCCATCAATTGGTGTGCAGACATGAGGCACCATTCTTAAGTTCCTTTTTGCTCCGAAATAAGATCTCCCCCTTACTTGTTTTACCATTACTTTTGCTAGTGACTAACTTAGAAAAATATTTGGCATCTTGCCCTTTCTATTGAAGGCTCCTATGCACTTCTTGTACTTGTAATCACAACTAGCAATGCATTTAAGCATGACCATAATAATTTTGTTTCCAACCCTTTTTTTTAATCATAAACAAAACATATATTGATAATAATAAAAGTACAAGACTTCCTTCAAAATACAGATCCTAATCAAAGTAAGAGTAGACACCCCCTCTATACAAAAACCATACACCAAAGCATCCTCCAATTATCTAAAACTTTTAAATCACAAACTGAAAGTCAGCTAAGTTGAATAACATTAAGTGGAACTTCTTAAAAATTGACAATACAAAAGGCCCAAAGAGAGGAGTAGAAGTGAAGTAAATCCCACAACATAACTTCCAATCTCCACTTTTCCTAAAAAATCGTAACATTTCTCTCTTACCACACAATCCACAATAAAGTGAGGCAAGCAATTTGCCAAAAAGTCTTGCCTCTAATTGAATTCTCAAATCCTCTAAAACAAATAATCATCATATCTCCAATACTCCTAGGTAGAATCCAATCCATCCTTGCTAGACTGAAGAGCTTTTGCCATAGCCCCAAAGTTAATGGGCAATGTAAAAAAAGATGTCAATCAATTCTCCATTTCCTTTGCATAAAATACACCAATGAGTACTAAGAGATTTGTAAAGTCTTCTCAACTGTAACATGTCATTGATGTTTACCTTCCTATATGCTACAAACCAAGCAGAGGCCTTAACCTTTGAAGGAGCTTTTGATTTCCAAAGAATATTGACCAGAAGGAACAGGATAGGATTTGAGAAATTAGACAAGACCAAGAAAAAAAAAATTTACTGTGAATAAGCCTGAGAAGGATAAAGACCAAGCTTTTGAAACTATAGCAGAAGGAGACAAGTGCATTGAATTAAAGGAAGACATGAGTCTTTCAAGAGGTTCAATTTCTATATTAGTGAGATTGGGATGAAAGTTAAAATTCTAGGAAAACAGATAGGAATTACCAAGAACAGTTGAGACAGTGAGATTTTTCACTGAGATAACTCTATAAAGACCTAGAAATTGAGAACACAAAGGTTGGTCACTCCACCATAGATCTTCTTAGGATTGGATTTTCTCCCCATTCCCTACTGCAAAAGTAAATCTTCAAAACTTTGGGGTGACAAAACTAGATCCACATGAAATTAATTGTGAATACATAGTCAATCTTGAGCATCAAATAGAACTATGAAATCCCTATAAAAAATAGTGAAAAAAAACAACCAAAATACTATCTCAACTATGCTAAATTGTTAAAAATTATGGCCCAAAATAGGTCTGCAGAAAATCAAATTCTCAACAAAGACTCAAAATCTCACTAATTACCACACTAAAACTACTTAAACTATCAAATCTCTATAGGAAAAAAGAATGAAAGAAGATTTTTATAAAAAAATAAAAAAATAAAAAACCTAGTCTCCACTATGCTAAATTTGGGAGGCAACAAATCCAGATCCTTATAAAATCAATGGCGGACATAGACTCAATCTCACCAATTATTAAACCAACATTAACTAAAAACATGAAATCAAACAGCTGATCTAAACTCTTCCAAGTTGTGAGACTATGCACCAAAACTGGATCCCTCGAAAGCCAAATTCTGAACCCAAACTCAAATCTGACTCAGTACCACACCAAAATAAACTAAAATCGCAAAACTAAAGCATTAATCTCTGCTATCATAGATTTTGAAAAAAATAGGCACCGAAACTGGATCCCCGCAAAATCAAAATTCTAAGCACTTACTCTAAATCTCCATAATTATCACACCAAAATCAACTAAAAATAAAAAACTAAATCACTAATCTAAACTTTGCTAAATATTGAAAATTAGGCTTCAAAAACAGATTATCACAGAATTAAATTTCCAAATACATACTCAAAATCTCGCCAATTACCACACCAAAATCAACTAGAAATTACAAATATAAAACTAACGCGCTAATCTCCTCTATGCTAAATGTTGAAGAAAAAAAATGACACAGAATATTAGGCACCAAATCCAAATCCACATAAAATCAAATTTTGGAAAACATACTAAAAATCTCACCAATTACCACAGCAAAGTCAACTAAAAACACAAAGCTCAACTATGCAAAATTTTGAAAAATTAGGCACCAATAGGTGATCCGCACAGGAACAAATTCTCTCACCAGTTGCCACTCCAAAATCAACTAGAAACACGATAGTCTCAGCTAGACTAAATACTGAAAAATTAAGCAACAATTCCAGATCAATACAAAATCAAAATTCAGAACACATAATTAAAATCTAACCCCTACCATATCAGAGTCAACTAAAAAACACAGAACTAAAACAATAATTTCAACTATGCTGCATTTTCAAAAATTAGCCACCAAAACCGCACATAATCAAAATTCCGAACACACACCCAAAATGTCGCCAATGACCACATTAAAATCAACTAAAATCAAAAACTCAAAACAGAAATCTCAACTACGCTAAAAAAATTTTAAAAAAAAATGCATCAGAGCCGGATCCGCCACAGAATCAACTCAAAATCTCAGAAATTGTCACGCAAAAAAAAAAAAAAAAAAACCAAAGAAACTAAAGCACTCACTAATCCGAACAAAGAAAATTGTGAAATTGTAGATTTCAAATTTGACAGAGAAGAGGGAAGGAGGCCTAACTCTTTGGAGAGGAGAGGGATGATCTCGAAGAGGACGAGCTGGAGGAGGTTGCAGGAGAAGGCGAAGACGACGCTGAATAGGATCTGCACCAGCGCTCGCTTCTCTTCGTACTCCTTGTAGAGGCGACGGTTGAGGAACCACAGCCCAGCCCAGCCGAGAAGGCACAGCGAGCCTACCACCACCACTCCTTCGTAAATCACCAGTCCCCAACCCATTACGAAGCTCTCTCTCTCACTCTCTCTCTCTCTCTCTGATTCTGTGTTTCTTTTCTCCTTCTTCTATAGGCTTCGGCTCTTCATTTCTTTCTTCTCTGGTTTTTGGCTTTTCAAGTCGAGATGCATTTTCTCTTTTCAGTGGTGTGAGAGTTGGTTGTGGATTCACTCGCCTGTTTGGCCTGGGCTGATAATGGGCTGGACTAAGGACCTGTTTGCCTACTCCTTTTTTTCTCAAAAAACGCTATTTGAAAAAAAAAATTCTTAATTATTTTTATGAATGAAAAATACTAAAATAGTTCTCCTTGTCCTCGTCCATTTATTAAAATAGAATACACCCAATTTATTCTAAAAAAATATAACAAATTCTCAATAACAATGTTTTCAATCAAAATAAACTATAGTTTTTCAAACTCCAAACGGGGCCTAGCCTCTGTTTTGAGTCTTTGAGAAGGTTGGGTCCTGTTTGTAATAAATAATTCTATTTATAAGTAGGAGTAATCTTAACTCCTTGATTAATTAGTGGAAGACATAAAAATGTTTTTATTAAAATTCCCACCCAGTCAGAAGAAAAAGTTTCGGGCCAAGCCTAAAACTGGGGCCCAACCCTCTAGTGGCGGGGCCTTGGGCCCTATGTCGACGAGGAAGTTCTGTGAACACAAAATTTGGGCTTCCCTACGAAGCCCAAAATGCAATTAGAAAATGAGCCCTCTCTACCATGGCGTGACCTCCACCAGTGTGCAAGTACAGCGCTAGGGTGGATGAGAATAGAAGGGGATGGAAGAGAAGTAGGATTATTTGATAATAGTTTTTAAAATAATTCTTAAAAATCAAATTTTGAGTGGAGTTATTAAAAAGAATTTTCAAAAATTTAATTAAATTTAGATAAAATAAAATTAAAAAATAAATATATTAAAAATGTATTAAATAAAAAAATGAAATATGGGAGATGTCGCAGCAGTGGGGAACATATTCCCACGTGTCGTTGCATGTGACGTCAGCGGTGCCCCAAAACCTAGTGGCAAAGACAAACGTTTGATGACGTGGACACAAGCCCACAATGACGGTGGTAAATGTACGGTTTTTAAAATAATAATAATTAAAATTAGAGTGGTGGTGGGGGCCACTGTCACGTGATTCCCCTGGCACCTCCAGCTGTCTCCATTGCGTCACTCTCCTCTTTCTCTTCCCAATGCGCACGCTGGCCGACAACCATGAACCGCCCCTCTCTCTCTCAATTTCTTTTTTGGTTTATTTGTATTTTTATTTTATTTTATTATTGTAATTTTCCATGTTTAATTGTTTTTACTTTTCCTTCTTAAAAAATTAATTTTAATAATATTAAGTATTAAATTATTTTTTTATTATTTTATTTATTTTAAATATTAAATATTAATAGGACGTGAATCATACTAAAATTGTGTCATGATTGTTTCAAAAATTTATTATAGCATTTAGTATTAAGTTAAATTTTTAAATTTTTTTTAATTCAAGTAAAAGATTTAAGAAATAAATAATAAATAAATAAAAGATTAAAACTAAATTATTTAAAATTTGAAAGTAAATTACATTTAATATTAAGTTAAAAAACAAATATCATCCTAATTTTTGTTTGATTTTATGAAAAATAAAAAATAAATAAATAAATAATAATAATAATTTATTTTTTATATTATTTTAAATTTATTTTTTTAATGTAATAATTAAATAATTTTATAATAAATAAAATTTTAATTATATTTAATATTCTTTATAATGAAACTAACTAAAAAAAATTATTTTTTTAATACTTTTGTCTTCCTTTTATGCTTTTCGAGAATGAAACATAATATTAGTAATAATAAAAATGAACATAAAATAGAAATGAAGGAGATAAAATATAATTCAACACTGCAAAAGCCTATGAATTCATTGATGAAGAAGATGATGAAGGACTCGTCTTACTTTTGGAAAATTGTAAAATTAGTCATAAAAATTACAAGTAGGTCATGTCTAAAATTAAAATATAATGCACGTTAAGAAGAAAATATTTTTTTTCCTAATTTATGATTTCTATTATAATCTTTGACAACAGACTTTAAGCAAACAAAATTTAAAAATTAAAAATAAAAATAAAAACAAAAATAATACTCATATTACCTCCAAAATTATAATTGTTTTTTTTCTTAAATTAAGGCTTATTGAAACATTTCTTTAAAAAAAAAAAAATTGTTGGAGTTGGGTGTGGGTGTGCAAGTGGGTTGTATCGATCAACCCAATAAATAAAAAAAAATAAGAGAGGTGAGAGTTTTAAAACTTGAAATTATGGCTATTAAATAGAAAAAAAAAATTATTTTTCACATAATTGTGTCTCCTTACAAAATATCAGAGAGAGAAATATGTTTTTTTTTTCTCAAAATTTTTTTAAAAAAATTAGTTATTAAAACAATTAATTGAGATTCTTAAATATTTTAAAAAATAATTCAAAATTCTTATCTTTAATCATTATGATATCAACTATTATAATGAAGTTTTTTATTTAAACCACTCAAAGTATACAGTAGAATTTGGACCGTTGGATAAAAGAGAAATTGAGGTTTAAAAAAATATATATAATGCAATATAATTATAATATAAAATAATAAAATTATATTTAACGGACAAAATAATGGGATTGGATACAAAATGATAAGACCCTTTTTATATACATGATATCGATTAAGAAAATGATTTATTTTCAAATATTATAATTTAATAATTATTTTTCAATAAAATATTGTACTAATTGAAATTATTTTAATTTATAAAGAAAAAGTACACTACTAAATTATTCTCCCACAACTGAATATAAGTACAGCTATGCACAGTCTTGAAGGCCCATGTACATCTTGGTTTTTCAAAAAATGTTATTTAATTAGAATTTATTATATTTTGTGCAAGCTACTTTTATTATTTTTAAAAAAATATTTAATTAATTCTAAATTCTAATCACTAGCTTTTCATATATATAACTATTTTTTTTTTAAAGGAGGAAAGTTTGCCTATGGTGGGGTGGTGAAATTTCTCTACCAGTCTGTTTTAGTTCATATTTATCACATTTTCAATTACTTTCGATCATCATTTCAATAAATAAAAAATAAAAAAACCCCTTAGAATTAAAATATTGAAGATGAGGTTTTTATTTTTATTTACTTTTTTGGAAATGAATTGAAAATCAAATTTTTGAAAAATATTCTGTAAAGTAAATAATATTTAACAAAATATACTATTAATATTGAAGTCATCTCACATCCGAAGAAGAAAAAAAAATGAAAGCTTACTTGTCTTATAAAATGTTTTCACCCGTCATACTATTAATCTCAAAAAAAGTTTTTATTTTCTTGTAAACCTTTATGTTCTCTCCTCCTAATTGAGAGAAAAGTTGTAATTTTATCTTCATATAGTGAATATATTTTTGGTCTTTCCTCATGAAGATTTTTTCGGTCTTGTTCCGTGAAGGTTTCCCTCGAGAGTTTTAACACCTAAATATTTTGACCATTATTTTATTTATTGTTCTATTTTTCCTTTTTATTATTTTATTTTCATAACATACATTTACTATTTTTTGTTCTTAAATAAAAAAACGTTTATATAAAAGTATAATACTTGTAAAAATACATAGATTTTATCTTTGTCTTTAACAATTATTTATAGAAATTTTAAAATTTAAAGTAATAAAAAATTATACCTTAATTTTTTTAAATTAATTTTTAAAACTATTTTTTAAAATTTTATATATAAAAGTTATCACTATTTTTGAATTTTAAAAATAAGAAATAAAAAAATGTATCCAAACTTACACTTAATGTTGAATTTTCAAATATTTTAAAGTTTTTTTAGGCTTAAAAATTCTTTTATTTCTTCTATATTATATCTTTCCGCTTTCTCTTTGTTGAATTCTAACTTTTATGGTAACCTTTTTACTTAGGGATTTAAGAAGCTACCATATTTCACATTCTCAACAATTATGTTTATTGTTTATCCACTTTTCCAATTGTGAGTGTCTTATGTTTAGATGTCTTAGATATATAAAGCTCTCACTTATATCTAAATTTGATATAAATCAAAATTTGAAAGAAAAAAAAATAAATTTTAATTTTAAATTAACAAGTTTTAATGAATTTCTTTGAAAAAGAAAACAAATTGACCAAGAAAAATTATGAAAGATAAAAAAAAATTAAAAAAATAAAAATTATTTTGAATATCATCAACATGAAAATAAGAAAAATCTGCCACTTTTATCTTCAAATATAAATGTTTTAAAAATGACTTGTTTTCCATACTTAGTGAAATTTTTGCACAACTAAGATGACATACATGACATTTCTAAAAACTCTCTATTAGACATGTTGTCTACACCTTTAAAAAGAAATAAAAATTTTTTATTTGGGGTTTGTAAAAATAAAATTGTCATGATATTATTTGGAAATATTTTTTTATAAAAGTTTTGATTGTTATTTGTATATTAGAATTAAAATTTCCGACCTTGAAAATAAATATTTAACCTATATTTGAAATATTATATTATTCTCCTTTAATTCACATTTCAAATTATGAATTAATCCTTATATTTTATTTAAACCATAGTTTTAGATTTTGGGGTATGATACCATATGCTCAGGTTAACCTATCCTAGTTGATTTAGAATGATCTAGTGAGTCCATGTCAATCCACTTCACTTGAGTGATATTCTTCTTCTTTTCCTTTCTCTTTTTCTTCTTGTTACTCGAGTTAACCCATCCTAGTTGATTTAGACTAGTCGAGTGAGCCCATGCCAATTCACTTCATTTAAGACAAATTTATATCTTCTTCTTCTTACCTTCTTTTTACAAAAAAACCAATAACTAACTTTGTCATCAAAGCACCTATATCAATATAATAATGCAATTGGCAGACCCATCTCGTTTTCCATTTTCTTTTAATTCATCTTGGATTTAATTCCAACATGAATTATAGAGCAACAATGCTTACTTTAATACTTATATTGATAGTTCGATGAACAAAAATTGGGTTTTCATATAAACCTTTGATAAACAAAAATCAGTCTTAATCCTTTGAATGGAAAAGAAAATTAAAAAATGGCATAAGATGAAGTAATAATGATAATCATATGTAATTCCATAACAAAACTTGCCTATTCATTTTACTATTGACTTTATATATTACATCAAATGTCATTATTGTTGGGATTATATGTTTACAAAGTCATTCAAAAGTTATTTTGTCTTACAAATAATTAAATTATTATAAATGATGGATGAATGTGTATCTATTTAAATGCAAGAAAATAAATCGATGTGTTCAGATTTCGAAATATAAACACCGTAGTATATAACACAATGTAGAGAATATTAGTTCAAGGATTCTTCTAATCAAGTTTTGATGATAATAAACCATGATTAAGTGACTAATTGATTTGAATGGTAAAGAATCTCAGGTATAAATTTGAAAATTCATCAAATGACCAAATGAATATAAGATCGAGACTTTTGAAAGACTTTTGATCATAGGAAACAAATGTAAGATGAATGCATGGATGCACTTAGGTTTTACATATAAAGTCATGCATATTTAAAAACTCGATTTATTCTTTAAAATTATAATTTCATTAAAACTTGAGTTTTATCAAATGTACCTTAGGCAAAATGTTTCAAAATTGGCATATTAATTTACCTAAAGACCTTGCCTAAGTGTTAGAAAGGAAAATAATTGAAAAATATAGGTTTTCAGGGCCAAAAGGCTTAATCGGTTGAGGCATAAGCCAACTGGCTAAACCGACCAGGAAACCGGTCGACCAGTTGCCCTTGTCCGGTCGATGAGTGTCAAAAACACTCTCTCTCTTCCAATAGCCTTCCCTTCCCGGTTGAGGTTCCTTTCTTCCCGGTCGAGGGCAACGGTAACCTGCCAAAGCATTAAATGCTCCAACGGCCAGTGAACCGGTCAACCCCCAGCTCGACCGATTGAGCCTGTTTTTTGCTTTTCTTGGCTCCCAAGCTTAGAAACCTATAAATTGAGAACTCCACTTCATTTATGACATAGAGAACACTTGCAATCAATTGTATACCCACTTATGCTTACCTTTAAAGCTCTCATTTCTTTCTTGGTGCATTAAATCTTCACTTGCATCTCTTTTAGTGCACCCTTGTGAGTCATCTTAGCTTTGATTTGTATTTGAGCTATCATTGAGCTAGGTTGAGGAATTCATTCTTGTAAAAGCTGAGTGTTAAAGCTTTCAAGAGGTTTGAATCTTGAAGAGATTGTGTAAGAACCCATTGGAGCCGGAATCCAAGTGTAAAGAAGTTTAGAAGTTTGGTTGAAGCTTCAAGTTAGTGGAACCCTCACTCAGTTATAAGCTTGAGGAGAGTAGACGTAGGCAAGGAAGTGTCGAACTACTATAAAATCCAAGTTTGAATTCTCTAACTCTATCTCTTTATTTTTTATTATATTGTGCTTACATTTGTTGTGTTGAAAAAGTTTTTAAAAAACCTAATTCACCCCCCTCTTTGGTGTTTTTCTCTTTTAAGCATAGTCTTTATTTTCTCAATTGGTATCAAAGCTAGACCTCTTGTTTGAGATGATTTGTATTTGAGCTACGTTGAGGAATTCATTCTTGTAAAAGTTGAGTGTTAAAATCTTCAAGAGGTTTGAATCTTAAAGAGATTGTGTGAGAGCCTATTGGAGTCGGAATCCAAATGTAAAGAAGTTTAGAAGCTTTGTTGAAGCTTCAAGTTAATGGAACTCTCACTCAGTTAGGACCTTGAGGAGAGTGGACGTAGGCAAAGGAGTGTCAAACCACTATAAAATCCGAGTTTGAATTCCCTAACTCTATCTCTTTATTTTTTATTATATTGTGCTTGAATTTGTTGTGATGAAAAAGTTTTTGAAAAACCCAATTCACCTCCTTCTTTAGTGTTTTTCTCTTTTAAGCATAGCCTTTATTTTCTCAGAGAATATACAATGGTTCCTAGTTGTCTATTTTTTCCAAATCATAACTTAATTCACAATTGCAAAATAGAAATAGGCAATTCATTAGTTGATTATGGTGTGAAGTTGTCACATTAGTGGTACACATGACTTGATTTGGTCATAGGGATGATTTAACTCACAACTAATATGTTGGCACATTGTTTATTGGATAAAATCGTGGAAGTAATAGTTTCACAAAATGATTATCATAGGTTGTAAGTTTGACTAATCTATTAAATAGTAAGTGCTCTCAAATATGAAAGGATTGGTGGGTTCAAAGCTCTTACATCATGCATTTTTATTTACTTGTATGTGGATCCTAAGATCTACAATCAAAGTGCGTTAAGTGAATGACATATTGAGTTTTTAAATCCATTGAGAGCTCTTATATCAAGCATTTCTATTTACTCATGTGTGGATCTTCAGCATTGAGTGAATGGTGTATTGAGTTTTTGGATCCATTAATTTGGGTAAGGAATTCCTATAGGAAGTATGCTCATGATTGGCAGTGTATAATTACAAGAAATTTAAGTTCAATAATGTCATCTAAGAAAAATGATTTGTGAAATGATTTTCTATTATTACACACAAATGTGTATATATATATATATATATATATAAAGTATTTTTTTATAAAAAGGTTTTGGGCCTTTTATTAGTGGTCATGTGGATGAGCCATATATCCAAGAAGGGCATAGATGATCATTTGATAAAGTAAATAGTATTTTACTTCTAAGCATTGATCACTACCATTAAAAGACTTACTTAAATTTATCTAACAAATTGAGACTTAGCACAATGTTTCTTATATTTTAGAGTGCAAACACAATATTGTAGTAAGACATGTTTGTGGTTTATTGGCACTAACTAGATCAAAGGGTTTGGTTGGAATGTTGATATTCAATATGGAGCCAAGATGTAAGATGGCCATAAGATCCTAAGCAATAACTTTGTATGGTTTGGCATGTGACTTATACATGGTTTAGAAAGTATATTCAGTAATGGAAATATAAGTAACTACAAATTTGGAACACTAAGGAGGGAACGAGATCATAATAGGAGGAGATGGATTTGCATTGACCAAATTCACCTTTGTTTGGGTCAATAGGCATTAAGTAGATTAGGCATATTAGGTTAATGCATTCTATTTAAGTTAATGTATTTTAGGATTTCTAAATTTAATTAAGAGATATTTTTTAAGTCTCAACAAATTATTGGATATTAACTTAAAATTCCTAATCATTGGAAAGAGGTTTTTTTTTTTAGGCACTAAGAGATTATATATATTACATGAAAAAAAAAAAATATAGCAAAACACACGACATATACAACAAACATTAAATGACCAAGTCACATAAGAAATAATACAAAAAATAACATTCTCTCTCAATGTGATTCTAACCAATGTACAAAATAAATCAAAGTCATTGATATTTCTTTTACGTATATATTGAACCAAACAAAAAATGGTATTTAGGAATGAATGTTTTAACTATTGATCGCATTGCTCTTCATTTTCAAACATTCTTGAGTTTTGTTCTTGCCAAACAAAATTTGTTGGAAAGGGAATTGACCTCTTATGTTCCAAAACTAAATAAAGGATTTGACTAAAAACCTCTCTTTTTCTTCAAATCCTTTCAAATTACCATATCATGTTCTTTACTCCTTACCAACTTATCTTGCAAACTTGAGAAATAAGACTCAACCCAACTCCCAATTGTTTTAAGTGCATCTCTTTCCAATGATCCCCTACACCTATGTCATCTTATAAATTGACCACCCAAGCCTCTTTGGATAATGATAAAACATACAAGGAGGGGAATGATATACTTGAGGACTCCTTCTTAGACCAATTATCATTCCAAAATTTAATCCTCATTCCATTACCCACTTTAAAAAAAGTTTTACTAATGAAGAGTTATCAACCCTACTTGATAGCCTTCTATACTCCAACCCCATACCCCTCTTTCCCTTTGCATGAATGCTAACCTTCTTTTCCTTCTCAAACTTCCCCCTTATAACTTGTTTCTAAAAAACTTATTCTTTAGAAGCAAATCTACTACTCTACTTTCCAAATAGGGCTCGATTAAAAGATAAAAGGTTTCTAATGCCCAATCCTCCCTTATTTCTGTCCATGCAAACAATCAATCATGTCATTAAATGCAATTTTTTTTCCTCAAACCTGCCTTTCTATAGAAAATCTTTTTGAATCTTCTCTAGTCTCAACTTGGCCTTTCTAAGGTTTACAAATAAGGACATGATGTAAATTGGCAAACTAGATCATGTGCTTCAAATTAGCATAAGCTTCCTCCTTTCAGAAATAAATTGTCTATTAATTGTCTTTTCCACATCAACAACCATCTATAAAACCTTTTTTCCACTATATCTATAATATTATTGATCTAAAACAAACACTCAAAGGTAGACTTAAGTAAGTAAATAAAAGCTCTCCCATCCTACATCCCCACTTCATCGCCCACTCACTCCTCCACATTAGCCACCCACCATAAGAAAGGATGGCATTGGTTGATTTAATTATCTTCTTCCCTTTATATAAGAAAATAGAAAAAAAAAATGAATTAAGTGACTTTTGGAAATCTCAACCTCCCTAACCTTCCTTGAAAGATTCCTATAATTAGGATTGCCAAAAAATTATGAAAAACCATATTGATCATATTGAGTGGTTGAGGAGACTGAGACAAATCAAAAGAAAATAATACAGTTATATCAAATCATCATCAAAAGTAGAAATACTTAAAGTAATATCTAAACTTGGTTTTGGATAATTCTTATTCTTTTTTTTCTTTTGGTCATTTTTCTTCATAAGGATCTTAGGCTTCAAGTTACAGTTTGAAAGTTATCTTCTACATTTATGTTCGAAGCTTGAAAAATTCCTTTTTATTTTGAAAATTAGTTTTTGAAAAACACAAACAACATGTGCATGGATTAAAAGTTTAGAAATTTTTCAACATTCATGCTAATTGAAGGTACATGACCCAATTCCTAAACACCAGCTCGACCAAGTCTCGCAAAGTAATCCGCTTTGTACGGGGTAAATCCCATACATAGAGTCAGGTCTAATACCCTACACATAAAAGACACTCCCCATTAAACTCCCAATGAGTTGGTTCCTCATGAGTCTACCTCAAAGGACAACCCTAACTTTAGGACGGTTGGAAAGCAATGTGACCTTCTAACCATGATTGTATGAGTAACCATGATTAGGACCAACCATGGATGCAAAGGCAACCATGGTTAAGATGACTTGACCACTGCAAGTCAACCATGTTCAAGTGTTAATTGCTTGATAGTAACATTGATATCATGGTTTAACCCTCAAATCACGTTTCTCCTCCTGCCCGATCATGGTTGGCTTACCATCATTAAGCAAGAAGGTATAAAAATTAGGTAACCCTTAAACAAAAGCTCAAGGCCTATTTGATAATTATTTTTTAAAATATTTTTTGTTTTTCAAATAAATAAAAAAACAAGAAAAATAGGATTGATTTATATTATTTTTAAGAATTATTTTGAGAATGTAATTATACAAATATATAAAATAACTACAAATAAGACACTAAAAATAAAAATTATTTTTAAAGCTTAAAAAAATTAAAAATAAATTCAAAACATTTTAACTTTTTTAATACACTTTTATTCTATAAAACATCATATAATAATTTTCAAAAATTAATTTTAATAATTATTTTTTAAAACTATTTTCAAAATCAATTATCAAACAAGACTCAAGACTTAATTCTTCATTGTTTTTCTCTTTCCATAGCTTGCCTTCACTCTCTCTCTCTCTCTCTCTCTCTTCTTTATCGTTTTTCCCTTTCCATAGCTTGCCTTCACTCTCTCTCTCTCTCTCCGTTCTTCTCTTCCTACTATATTTCATAGCTTGTTCTCTCTTTCTTCCTACTATCTTGCATAGTTCAATCTCCCCTACTTTCTATTATGCTTTCTCTCACCTCTTCTCTTCATACCATCTTTCTTCGCTTGCTTTATAGGAATTCACCAGCCATCCTTTATTGCAAGGATAGCAAGAGTTTGCACAATCAATGCCAATTTGGTAAGCAATTTTTTGCACTTGATACGGAATTCATACACTAAGCCTTGCAAGCTCAACATTCGCATGCCATTTATCTCTACCCATGTGACAAAAACAACTTTCGCATTCACAACATTCGTGGACCTGTTCATATTCAACAAGACCCACTAATTTTCCCATTTGATTCTGTACAAATACATCATCGTCATTATATCTATTTAATGGCTACATAAAATTACAGTACATGTCATTATCTATGTAGGGTTAGCCAACCTAATGATTGGACATTGGATTACCTGGAAAAATGCATGGCCTTTGCAAATAGAACTCATTCTATGAAAGCTCAAACAAGTGTATCAAGAGTTCTCAAAAGTTAAAATGAGTCATTTCTCCCCGGATTCCGGGAAAATTTTTGTCATCCCCTGCAGAAACTAGGAAAAGAACATTGTTCTACACTTCTACCACATGGGTAACGCCATCAAGAAACCCGCAAAATTTACAGCAATCAAAGGAATGCCAGAAAAAATTGTTTCTGTTTTCATTCGTTACAAACACAATGTTTTCTGGTTCCTGAATATTTGCCAGAGTTTTGAGTCTTGTTTTATTCCATACCTAAAACTTGAACTCGCAAATGTAGTTTTACACACAGAGCTACACGGAAAGTGCACAAGAAAATCAGACAAATCTTCTTCCAAGCTGCAAATGGTAGAGGTCCTGGAAATCCGAAATCATGATTCTTTCAGTTATCTGCAATGGAAGAAGGAAGTCAGAGAAATGGAGTTCAGGTGAAGTGGAGGACGGAGAGAATGATATATTTTTTTTCCTAGAATTTGGTACTCACCGTGGGGAGATCGAGAGCTGGTTGTTGAGAAGTCAGAGGAGGCCATTGGGATCGAAATTGAGAGCTGGGTTGTGGAGAATGAGGTCTGGTTGGACCTCTCTTCCTCAAGGCCGGACCAGGACTCTCTGGTTTTAGGCCACTCGTCAAAGAAAGGACGAAGAGACTGACCCTCCTGTTTCACAGCCTCTCCTGAGGCAAATTCGCTGCTGAAGAACGAATGCTGGGGGTAGTCACTCTGCAAGATGGAGTTTTCACTTGATTTTGATGGGGGGAATGATGAGACCCGTGATGGCATCAGAGGCCATGTGCTGTCCAAAGGTGAGTCCATCTGAAGACCCCTGTTGCTTCCTGAAGCTTCAGAGAAGAAACTATGCTCGCCTACCTCGGGTTTAAGTCCATGAAGATACCTGCATGTCTCAGTTGATTAACAATAAAATCTGAAAACTCAAGCCATACCATCTATTATATCAGCCTTGTCCAAGGAAAGAAAGCAAAAGAAATCGGGAAATGAAGTGTATCCATGCTTGCAGAGATGCAGCAATCATAACAATACTAATAAGAATAAGCCAAGGGCATCCTATTATGCCGATCCATCTCCATTTTTCGGTTTACACCTCCAAAATCTACGCCAAAATGCTATGTAGGATGAAATAACCCCGTTTAATTGACAGACAAATGCTCAAAACCTCTTATTTAAGTCTTACTCAGAAAATGACTTTTGAGTAAAGCATACAATGGGCACAGGCGAGTACAACATTTTCTTGAACCTTTTGCTTTTGGGCATTGCTAGGCCTGTAAGAGTGGGAGCTGAAGTAACTAATATTGATATCAAGCTTCAAACTGTTATCAGGTTTATGAATAAAGACTATTTAGACTTGGCAATGGAACAATATGAAAAGATTATTCCATTTGCGGATGAACAGACACAGAGCAACTTGCATATGCAACACAACAAGACTGGCTGTTACAGGCTTTGTTAACACAGAAGCTTAGAGAACCCAGGACCTAAAAGGACCCAAAATTGGGGAAAAGGGGAGAAGGTTAAAATCAAAGAATGCCATTCTGCTGTAAACTGGAGCTATGCTGTAACTTCTTTGTTATGCGCAACTGCACACCAAGCATTTCCAGGGCCCAAACCATAAATATTGTACTACTACCTCCCCACCTACCAAGTAAGAAGAAAAGATGATAGCTTCACAGCAGAAATATCAGAAGGGTTCATAAAAGAGGAAGCTGATAATATCTGGAAACAACCTTGACGTTGGTAAAAGAGAATTCATACAAGAGAACTACTAAAACGTCGCTAGATATAAGGACAAGATACGAGCTTTTTGTGATGAAGTTGTTTAGGCACGGCTATCTTTAATACCACAGAATTCTAACTTTCTTTTCTTCCACAGTTTGCAGGTAATCCTTTAACGAAAATTCTGTAAAATCCAGGGCTGTCTGCCCTTGAGGCAGGAACAGAAGACAATAATCTGTAGGATGGTCAGGAACAATTTTGAACGAATGTCAGGCTTCTGCACCGAAATTTCACAGAGAAAACAGAAAGCAAAGAACCAGACCAAAAAGAACACTGTCAAACACCGGACACAACGAATTTCGCCGACCGACCTTATGGACATCAGGGCCCAGAATCCTGAACCTCTCAGAAAATCATAAAGTTTTTCCTGCAAGATATCCAAGACCCGTATGGCAGGAGCCCTCCGTTTCACTATCTACCACACAATTTTCACATATGGGCCCAAAATAAAACCAAGATCCCACCACAGGCATTACAGCAGAGAAAAAGCTTATTGGGATTCATTTCACAGAGCAATAACCGTAAAGGATACAACAATGCAGAATAGGATATCAGACAAGATCACATGAATTGGGATTGTACCTGTACCTGTAATCTTTATTAGGAATGCCATAGGGAATGGGCTCCATATGGAATTGGGATTGGTTGGTTCCAGACCCCGGGCCGCCTTGGGGGTTACTGAAGTTTTGCAGGGGAAGGTTCTGGAAGGTCCCGGCTCCACTGCCACTGCCTCCAGTGACAGTTAGTGAAGTCACAGTCGAAGAAGACTGTGTAGTAGTTTGTGATTCCACAGGCTTTCTTGAACGGTTGCGGCCACGGTGCATGTGGCGCTCACAGTACTTGGAGTCCGGGTAGGCGTCTTTGGAGCACCTCCATTTCTTGCCATCGGTCCTCCGGCATCTACCTGGCTCCGGGTCCACCTTCTTCCCATAGAAGGAACAGTAACCCACTGCAAAATCATACTCAAAAAGTAACATACCACACTTCTAACACCAAATACACTAAGGCAGGCATAGCATACTATATTCAAGCATCAATTCAATAGCAAGCTGAATGAATTTACCCAAAATACCGATATAAATCACTTCATAGTCAGCTCTTAAGAGACAATTATCACAAAGGGCAACAGAGAGTGATGAAAATGGGCAATGGCATCAGTAGGAAGATTCATATAATACCAGCAATTTTTACAAAGACAAAGCAACATTATAAACTAGATTCGTGCTAAAAGAAATGACAAAGCCCAATGAAGAAAGAGGGCATTTGGTAAAATCTTCTCAATGAAGATTTAAAGATACATTTCAATTTTTCTTTTTTTTTCTTTTTTTCTTTGTTTTTTTTCCCAACAAACTAACAAGTCCTGAAAGGAAAGAGGATAATGACCTCACCAAGAAAATCCATAGCAAGTTCAATATCAAAAGGACATCAAAGAAGCTATTTTCTTTTCTTTTTTTCTTTATTTCCTAAAATCACACATAAGGGCAGATAAATCCGAAACTTTCTCCTTTGAAAAATAAGGGAGTTCATCAAATGAGGGGCAACCACAAAACCCCAACTGCAAAGTCAAAATCAAGCAAGTTCATAGGCAGATGGGTATCCAGACACCAATGAAAAATATTTAACAAAGAAAAAGTGAAGAAAGAATACACCAAAAAAAGGGAAATCTTGCACAGAAACAATCTGTATACTATTTATTATACTATTATTAGTAAAAACAAAGAAAGAAAAAACCCAAATAGAGGTGCGAAAACCAATCATTTTTGAAGAAAAATAGACATTAAACAAACTTAGGAGGAATCAATCCTTTTGCAACCCAGAAGATGAATCCAAGGGGCAAATCTGGAGATGGGGGAGAGGGAGAGTTTTGAGAGAGAGAGAGAAGGAGCGAGAGGTCTTGTTGCTGGTGGGCTTACTGGTAGGATGGTGGAAGAACCTAGAAGACATAGATTCAAAGCTCTTCTGAATAGGGAGCACAAGATCAGGTGGGACAGGTAGTCCTGCCATTAGATACTTAAAGATCAGAGCTTGATGCTCCAGCTCCTGCCACTGAGACACTGTGAATGGTGATGACCTCACCATCATCCCTGTTGCCATTGATGCCCCCCCAACAGACCCACCTCCACTGTTCATCCCCTCCACCACCACCACCTCCACCTCCACCTCCACCACCACCACCTCCACCACCTCCACCACCACCACCACCACCACCCACTAGTGTTTTCTCACAAAACTAACCAAACCCAGAAGCTCAAACATCATCACACTTGTTCTTCTCTGTCCCCTCCATCTGGGGTCTCACCATTTTGGGTTCTTTGCAAGTTTTGAGGATGTTTTTGGGGACAGTGACTGAGGTTCCTTTGTGGGTGTGTCTGTGTGTCACTCTCTCTGGCTCTTGTCTCAGCCTCTGTTTGTGAAGAAACCCCCACAAAGCTTTGCTTCATTTTATTGGAAAAGTGCCCTTTAAACCGGTCATTATTTGGTGATTATTTCATTAATTAAGCTTCATTAAGGTGGGGTTTTGATGGGGTTTAGAAGATTGATGCAGTGATATGATTTCTCACAACCAGTCAACACAACCATGGCTTCTCACTTCCATTTACTTCACACCCTGTGGGTTTAATGGCTTGGGTCCCACCACCTAGTTAAATTGTTGCCAGCCCCAAAAATGCTTTAATTTTGGGGACACTATTCATGTCAAAAACTTAAATTGGGAGGTCAGATTTTTAATTTTCATTTACTTTCTTTGCTTATTTACTTCCATTCAAAGAAGCCCCTTTTAATTCTAGAAGCAAAATGAAACCATCAATTTTGTGATACAAGGAAGGTATAGTTTCATTTGAGGAAATTTCAGCTATTAGCTTTTAATATATTTAAAAAACACACCATTTTAAACCATATTTTTTGGATAAAGATCATGTTTTTTATAATTTTATTTATATTTTTTACTTTTTTAATTCATCCTCCTTTCATCTGTCTTTGAGTTTTACGACGGGCAACGAAATATAATCATATATAACAATACTACTACTCTAAAAAATTATATTTATATAGATAAAAATTTTAAATTAGATCTTATTATTTAAAATTTTGATAATGTTTTTCATAATTGTCAAAGTGATTAATTTACTTTTAATTGTATTTCATTTGTTGTGTTTTTTTTTAAGCATATATGTTTGAGAGAATCGTAAAATTGAGAAAATTGAATAATTTGGAGTATGAGATGAATTAAACATTTGTAACACTAATTAATGAATTAATTAATAAAAGTTTTGGAATAAAATAAGATAATAATTTCTTAATTATAACCTAGTTTTATTTATTTTTATATTATGAGTGTTGTCAAAAGTTGATGATAATGAGATGAAAGATGTTGGTTAAAAAAATAAAATAAAATTATTATTTATTAATCTTAACGACCAAGACTCTAAAAGTAACATGCCATTTACTTGGGTGGTTGAGAACAAAGCTAAAATTCATTAATTGTTAAATTTTAATTCTTGTGTGTTTTTAGTCAAGATTTAATAAAAGTTGACAATGAGGTGAGATATTTAAAACATGAATGAGGTTTTTTTTTTTTTTGTCCATACGTAGGAGTTGAATTTAGGATCAAGATGATATAAATTAAAAAATTTAGTGGTTTTTATCAATATTTTCAAAAATAATTTTTAAAAATAGTTTCATTTATTTTTTTGAATAATAACAACAATTAAATAATTTTTCGCCTATTATTATTTTGATTTTGATAATATAAAATACAAACAACGAATTTCGGCTATGACCAACATTCCATTAGTTGAATAGGTGTAATAAAGCTACTTGAAAAAAAGACAAGGTACACCGTGAATTAAAATCAATGAATTGTGTCTTGATGTTATAACGGTTTTTATTATTGAATTTTAGATCTTTTAAGAAAATGTGTAAATTTTGTAAATAACAATTTTTTAAATTTGTTTAAAAATAAGTTTTAAATTAGGATTATCATTGGTGTTTGCATGTTTTCTTAAATAAACTAAAATATTATAGTTGTATTCATATTTTAAGTTTTATAAAAGCATAAAAATAATGTCATCGATGTCTTTTAGACTTATTTCTAAAGACTTTAAAAACTTAAATTAATAGGTTATTGTTTTTTAAAGTTAAAATTCAAAGAGTTCTTATATTTTATAAATAAAAAAAAATTATTTTTTATTTTTAAATTTTAAAAATAAAAAATATATCCAAACGGGACCTAGGTAATTTTGCTTAAAACATTTTTAGCGACAAAACTACTTACAAGAAAAGAGTTGGTGACAAAAATTTTGAAACCTTTTAACTCAAAAATGGCCCCTATTCCCTTGAAGCAAAAGGCTATTCCTTGCCCATTTTGTAGTACTTTGAACGATTTTGAAAGACCTTTGGCATCAAAAAAGGACATATCATATGGGTTTTGTCTTCTTGCTTCAAATTATAGTGTCCTAGATTATTAAAAAACAATGTTTTATATTATTTTTTTCTCAATTGAAATAATTTCAAGCCTAGCTTAAGGTATAAGCGTCTTAAACACCACATGGCTCCTACTCATATGGGTATTAAAAATAACATATCTCTCTCTCTCTCTCTCTCTCTCTCTCTCTCTCTCTCTCTCTCAATTCTTGTTATTATTAAATATTAAAACTATGATCATAATCTCATTTATTTATATATTTACACTTTATAATATGAATCTTATAATAGAGTTAGATTTTTTTTTTTCTTGAAACCAATATTAAAACTATTAGAAATAACAATTTTATAGTTTTTTTCTTATCGAAATAATTTAAAATATATATTAATATTTTAATATTTTTTGTTGAAATAATTGCGAACCTAGCTCTTGGTATAAGTTTGGTAAACATCCAAATGACTCTAGAGTCTAGACTCATAAGGGCACATGGCCATTTTTCACTTATGAGTCAATGAAACTTGTGGGAATAAAACCTAGAACTTCCTCAAGTAGAGCCAAAGCCATGGTCCCAAAATCGTGACCAAAACGAGAATGATGATATCTTCACTGTGGAGTTGAATTTATTGCAAGTGTATTATGTAAAGTACCACATCAAGCTATTGAGTTATTAATTTCATTTTCTTATTTTTCTAGTACAAGAACTATGGGTTATTAATATTCATTATAGAAGGTGGCACTTAAATTTGATTGGTTGTTTTTCATGTACAAACACAAAATTTACATATGATACTATAAAAGAATTATAAAGCACTTGTGATATGGTTGGTGAAATTTTAATGATTCAGGAAACAATTAATATCGAGATTCAATAATGTCAATGGTAGGCTTGAAGATTGATAACTCAAATTATAATGATATTTTATATTATAAAAGGTTTAATTTATTTTTATTGAATATTAATTGATTTTTAAATAAAATAATTAAAATTGAACATAAAAATTGATATTAAAAATATAATACTGGGTTTGAATCACAATCCAACTCGATGGTGGATCATTCACGTGATAATCATGTTCAATTTTGAATCATAATTATTAAAGAAAAATCACTAAAATTAAAACCATGATTCCGATACGACATAATCTTTATATAAATGTCTTTAATATTACAAAAAAAATATATATATATATATACAATTATAACTATAAATATTGACAAATCAATTTTGAGAACTTAAATTACAAATAAGCCATTCGGTTTTGATACTTTTTATATCACTTGGTTTACCATAAATATGGTGCTACCTACACATAAAGGCCTCTTTAGTAGAGCCTTATCAAAAATCACAGCTGGTTTTGGCTTCTTTTTTGGTGAACCTTTGAAGGTAGAGATTAAAGTTGTTGAGAGAAACCATAATTTACCCACTAAAAAAATGTTAAAAAAGAAAAAAGAAAAAAGAAAAAAGAAAAAAAAGAGGTTTCTAGTTGGATTTGATGGCACCACACAATAACATGGCTTTTGCCCACATGTTCTCTCTTCATGAGAATAATAGGCCCCTCACCAATAACTTTTGATTTTAACATTAGGTTTATTGAAAATCTAATTTCATTAAGCTACTTTATTTAGATCATTTTTCATCTAGGGATAGAAAACTAATTATGGGTTTTGTTTTATATAGATTTATAGTACTTTTGAGGGTGACTATATTTTAATAAATGTTTTTTAAATTACTTTGACAATAATTTTTAGAGTACCAAAATGTAGTTTAAAGGAATTTCTAAAATATTTATAAAAATTAAGTATTTAATAATGATTGAAAAATTATTTTTTAAAATAATATTAATTTTTGGACCAACATTTAATATTTTTTTTGTTGCATATTTTATTACCAAAATAACTTTCAAAATTACTTCTTCTATATTCACATTTTTTAAATAAAAAAAATGATATAATCTCCAATATTTAAATTTTTGAAAAATGAGAGTTTCCACGTATTCATGTAACAATAATTATAAAATAAATTTTTTAAAAAAATAATTCAAATTTTATATGCAATCAAATGTTGTATCTAAGATAGTCAAAGATAATACATATATCATTAAAAGATAGTATGTTAATGGTCATAGATAAGATATTTGATCAAAAATACATGAAATATAAATTATTTTGAATATTAATTTTTTTATAAAAATCCATTCAGTTATTTTCTAATAAGATTTATTTAAAATAGTTTTCAATATAAATAAGAAAAACAAAAGGGGGACATGGGCCCTTGCTCACCAACATGGGAAAGTTAATTAAGGTAGGAAAAGGGTGGGGGGGAAATTTAGCCAGGTGTCAATCGTATAGACACGGTGACCAATCTCACCAACAGGGTAAAGGTGAGCTTAGCATGTCTCTTTAGGCTTTATCATTTGTCCCCTCACCCACCCACTGCCACCACTTTACCTGGCAGCAAGTACACGTGATGGGCTGGACTGAGACCGGGCCCAAAGGCCCAAGCCACCGGCAATAGCCGGTAAATCACCGGAAAGGTGACGGCAAACTGCTTGAATGCCGGTGACAAAGGGCCAAATTGGGCCCAAAAGGATGCTGCTGGTGGTGGGGCCCAGATTCCTTGCTCTTGCTTTTGGGGTTCAGAGTCGTGCCCAATCCACCGGCATTAGCCGGTAACCGCCGGAAAAGTGACAGGGGAGCTGCCGGAATGCAGGTGACAAAAAGGCCAAAATTGGGCCCAAATAGGCGGTGGTGATGGTGGGCCCAAAACCCTTATTCTTGCAGTTGGGGTTCCGAATGATGCCCAAGCCACCGGCCATGGCCGGAAAAGTGACCGAGAAGCTGCCGGAATGCAGGTGACATAAAGCCAAGTTGGGCCCAAGTGGGTGATAGTGGGCCCATAACCCTTTATATTGCTTTTGGGGTTCTAGGTGTTGCTCAAGCCACCGGCACGAGCCGGTAAAACGCCGGAAAAATGACCGGGAAGCTGCCGGAATGCAGGCGACACAAAGCCAAGTTGGGCCCAAATGGGTGGTGGTAGTGATGGTGATGGTGATGGTGGGGCCCAAAACCCTTATTCTTGCTTTTAGGGTTTTGGATCATTGTATGGGAGTATGCCAAGGTACTCATCATCTCTTGGACCACAAGTTCTCGAATCTATCACCACATATCTCTTTGAGCTCTGATAGGGATACATGGGTGATTTTAAAATCCTTCACCCCTCAATAAATTTTTTATCCCCTTTTATTTGTAATTTATTTAAATTATTATATTTTATATATAATAAGGTTTGAGTTGTCAAATTATTTAGTTTTTATATAAAAATTCATCATTATTGAAATCACCCATTCTCTCATTTGTGATCAAATTAACAAATTATTGAGTTGACTTCATAACTATGACTCACCCATAAGGTCAAACATGATGCATTCTTTGATACCACCATAATTATGATAAACAACTTTGTTCTCATGTTTTATTTTTTAAACAATTATTGGAATATATATGGAAACCCTAATTTGAATTAGAATTGTAGACCGGCATGATCATCCACCATGTCAAGGGCATTTAGTTTTAGTTATAAGTTTTTTTTCATAAATATATTTTATCTAAATATGTTTAGAATGTTGAAACATGGAATGAAAATAAAAATTTAGAGTTTGTTTGGTGACTATTTTTTAAAATAATTATAAAAATTAATTTTGAAAATTATTATTTGATTTTTGTAAGATAAAAGTCATTTTGGAAACCTTAAATATTTTAAATGTGTTTTAAAAATAATCTTTATATCTAGTGTTTTATTTTAATCATTCTATATAATTATTTCTTAAAATAACCCTTAAAAAACAAATGAAAATAATATAAAATAACTAAAAGATATTTTTATAAAATATAAAATAATTTTTTATTGTCAAATATGTTTTATATGTTTTTTGTTTTAGAAAACAGAAAACTATTATAAAAAACAATTTTCCAAACAAGCCCTTATTTTCCTTGTTTTTCATTAATTTGTGAGGATTACTTGACAAACATATAAATAGTGGCAAAAAACCCTTATACATATCAACACCAATTTTTTTGGAACTTCAATTAATTTTTATCAAAACATAATAAGTTATAAATGCTTTAGTTGAAAAGATGTTTTTCTTTTTAGTATGATTATGATACGTTGTCGTAATTTTTCTTTATTATTTGCCATATTGGTGAGGAAATTTTGTGATATATGAGACTTCAACTTTTAGTTTAACGGAATTAAAACTCTATAACACCTCCATGCATATCCTACCTCTAAAATCTCCATGGTTGAATATTCAAAAAATCACCCCAACCTTTTAAAATTAACAAAAAAATTTAATGATGTTAAAGATATTCCAACATCAACATGGGGTATGGTATTCCATCTAAATTGTAAAATTGTGGACATAATATTGGGTTCTTATTGATATGAATAATGATGTAAATGTAGTTTTTATTTCGTCATCTAACTATTGGGCACCCAAAAAAGGTTTGATATTAAGCCATTTGAGCTTAATTTAGATGTTGATTTGATTTGGTTGAATTCGATTTTAACTATAACTTTAGTGTGATTTATACCTTAATTTTAATTTGGATTTTGATATGACTTAGACCTCGGTGTGGCAAGCTTTAGCTCGAATTGGACCTTGACTTGACTCAAGCAAAGACCAACTAAGGGCTTAAGCAATTTTACCTTTGATAGAAGAGGTCTTTTATAAAAAGATTATTATATTAAAAGGGATTCAATAATTTTAGACTTGTAAATCAATGCCCCACATTTATTGGCCTAAAAAATGAACTATTTTTTTTTTTACAAAAAATAGTAGATATCATTACATTAATTATTTTTCAAATTCAAACATGTGAGGTGTTAAATTTACATATTTGATATCATTCATGCTCAAACTATGAGGATCGACACACATATTAGTACAATATTTCGAGCTCATGGCCAAAACCACATTTCATTTCTTTTAATTGTATATTATTTATAAATTTTGATTTTAAAACTTAAAACTTGAGGATTTGAAGATTTTGATAATTTAAAGACACTTTAAATAAATAAAAGATTCATTGAAGTCTTGTTTGAAAATTTAAAGGACTTGTTTGGTAATCATTCTAAAAAAACAATTATGAAAAATAATTTTTAAATAATGTTTTGTAGAGTTTAAAATATATTTGAAAACTTGAATTATTTTTAACTTGTTTTATATGCTTTTGAGTATGTTTTAAAAATAACTTATATATGTAATATTTAATCTTTAATCATTTCTTATATATGTATAATTACTTTTTAAAACGGTTCTCATAAAACAAGTGAAAATAACTAAAATAACTCAAAGACATTCTTCGAAAATACTTATTTTTTGTTTTTAAAAATTGAAAACTGTTTTTTATTTTAATAATTTTTCTCATGTTTTGACATGAATGTGAAATGTACCATAGACTATTCTTATCTATAAAATTTCAGTTTTCCTATATAAGAAAAAGATTGTCAAGGGGGCCTTCTTTTCTATGGGAAAGAAGGTTGGCTTTGGACTCACTACTTGGATAAGGTATGATTTAAAAGTCAAAATAAATAGACATGCATTAATGTTAACTTGCCCTATGTAACAATTGGTTCAATTACCTATTTGCTTGGCAATGTCATAAAGGCAGATAAACATTATGTCATATTTCAAATATAATAGTATGATGTGCGACACCTAAGTTTCTTTAAATGGTCCACAAAAAGTGATTATAAAGTGTTTTTCCAGATATTTTAAATGAAGTTGAAACTTTTGGATAAGTTACGAAATTGAATGATATCAAGTTTGTCAAATTCTAAAAGTGGCGATAAAAACGTTAGTTGAATATAAACTTGATTATGACCCAAACATGATATTCAAAACCTTCTTTTCAAGATAATAAAGGGTTTGTCGGTATAAAAAAAAAAATGTCAAAGCCCTCTTTTCAAAGTAATTAAGGATTTTGTCGGTAAAGATGTTTTTTTTTTTTTCAATATAATTTTGATTATGACCCAAACATGATAGTCAAAACCTTATTTTCAAGATAATCAAGGGTTTGTTGGCAAAAAAAAAAATGTCAAAACCCTCTTTTCAAAATAATTAAGGATTTGTCGGTAAAGATGTTTTTTTTTTTTTTTTTTTTTAATATAAATTTGATTATGACCCAAACATAATAGTCAAAACCTTCTTTTCAAGATAGTAAAGGGTTTGTCGGTAAAAAAAAATGTCAAAACCCTATTTCCAAAACAATTAAGAATTTGTCGGTAAAGATACTTTTTTTTGGTATTCCACGTGGCATCTTTGTAACCAAATATTAAAGTTCATAAAATAAACATATGATACACATGGCAAATTGCATGAAAAACTATTTTTTACTCATATAGTAAAACGAATAAATAAAAAAGAAAAACATTTCTATATATAGAAGTAATTTTAAAATCATAGATACTATAAATAATGAACATGTCTTGTCTAATGAATGGAAAAGGGTAAGAAGAGCAAAATTGGTTGGTCATGGATAAGCGATTGCAGACCCACCTTCATATTTTGTTGGGTGGAGGGGAAAAAGGAGTCGATTTTCCCAACATCTTCCAACCTCATAAAATATCATTGAGAAAAATAAGAAGTAAAAGCGGTAGTGTTTGTTTTATTTATTGAATAAAAAAAGTTTAAATATTTAATTTTTTCAATTAAGTTAAAAGTAACTTATTAATATCAACTGATATAAATAAAGTTTTAGTTTAGTTGTATTGGTTAATATCAATATATTATTTTTAACTGAATAGAAAAAATAAAATATTTTAACTTTTTCTATTTAACTAAAAAATAAATTGAGAATAACTTTTTATGATGTCCTTAGAACAATCCTAACTTTTTAGAAAATAAAAACTTAGTGCTTTCATCACATGACCAAAATTTTGTTAATTCAAGCATAAAACAAATACAAGTATAAATAATTATTTATCAAAATATAATAATATTGTTGTTAAATGGAGAAAGGTTATCTAAATTACGAATAATATCTAATATCATAAAAGATTTAATTTATCCTTTTAAATATGTTAATTAATTTTCAAATGAAATTGTTAATATATTTGAGAATTGAATTTTTAAAATATTGACCTCATTTTTTAGCATTTACTATATACTCATGTTAAAGGGAAAAATTGAAGATTCTACACAACTGTCAAAATAAGGCAATCTCTTTCATTATTCTCCGACAATAGCTGTCTTGTGGAGTCTTGTGATAGTTTGCCTTGACACATGGCGATCAAACCCCCAAAACCTTGAATATTTCTTTGTGGTAGGGCCTTGGTAGAGAGAGAGCTTTACAATGAAGAGGGCAGATCGAGTAAAGGGTAAAGGAGAGTGTCATTCCGGTTGCCAATGATGCAAGTGTTGGGAGTGTTTTACGCCTATAAAAACTAATTAAAAATAAAATATTAAATATTAAAAATAGATTAAAAATATTTTAAGTTTTTAAATAGACTTTAATTCTATAAAAATAAAAATAAAAATTTGTAAAAAAATTATTTTTTTATAATTATTTTCAAAATTAGTTACTAAACAATTCCTATAATGTTTGAAAAAATGAAAATTATTTATGAAAGGGCCGATTGATAACTATAAAAACACATTTGATAAATTTGGTAGAAAAAAAAAAAGGGCATTTGTAGAATTGGTTTTAAATATAGATTATTTTTTAAAATAAATTTATGATATTTTTAATTATTTTTTAAAATACTATAAATAATAATAATAAAAAATCTCTGAAACTTTTGTACTATGAATAATGTATAGTTGCTTTAAAAAGAATAAGTTCATAACACTATTTTTTATATTTTTATTTTTTAAAATAATAAAAAATCTAAAAAAATGTTTTAAAACTATTTTGGAAAAATTATGAAACACATACTTGAGGGAAATTTGGTAGCATTTGGGCCAAAACAACCACATTTGACACTTGTATAAAATGGAGTCACATCAACAACTCATCGTCCTCTATTCCTCTCTCTCTCTCTCTCTTCATTTTCACGTGAAGAAAGCAATGGGAGAGGGTGTACAATCGAGTGAATGAGAAAACCCAAAGAGAGAGAGAGAGAGAGAGAGAGAGATAAAGAGAAATGGAGTTATGTAGATGTCATATAGCTGGTTCTCACTCACAAATTCACGATGACTTCGCTCCTACCACCAATGTGTGAGTTAGTACACACCCAAAAGCCCACTCAATAATTGAATGTGGCTAAGGCAATTCCTCCTCCCAAAGCAAACATCTGATCATTACCCTTCCTAAGTCTTTTCTTTCATATCTCCCATCCACACTAAATGTCTAGTAGGTTTCAACTTCAAAATGTCTCCCCTTTTCACATTGCCATTTAGCCTATGCTAGTCTCACAATGTCTTTTAGAGTGTCTCTTTGTGTTTTTCTTTTAATATCCATCTTGTGTTTCTCCAAAAATATTATTAATATCTTTTCAAATTTTTAAAATTTTTTATTTTTTATTTTTAAATATACATTTTTTTTTTTTATCAAAAACATGTTTTACGTTAAAGTTGTATTTAAAAAATACTATCAAACATATTCTTAAAACTTATTTAACAGTGATTCTAAAATACTCTTCTAATTTTTTTTACGCTTAAATTTTTTTTATAAAAAATTTATTTTCAAGTGCTAAAATAATTAAAAACGTTTCTTATAATCACGATCAAATGAACTATTAAAATGTGTTTATTTTTTAAACTTTTCACGGAAAGCAATTTACTTTTAGACTTTAAATTGTTTTTCTATTTTCTTAATGATTTAATATAAATTTTTGTCTCAATTATAAATAGCAAAAATATTTAACTTTTTCTAAATGAAAAAAGTAATATGTTTTTTTTTTTTACTTTTTAATACTTCATAAAAATAAAATATTACAAAAAACAAACAACCTAATGTTTAATACTATTAAACACTATTTAATTTTAAGTTCTATTTGAAATTAAGTAAAAAAACAAAAAAACAAATACCGTCTTAGTCTTTTTAACATTGCTAAATTTGTTTTGGTTAATGTAAAAAATGAGTTAATATTATGTTATATTTGATCAGGGTAATCTTTAATTTATTATAATAAAAAACATTTATTGACAAATCCGAATAATTTCTCCTTTTTAACTAATTATAGATGGAGGGATACATTTTTTTATTAAGCTTGAAAATAAAATTTTGATTCCTCACAGGTGGTATGACTTCTTTGTCTTATATCATTAGAAGATTTATAATATCTTATCTATGTTAATCCTCTTATTTTATTTTTATTTTTTATTTTGTTAGTACTCACATGCAAAATTTGTTCATAGTTACCTCAAGAGTCATTCATTTAAGAGAAATAACATTTATCTTAAACAACAACAAATAAATCTTAGCTTATATAAACTCAACATTTTATATCCCATACCATTAAACACTTAGAAGTTTTGTAAGAAGGATTTCTAATTTATTGAAGATGATACTTTCACCGACTCACCCTTCTCAACTCGAATTTGTTAATTTTCACATTACATTCTGTTCACGATGATCTCAAAAATCATTTATTTTCATTTCAAGAATTCCAATTTTCAAGTTTATCTTCCAAATTATTTAGTATTGTGTTGCAGTCATGCTATGTTAACCTATTTTGTGAAATTTCATCGATTACCAACCTCAATGTTGAAATTAGTCATTTCAAAATTTGGGTCATTCAATTATTGTATTTAAATAATTTTCGAGACATGTTGTTACAAAGAGAAATAAAAAAGTCCCGTTAATAAGGAAAAATAAATCATGGGTTTGATTGTGAACTATCAACAAGGAAATGCCATATACGTAAATAGATTTTCATTACATTGTATTTTGCATCTTATTATTTTGTATATTATAATCAATAATATTGCTCTTCATTGTGATTTTGTTACTTCATGCTTTAATCTTATGTGTTTGTATTTTTCATGTCATTTATATTATCATTTAATGATTTAAATATCGTCATGTGTATTTTATATCGTGATTCATTATTTTGTACTTCATACGTGTTTATATTTTTTCATATCATTTGTATTATACGGTTTAGATTTGACGGTAGGAATCCTCGATTATTTTTTTCCTATATCTTATTTTTTTTGGCTGTAAAATATCCCCAAATTGATCTTAGAGATTTTTCAAACATTGAAAAGTTGAAATTGTAGAGAAGGAGGTACCAAAAAAAAAAAACCTATAAAAAAGGCGGCCCTTGTGCTTTGGATTGATCAATTTCTATTGGGCTTAGCCCATAAAAATATCCGGCTACTAATATATGGTCTAGGGTGGGCTTAGTTTTCGTCCAACCCAAAGTAACGAGCCCCCAGCCCAAAATCAATACTTTTATTTATTTATTTTTTAAAATTTTATAATAATATCCCCTATTTATGTGTGTATTTACATACTTACCCTCGAGTCTTTTCCCGCCAAAAAGAGGTGAACGAGAAGCCTAGTGATTGAGGCAGAGATCGAGTACAACCCTAGGGCATAATCTCAATGGCGACTCCTGATCATGCTGAAAATGATCTTCAGGTAATGTCTTTTTCCTTTTCTTTTTGTTTGTTCCTTTTCCTTTTTGTTTTTAAACTAGTAGTTTCCATTTGTTTTACGAGAAAAATCGCTAGAAGAGAAAATAAAGTTTTGGAACCCGGAATTTGATTTACTATTTTTCTCCGCAACCAAACACCAGCGCCAGTAGTGATCGCATTCTAGAGATTTGGTCTTTCATGTTCTCTCTGTGGATTTTGTTTGATTCGCGACAAATAATAGGAAAAGAAAAAGTAATCAGGAACTGCTGCTTCAGTCCCCAATCCATTACGAAATCCCAGACATTCGTTTGTTTGTTTCATTTATTTTCTCGGCGACCAGAGAGCAGTGATCTCTATCAGCCATTTTAGACTTTGCAATTTATTTTAGCATTGTGTCTTTTCTTTGATTTGCGAGAAATCACTTGAAAGAGAGGAAGGGAAAATCCGAAATCTTAAAATTGTGGCTTCAGTCTCAATCCATTTCGAGATTCCTGTTTTGCATATGTTTTTCTTTCATTAGACCAATTTGAGCAGTGATATTTATCAAGCAAGTTAGAATTTTCATTTATTTTTTGCCTCATGGCATTTGATTGATTTGCAATCGATAACGGGTAAAGAAAACTAATTTAGAATTTGGGATATCGTTTACATGATTCATCCGCACCCAGGATGCAGCACTAATCTTAGTTGGCTAGTTTAGAACTTTATGATTTTTCTTCATTTCCACCCCATGCTTTTTATTTGGTTCACCATAAGTCGGGGAAAAGAAAAAGCAAACTAGTCTAGAATTTCAAAGAAATCATTGGAAAAGAGAACAAGTGTAGAATAAGGGATTTGATTTACCATATTTTCTTGGCACTCAAATGTAGCACTAATCTTAGCCAGCCATTTTAGAGTTTTATGGTTTTTGCTTTGTTCATTAGAAGTCATGGAAAAGGAGAGGCAAACACATTGGAATCCATTCCTAATCACTTGAAAAGAAGCAAATTTAGAATTCAGGATTTTATTTACTATGTTTTGTCACCAACCGAAATGCTGCACTGATGTTAATAGTTCATTTTAGGGCCTTTTGGTCCTTGTTCATCTTGGCCTTAAGATTTTTCTTTGGTTCACGAGAATAGCGAGAGAAGAAAGGCAAACAAATCTAGAATTCCAGAGGTCACTGGAAAGGAAAACAAATTTAGAATTCAGAATGTTATTTATCAGCTACTGGACACAGCACTTGTCTTAATCCACCATTTTAGGGCTTTTTGATTTTGCTTCTTTTTTCGCCTTACAGTTTTTGCTTTGCCATGGGGAAAGCAATGGAGAGATTCCTGATTTTTTTTAAAATTTTTCTTTCATTTGTTTCTTAAGCAACCGAGAGGACTGGTCTTCATTGCCTTCTCCATGGGAAGTCTTCTTAATCACATTGGTTTTAGGTCTTTTATTTTATTTTTTTGTGTTATAGTTTCTGTTTGACGCCAACAAAGTCCCTAAAAAGAAAAGAAACAATCTTTTGGAACACGTAGACATTTGCCTTGTGGTTTCTCTTTAATTGCCATGAGGTCATATGGAAATAGAAGGAAATATGAACTTCTATTCTTTAAGAGATCACTGTCTTTTTTTCCTTTTTTTTTCTTTTTTATTTGTTTCTTATTGTATTTTTGTCCTGGCAACTAAATGGAGACCAATATAACCTAGATTCTTCATGTGCAGCCATTCTTTGTTCTTCACAAAGCTTTGGTTCAGAAATCTGAGAGGAAATCAACAGGATCTAGGAAAATCAGGAGGAGGATTGAATTATCTCCAATATCAGCTAAAAATGCTGAGAAAATGGAAATTGGCACTGGTGAAGAACAGGATGATCATCACTATGAGCACTTGCGAATGGAAGCTTTCAATTTGGTTTGGTCGAAGATTGAGTCCACCATTAAGGTTTGTTTGTCTTGGTCACATAATATTTTTACTCTGGTTTCCTTTACAGACTCTGGTTGGCTGTTGAGAAAATGTTGGACAAGAAAGAAATTAGACTTTGTGTCTTAATGCTCCTATTGGTAATTGTTTGGTATAGAGAAAAAAAAGGGAATTTTAAAATCTAAATTTTTTCCACTCAACTAAGCCTTGTACAACCACTTGACTCAGTTGAATTGTTTATTTCTCGGAAACAAAATCATTTTTCTTTTGTTTATTTGTGCTTTCATTCATTTCCCCAGGAATTAATGGGAGGGTAAGGCCCTCTTTGGTTCTCAGAAAGTGAGGCTAAACAGAAAGATAAATGCACTATTTAAGACCTGAGAAATTAAAACTTTGAATTGTAAGTTTTATTGCCAAATGGCAGCTAAATTGTGCACTATTTAAGACCTTGATTGAGTCTTAAATATAGCTATTTTATTTGTCTTATTCAACTTGAGCCTTTTCATTTGTTCTCTAAAAAAAAGACAGCAGCAAACATAAGGGTCAATTAAGATGTTTTTCCACTTGAAATTCCTGGATATTCGTTTTTTATGAATTGTTTGTTCCCAATTAACAAAAAAAGAAAGAATCACAGCTTTGTTTTATACTCCATTTCTCTTAGCAACCAAACAGAAGGCTGTTAGTATCATCAATATTGCCTAAAGAATGAAAATTTCTATCCATAATTGCAGGATGTTTTGAGGAACATCAATCTTAATATATTCAATGAGATTCATCGCTGGGTTTGTGAATCATTTGATGCAATTAAATCATGTGGGACCACTCTCACCAAGGCAACTCACTCATACCCCATTGTAACTGATGCTACTTTTAGACAGCTATTCACTGGGTTGGTTTTCACCAGTAAGTTTTCCTTGATTACTTAAATTCAAATTAAAGCATGCTCATGGTAAATAGCAGTAAATGTCAATTAGATACAGCATATGGAAGATGTTGGACAGATCTGAATCAGGTGATTAACTTAAAAACTTTAAATGAAGTATTATAGTACCTGTCATTCAAATTGGACTACCATTTGTTTTGCCCTACACTCTTTTATGCCATACCATTGTTATTTGAGGTTGATCATAGTACCTGTTCTATGTGGCTGAGCAAATATACATTTACATATTAATACCCAGAACACTGATTCACAGATCTTTAGGTTTTTTTTTCTTCTCATCTTCTTTATTTATTTTTAATCTTTGAGCAGAGAATATGGAGTTTGTCGATGATCTGATGACGTTTGAAGAGCTTGGTCTACATCTAAAATCTCATGGATGTCATGTGGCTAACTTATCGTCTATTGACTTTTCGGCTAATAATGGCATTGGTGGCTGTCTCAGAAGTTTGTTGAGACAGTTTCTAATGGTTACTTTGGATGTAAGTGCTTAGATCAATATATTCCTAACTAAACTGAAGTAGGTCCTCTGTTTGAAGTTTCGTTGACAATGAAACTCGTTTTCAATTTTGTTTTTAAACAGGCAGCTGATATATCCATTTTAGCATCATGGTATAGTGACCAAGGAAACTACAACAAGCCTGTGGTTGTGATTATAGATGATATGGAGCGATGCTGTGGGTCTGTATTATCAGATTTCATCCTTATGTTGAGGTATTAAACTCGTATTTTCATTCTATCCCCTTCCGAAACCAGCACCTAATGCACTAAGGTACACTAGACATAAACAACAAGTGCCTAAGGCACAACTAAAAAATAGAGAACACACACAAAAGAAAAAAAAGAAGGGACATTCCCTCGGTTAGTTAGAATCCAACAAATCAACAAAATCATTTAAAACTAGGAGAGAATTGTTTGAGTGAAAAATGGTATTTCATTGATTATGAGAATGATATGCATGTACACTACTTATAGGTTATACAAAGTACTAAAAAAAGGAACGAAATAATAAAGAAGGAATAGAATAATTATACAACCAACTTTCTTAATTTACAAGAGTTGACTACGCCTACCTCGAGATTAACAACAAATCTTAGCCGAATATTCTCCTTTCCAATAATCCTTAAAGATCAATAATAAATCTCAGCTGAATATTCTCCTTTCCAACAAGATGCGTACCTTCAACACCACATACATTAAAGAGCATTATTAAGAGAAGAAGGGGATCTAATGCTTAAACGTCCTCCTCTCTCTTCCACTTACTTTTTTTTTTTTCATGTAGACAATGAACCACTTTACTAAATAAAGTTTTTACTCCAAAGCCCCATCTCCTCAAATGAAATTTCTTTGAATCTTCTGAAGCCTTAGTTTGACCTTCTTGACAATATTAAACAATGACATAAAATATGGATAATGTGGTTTGGGTCAAAATGAGCCCCCCTCCTTTAGAGATATATTATCATTTTTCATATGGTTTTTTGTGAAATTGTTCTTCCACCCCATCCCAAATCCTTATTGATTTAAAAGGAGCGCCTAACAGAATCCCCAGATAAGTGGATAGAAGCTCTTCTACTATATATCCCAATTCATAGGTCTACTCCTTTGCATAATTTATTTATTTTTCCCAATTAGAACTCCTTTGCATCATTTGTCCTTCTAATTAGAAGCTCTTATGTAAGTGGTAAAGGGTTGGAGTGGGTTTATGGGAGGTTCCAAGTTCAATTCACAATGAGGACAAGGAAAATGACAAAAAGAAAAAAAATTACCTATAAAAATAAAAATAAAAACACCTTTTTAATTGGAATCAACTTGCTCTTTTCTAAGTTAATTTTTAGATCCAATTGTGACTTCAAGCCACGCTCTTAACTATCTTAAATGGATTGTTTGATCTTGAGAAGCTTTGCAAACAACAAGGTTATCATTTGCAAACAAGAAATAGGACACTTCCTCTCCCTTGGCACCTCTCCCCCTCACCCTAAATCCTAATAGATAACCTCCCTCCTTGGCCCTCTTTAGAAAACAAATAAGGGCCTCCATTGCTATTACAAATAAATAGGGAGAAATGAGATCTGCTTAGCTCAAGCCCTTGTAGCTTTGAAAAACGCTAGAAAGGGTGTCATTGACAAGCACAAAAATGAGAAAACTTTGTAGAAGATATGTACCATTTAATGCATCGTATCCATTTATGACCGAAATTCATCTTTTTAAGAATTGATAGAGACATGATTATATGCATTTTCAATGTCTACCTTGCACACAACACAAGTGTCACTTTTCAACATAGAATCTATGGCCTCATTAGCTATAAGCACCACATCCAGAATTTGCCTTCCCTTTATGAGAGAGTGTGACTTGGAAACCACTTTTCCAGTTACAGTCTTCCGTCTTTTTGCCAATACTTTAGCAAGAACCTTATATGGACCACCCACCAAGTTAATAGGCTTTTTGGTTCTTAATGCTATTCATAGTAGGTTTACTTGTGACTAGTTGCTCCTATCAATAATGTCTTTGTATATACCATCACACTCACTCAAAAGATGACATGTGAATCTGTATCCATGTCCTGTATGAAGGAGCTAATAGCTCATAAAATCACTAATAGTTTAAAATGAATTGTCTACTATTATAGGGAAACAACATTTTGGTGCAGCGGAAGGTTTGTTTCGGAGCGAAACAAAAAAACACTCAAGAAAAAACATAAAGATCACAATAGGATTTGAAAATTAGGGAATAATTCTGAAAAATTATATTGAACTCCTCTCTAACAATTATAATAAGCCTTTAAATAATGTTTGTAATGCAAAATTAAAGGAAATAACTAGAATAGGAAACTTAAAATAGGAAACTAATGATGAACCTAAAATAGAAACTAATGGTATAAGAAACTAATGATGACCTTAAAATAGAAACTAATGATGAACTAAAAATAGAAACTAATGATGATTCTGTGCTACATCACACTTCGAATGAAAACTTTCAAGGGAAACAAACTAGAATCAGCCTCGATATTTTTTCCAACATGCTAATTTGAAATGGAGTTTACAAAGGGCTAAGTTTATCTTATCATTTCTTAATTCACTCTTTCATTTGTCTATCTTAAGAATGGTTATTCTTTTTTTGACAGGTTCTATCTTAGAATTAAAGGTCTGCAAAAGAATTAATTAGATAACGAAAAGCTTCAGTTGGGTGTGTAGGTGCCAGCCTTGATGTAACTAGGCCTCCATAGCTACTTTCATTTACTGATTCCTTGAGCAGTATTGAATCTTGGCAATAATACTTCTATGATTCTATCTGAGACTTTTGTGTTTTTTCACTCTCATCCTGGTCCCTAATGTGAACTCTGATCAAGCCGAAAAGAAATATTTGTCCAATCTTATAGCGGCTGGTCACTCTTCTACAGACTATTAGTGAGAGTATGGCCATGGATACTATTTATGCATTTGTTTTCTAGATTTAGAAAATTAAGCAAACAAAAATTAGCTTGGCTATAATCAATCTCTTTATTTATAATACTTAATGTCCTATCAAAGAAAAAAAAAATGTTATACTCTGTATTTAACTTTTGTATGTATTTATGATTTTGTATTTTCATTTAGTTTCAAAGTGCTTACCTTTTTTCTAATCAGTGAATGGGCGGTCAAGGTTCCAGTCATTTTAATAATGGGAGTTGCAACAACTCTTGATGCCCCAAGAAATATACTTCCTTCAAATGTGCTCCAACACTTGCATGTTTCTAAATTCCTCTTGGGATCTCCGTCTGAGAGAATGGATGCAATTGTTGAGGCTGTTCTTGTGAGACTGTGTTCTGGGTTTTGTGTTGGCTACAAGGTGGCTGCTTTTATGAGAAACTACTTTTTAAGGCAAGATGGAACATTAACCTCTTTTATTAGAGCTTTGAAGGTTGGTGACTCAATGCTATGGATTTATTACTGCTACTTCTTGTTGTTGTCTTTTCCATCTGACAATCCCATCATGTGTTTGTCCAGTCAGCATAATTAACAAGGCATTTGATAAATCAACTTATTGACTTAGCTTCATATAAGTTATTAAGTAGATTACATATATTTGATAAAATAACTTAATATTGCAATTTAAAGTTAAAAATGACTTTTTCTAAATCAACTTAGTGACTTAATAACTTAAAGCATAATTTAACTTAAAGTCATTTTAAAGTTATTAAGCATTAAGTATTAAGTTTTATCGAATGTCCTCTAAGCCTGGCTGATGTGATGTTTTAACAAGTGGTTTCAGATTGCATGTGTCCAACATTTCTCCTCAGAGCCTCTAAGTTTCATGCTCAAGGCGTTATTTGTTGAGGAAAACAATCAGGTGAGATTTCCTCATTCTCACTTGTAAATGTTTGAATATTGAAACTTCCTGGTCTAGTTATCCCAACCTTGTTTGCTTTTACATTATTTCAGATTTATTTATTTATTTTTTATAATCTTTTTATGTTTTTTTTTTCCACAAAATTATATCACAAATCAAGTGGTGGGCATTTTAACCACAATAGGTTCATCAATCTTGGATTGGGGAATATCTAGTTTTTATTTGTTTTGTTTCTCTAGTGGAGAAACTTGCAGTAGACCTTATTTCTGTTTCATGATAATCTCAAGAAATCAGCATTAGTTACTTAGTCGGGATACAATCTCTTGATTTTTGATGTTGAATGGAAAATAGTTCAAGATTGAATAATGGCAGCAAATTTATTATGCTTTTCTTATTCCTGGTTTTGAATTTTTTTAAGATGCATATTACGCTACTAATTTGTTTTCTTTTCATTTAATTTTTTTTTCTTTTTTTGCTCTGAAGATTGTTATTCTTTTACTTGCTTGAAATTTTCTTCATGAATCACTACATCCCTTGCAAAGATCATAAGCTTGACTTCTCTTTATTTTTTTTCTTCTCCAAATTATCTTAACTGTTGCAGGGGTTTTGGAGTGAAGAACATGCACACTTTCCAGAAGAAATGTTAAAATATGCTTTTGATCTTCCATCTTGTAGGAGGTATTCCAAATATTTCACAAATTAACAGTAGTTACCTTTCTACAAATGTTCTACATGCTGTATTTATTAGACAGATGATGTGCTGACTTAGGTTGCCAACTATGTGATAAGGAATAACACGGAAGAACGGACTGGTGAAAACTTGGCTCATGATTTGTCAGAACTGAAGAGATTGCAAAAGTGCTGGAGCACTATAGTTCTGGTGAGACCTCAAATTCTTGTGTTTTCATGCATGCTATGTAGCTTAGGCATGAACATGACATGACATGGATGACCCCACAGCTAGTTAAAAGAAAGAAAGAAAAAACAATGTTAACAGGAAGGAGAGGGAATGTAAACACACTCTTTTATATAATTGTATTGTGTATGAAAGATATTTAAGTTTGGTTACTTATCTAAATATTTCATTTTTGATTAGGAACTGAATATATTGATTTCATTGAATGGTAAATACAAAGGAGTATGAAAAATCCTTCCAAGATGTATAATTGTTGATCAAAAAGTAGAGATGTATACTAAACAAAAGCTACAATTATTTGCACAACCTATAAGCGGACGAACCAATGTACGCATACTACACCCAAACTCTACATACTCAAGGGAGGAACAAAGCCTCAAACTAAGAAACCAAGTGTTTTGCTCCTTGCTTAGCTAATTGGTTTGTGGCTTGATTAGCTAAATGAGGAACCTAATAAAAGGAGCACTCCAACTCACTAACAACATTAATAATTTTTCTAAGCCAACTATCGAACTTCCATGAACCTCTTTCCTTATTAGACACTAAGAGTGACAACAACATAATCTTCTTCTACATTTAGGTTGGAATTGGAAAGGCATAAAACTTTAGCTTGCGATAGACCCTCCAGAAAAGCTAGTATCTTTGCCTCAATAGGTGAACCCACTTCAGCGGGTTTAGACTAATCTAGTAGCATTGTTCCCCAATGAAGGGAATCTATTATCTGAAACTCATCTTTAAACTATTTGGGGTAATCTCAGTCCTTATGTTCAACTTATATAGCTCTTTGTTAGATATTAATGTTAACCAGAAGCATTAGGGGAAGGCTGGCTTCTGCTGTGGGTTGTTTATATTTGTTTTTTTTTTTTTTTTGATAGGAAACAACAAAGATATATATTGATAGAAAAAAGAAGTACAAAAGGAGGATGAGAAATCCTCCCACCAAGAAACTAAACTACAAGGATACAAACCCAAGAAAGTACACCGTAAAGCAAGCGAACACTCTTGATTGGACCACTCCTTAAGGAGAACACACCGCTAACCAATCTAGTTGTAACACATTAAGGGGAGTCCCCTTAAAGGCCTTGGAACAGAAGGCCCAAAGAGAAGCAAGGAAAATAATAGAATCTCATAGATACTTTGAATTCCTTACTTTATCCTCAAAAATCCTCGCGTTTCTTTCCTTTCACACAACCCCAATTATAACGGTGCTTGCAGCTTGCCACAAGACTCTCCCTCTCTTAGAGGCTCCAAAACCATCAAATTTGATGGACATCATTTCAACGATGCTCCTCGGGGTGACCCAATCCAACTTGGCTAATTGAAATAATCTGTGCCACAACCCCGTTGTCAAGGAGCAATGTAGGAAAAAGTGATCTACAGATTCCCCTTACTTCATGCACAGAAAACAAATATCAGGACTAAGGGCTTTGTAGGGTCTTCTCATTTGTAGTATGTCATTAGAATTTAACTTCTTGTGTGCCACTAACCAGACAAAGGACTTCACTTTGAAGGGGACTTGAGATTTCCATACAAACTTGGAAGGAAAAACCTAAGGAGAACCAAAAAATTGGGATAAGGCCAGAAAGAAAGATTTAACTAAAAAAAGCCCTGAAGATGAAAAAGGCCAAAATCTAGCATCTGGAACCGAAGGTGATAGATGCAAACCATCGAGAGACCGCATGAGGCTTCTAAGTCTTCTATCTCAGGATCTGAAAGGTTACGGTGGAAATTAAAGTTTCAAGAGAAAGGGCGAGAAGAACCGAGAATCGAAGAAATAGGAATATTTTTATTCAAGACTACTCTAAATAGTCTTAGATATTGGGATCCCAAAGGTTGGTCCCCCCACCACAGATCTTCCCAGAAACGAATTCTTTCCCAAAGGTTGGATATTGTTATTGGCACTTTTAGCATTCAGGCCCCCTTAGGGTGCATTCTTAAGAGTGCTTGGTTTATGGTATCTAGTGGTCAGGAAAGTATTTAGGTGTTCAAGGGGTCGTCTCGGGAGCCTATGTGTTATTAGCATGTAGGATCACCTCGATTCAATCTTGCCTAGCCCATATCTTCACTTACTATCCTTCCATATTTAAAATCCTTGTTAAAGTCATTTCTAAGATTAAGAAAATTAGATGCTTGTATGATGGTGAACCTCGGGGAAAGGTATAGAGACTATTTTTTTTTTTGATGGGCAAAAAAAAGGCTTGCATTAGAAACACCTAAAAGCGGCGAAAGTAGTACACATGAAGTATACAAATAACGCCCCAAAAAGTGAAGTATAGAGACTATGTCATTGGGTGGATTTGGGTTTTTTATTGAAGTTGGTGGAATTTGTGGCTCTTGGTGGCTCTTCAATAAAATAGAGCTTTCATTGGTAAGTGGTTGTGGGCTTGTGGCATTTCCCAAATAGCATGACTTGTAATGGCATACGGTGGTAAGATGCCAACTTTGTGTTGAAAAGCCTACACTGATATCCTTTTAGAAGTAATTTTCTATGGGCATCATCTTTTCTTTTTTTTGCATTGCTTCATTCTTAGAACCTTAGGTGGGTTGACCAACGTTTTGCTATCTACAGCCTTGCCTGTATGCCTCTTGAGGAATAGAAACTTTTATTTTTAGAATATTCTTTGTCTTCCTCTATCTCATATTTGGGACTTTGCATTTGGGAGCAATTTAATTGCATGCAAGATTGATGGCATGCCTTTCCTTTTTCTTTTTACTGGATCATGTTTAGTTAACATAATGTCTTCCCCCAATCAAGTTTTTTTTTTGGAAGATTGAGACTCCTTAAAAAATGTGGTCCTTTGCTTGTTTAGTGCTTAACAAGAAGCTGAAAACTTGTAACATTTTCCAGATTGAACCTACTAAGTACAAAACTATTAGCACTAAGAGATGTATCTTATGTATGGGGTGCTGGGTGAAAGTGAACCACCTTTTTCTTCATTGCTCTATTGCTGTTGAATTGTGGAAGAGATTGCTCTCTTTACCTGGGGTTTATTGGGCCACATTGAGGGTCATTCCAAATTTTTTTTTTTTTTTTTTCCAAGTTTAAGGCAGGAGTCTCAGGAGTAGTCTTGTGGCTCTATGTTGTGCTTCTGACCTTTTGCATTATTTAGTTTAAGAGGAATATCGGGATCCTAGAGGATAAGAGAAGGGTGATTAGTGATACATGAGATACCTGTCTTCTCTTTAGGTCTCTGTTACTAAAGAGTTCTCTAGGATTGCTATAAGCATTATTCTGATAAAAAAAATGTTATTAGCATTCTCCTGCTGGATTGAAGATCAAGTTGAGTATTGCATTGTGGGAAAAACACAATCTTGTGTGAACCTAAATTTTAGTAGGTATTTCACCGGCCAACCTGAGGCTTACAAGTATTGGTGGTTTATTAAAAAACTATAGGGGTAGGATTAACAAAGATTTCTTAGGAGACCCGGACCAAAAATCAACAAATTGATGGTTTGGCTAAGAGGGGATCATTCTCTTCTGTCAAGTCTGTTGGAGGCTTCCCACAATGAATGAAGTTGTGGTTCATGGCCTGAGATTGATTTTGGATCTGGGTGTGTAGTTATGGGGTGTAAGGTGATAAGTGATTTGAAATTGTTGTTGGTCGGGTTTTTGTTTGGTTCCTTTGTTTCTCTTGGTTCTACTTCTCATTTTAATTCTTTTTCCTATTAAAACATTTTTGTTTTACTTCTTTTTATTATTGTTGTGTTTACTGTTTATGCCTGGGTGCTCTCTAACAATTTACCTAGATTGATAACTAAGATACAGGACCATGCTTTCCAATTGTGAATTTTTGATGTTTATTGCAGTGCCTATATGAAGCTGGAAAGTATAATAAAATCCGATTGTTAGACTTGTTTTGTGAGGCAGTTGTTCCATGTTCGGACAACTCAACAGCTTCTAATCATCACTTGGGTTCTGGAATATCATCTTCTAGTGATCACTCTATTCACCACCAATATCTAATCTCGGAAAAGTGCAGTTCTATCTGTCAAGCAATACGCAAGGTGAGGTAGGTAAAAACAAATTGTTATGGGTTATGAACTGAATATTCTTAATGAATACAACTAAAATGTAGAATTTATCTGGAAATCAAGCCATTTTTTTATGAATATTTAATGTAAGTTCCAATTAGCGATTACATTTATGTCAGAATTGAACTCCTATGCATGCTATGGTTAATGCTAGGAATATCCTATGCATGCAATTATATTTATGGTTAATACCAGGAATATACATACTCTCTCGCCCTATTTATTTGTGATTAGAATGGAGACTCTTAGTAGTCTCATAAAGAGTGTTGTGAGTGGGGGCTTTTTGTCAAGTTGTACGGTGAAGGGGTACAAATCTCACATTTGCTGTTTGTTGATGGCACACTTGGTTTTTGTGAGGCTTCACAAGACCAGATGGCTTACTTGAGCTGGTTGCTAATGTGGTTTGAAACCATTTCAGGGTTGAGAATCAATTTGGACAAAAGTGAGATTTTACTGGTGAGGGTGGAGAACTTAGATGTTTTGGCTCTTAAGCTTGTTTGCAAGGTGGGACTGCTTTCTTCCTCTTACTTGGTGCTTCCTTTGGGCACTCCATTTAAACCCGTGGCTGTTTGGGAAGGGGTGGAAGAGTGGTTTTGTAAGAGGTTAGCCATGTGGAAAAGACAATTTATCTCTAAAGGTAGGAGAATCACTCTCATTCGAAGCACTTTGTCTAGTATGCCTATTTAGTCCTTATTGTGCATGTCAAGGGCGGTTAGATTGAGATTAGAGTAGATTTAGAGGGATTTTCTTTTAGGATAGGGGGACCTTTGAGTGGAAGCCTCACTTAGTAAAGTGGGTGGTTGTTTGTTCAAATAGGAGGAAAGGTGGTTTGGGTGTTATATGTTGATAGGAATCTAATGGAAATTTACTATGGAATTTCAAGAATTTCAAGAAACAATAGACCTAACTGATATTCGGATAGCAGTTCGAGAGGCTATCACTCCTACCATACTCACATACTCTTCTCCCTGCTAATTCCCTCTTTTTTCCTATTTAAAACCCCTCAACCCATATCCAGATTGTGACCTAGCCACCTTAGTGAGGCTGTTACAACTAACTGCCAGGTGGCAGTCGATTCCTCTTCCCTTTTTTAGTATACACATAACGTATGGGAGGCCTATCATTGCCCCCCTCAATGAGAGACACCTTGTCCTCAAGGTGGAAGTCAGGAAAGTGTTCTTTAATTGTGTCAGCTGATTCCCAAGAAGCTTCAAACTGAGGAAGTCCTTTCCACTGAATAAGTACTTCAATATCAGGCTGATTGTTATTGGGAGACTGACGAATATTTAAGACTTGATCAGGCTGCACCCGCCATTCCAAATCATCAGCAAGAACAGGGGAAAGTAGCTGACATAAATCCGCTGAACCAACAGCCCGCTTGAGCTGTGAGACATGAAACACTGGATGAATAGTTGCTGAAGAAGGAAGCTCCAGCTTGTACGCCACTGGACCAATTTGCTGCAGCACCTTGTAAGGGCCAAAATATCGTGGGGAGAGCTTCTCATTGGGTTGCTTGGCAAGGGAACGAAGTCGATATGGATGAAGTTTTATATAGACAAAATCCCCAACTTCAAATTGGACTGCACGACGATGGGCATCTGCAGATGACTTCATTTTGGATTGTGCACAGCAAAGATGATCCTTCAGTTCATTTAAAATTAGATCACGCTCTTGCAATAACTGATCCACTGTCAGAACAGAGGTGGAATCTGATCCATAACGTAGCAATGGTGGTGGCTCTCGCCCGTAAACTGCTTGAAAATGTGTCATCTTAGTGGAGGAGTGGAATGTGGTATTATACCAGTATTCTGCCCATGGGAGCCATGTAGACCAACGTTTGGGCTTGTTATATGAAAAACATCGAAGGTATGTCTCCACACAACGGTTAACCATTTCTGTTTGTCCATCCGTTTGAGGCTGATATGCGGTACTATGGCAGAGAGAAGTACCTTGCAACCGAAATAGCTTCGTCCAAAATCGACTAAGAAATACTTTGTCACGATCACTAACAATGGAACGGGGGATTCCATGTAATTTGACAACATCTTGAACAAAGACAACAACTATCGTTTGAACTGTGAAAGGATGCTTGAGCAGTGAGAAGTGAGCATATTTGCTCAATCGATCCACAACAACTAAAATGGAGTCATAACCCTCAGACTTAGGAAGCCCCTCAATAAAGTCTAGCGTCACATCCTTTCATATTTTTTTTGGAATAGGCAGTGGTTGTAGTAACCCAGCAGGTGATAAGGTTAACGCCTTATTTTGTTGACATACTAGACATTTTTCCACCAACTCTTTGATGTCGTTCTTCATGCCTACCCAAAAGAAATCTCGTGTGAGTCGTTTGTAAGTTCGTAAGAACCCGGAATGCCCTCCAATCACACTAGCATGGCCCTCTTGAAGAAGTGCTGGAATAAGGGGTGAGGCCTTGGGAAGAACTAGGCGCCCCTTATAGAGGAGAATGCCAGGGTCCAAAGAATACCGAGGATAAGCATCCGGATCAACCAGCAGCTTCTGCCGAATCTTAGCAAGGTGTGGGTCAGCTTCAACTTGTGAACTGATCAATGAAGTGTCTAAGCGATTGGGAACCATGAGGGCAGCTAACTCCATAGAAATGGGGATGCGTGATAAGGCGTCAACTGCTTTATTCTCCAGTCTAGGCTGAAACTGAATTTCAAAATCATACCCCAACAGCTTTGCAACCCATTTTTGGTACGACTCATTCACCACTCTTTGCTCTAGTAGAAACTTCAAACTGCTTTGATTCGTTCACACAATAAAGTGGCGACCAAGCAGGTAGTGACACCACTTCTGAATTGCTAAGACAATAGCCATTAACTCTCTTTATATATGGACTTTTGTCGCTCCTTTGCTGAGAGGATTTGGCTGAAATAAGTTACTGGTCTATGATTTTGCATCAAAACGGCACCCAAACTATACCCTGAGGCATCCGTCTCTATAATGAAAGGTTGACTAAAGTTGGGCAAAGCCAAAACAGGAATTGTTGTCATAACTGTTTTCAATTTTCGGAATGCCGCTTCACCTTCTGGGTTCCAATTAAAAGCATTTTTTTTGAGTTGCTGAGTGAGAGGCCAAGAAATAACTCCATATCTCTCGAAAAATCGACGGTAGTATCCAGTCAATCCGAGAAATCCTCGTAATTCTTTGATGGATTTGGGTGTGGGCCACTCTACCATGGTTGAAATCTTATTGGGATCAGCAGCAACCCCCTTGGCAGAAACCAAATGGCCCAAATATTCCAGTTGTGGTTTAGCAAAAAGACATTTCTTTCCATTGAGGTGCAGTTGGTGGTTTGCCAGAATGGACAACACACTTTGCAAATGATCACAATGCTCCTTCAAGTCCTTGCTGTAAACCAATATGTCATCAAAAAATACGAGCACAAATTTCCAAAGGTGTGGCCGAAATATACTGTTCATTAATGATTGGAAAGTCGTTGGTGCATTCGTTAGCCCGAAAGGCATCACCAAGAACTCGTAGTGACCTTCATTGGTGCGAAATGCCGTTTTGTGGATATCTTGTTGTCGGACTCGAATTTGGTGGTAGCCCGATTTGAGGTCTAGTTTGGGAAAATGGTCGCGCCATGAAGTTCGTCGAGTAACTCATCGATCATAGGAATGGGAAACCGATTGGGGACTGTAACTTTGTTAAGAGCACGGTAGTCTATACAAAACCTCCATCCTCCATTTTTTTTTTAACCAACAACACCGGACTAGAAAATTGGCTTAAGCTAGGCCGAACAATTCCTGCCTCCAGCATCTCTTGCACTAATCTCTCTATTTCATTCTTTAAAATATGTGGATACCGGTAAGGATGGACGTTAACCGGAGATGCTCCCGGAATTAATTGAATGGCATGGTAAATTTCACGGCTTGGTGGTAACACTGTTATTTGCCCAAAAACTCGTTGATATTGAGCTAACATTTCTTTGACTATTCTCAGAACCTCTTGTACTTCTTCACTCAAATCTGAAGTGGTGGAAGTCTGACAGAGTTCCACCCATACTCCTTGGCTATGGTGCTGCAGTGCTCTAGCCATTGCCTTAAGAGATACCTTAGTCCGACTAAGGCTCGGGTCTCCTTTTAACACTATCATTGTCTTCCCCATTCTGATCTTCATTGTTAGCATCTTCCAGTTTACTTTCACATCTCCTAAAGTCCCCAACCAAGGCATTCCCAGAATTACATCAGTGTTGCCTAATTCAAGTGGAAGAAAGTCTTCCACTATAGTGAGCCCTTGCATCGAAATACAAACCCCCCTACAGATGCCCTTTCCTTTCATGGATATTCCGGTTCCTATCATCACCCCGTAACTGGTTGTTGTAGTTAATGGAAGTACTAATTGTTGAATCAACTCAAGGGATAAAAAATTGTGGGTAGCCCCACTGTCTACAAGGATGATTATCTCTTTTGACCTGATCGTTACTTTGATCTTCATAGTCCCCGGCGTAGTTAAACCTACCATGGAATTTAGAGATAATTCCACAACGTCTTTCAGCTCGACGAGTGAAGGTTCTTCGGTTGCTTTGCCGTCAAACTGATTATCCTCCTCCTCCTCCTCGTCTTCGTGCACCAATAAAATCCTTAATTCTTTCTTACAGCGATGACCAGGCGAGAACTTTTCATCACACTTAAAACAGAGCCCCTTCTCTCTACGGGCTTAAAGCTCCGATTCCGTCAGTCTCTTTATTGGAATCTCACGCCGTTGGCTTATCGTCTTCTCGCTAACAGCCACTGCCCTAGTCTAAAAATTCTCCCCAATCTTCCAATCACCTCGATTTGCAGATGACAATATTTTGGTGCTCTTTGGGTCTTTTGGTTCACGGGCCGACCTTATTGTTAAATTCCTATCTTCGACCCGTTGGGCCATTTCCATCAACTGGCCCAGCCCAAATGGTTGCAGAAGACGTAGCTCAGCTCGGATCTCAGGAAGCAGCCCATTCATAAACGTGCTCTCCATTACCTTCTCTGAAATCCCTTTTAGGGCAGTCGCTAGAATCTCGAATTCCCGCCGGTATTCTGCCACTGAACCTCGTTGTTGCATTGCCAGGAACTGCTCGCAAAGGCTCCCTTCTTGAGTCGAACAAAAGCGAAGCAACAACCGCCTCTTCAAGTTTTCCTAACTCTCAAACGCCTCCCTCGAATCAGTCCACTGGTACCAAGAGAGTGCGTCCCCATCTAAACTCATCACGGCGGCGACTAATTTCTCCTCTTCCGTGAGTCTGTACGTTGCGAAGTATTGTTTGACTCGGAAAATCCTGCCGTCCGGGTTTTCTCCCATAAATATAGGCATCTCTATCCGTCGGCCGCCACGCCATTCCCTGTTTCCACCTCGCCTCGTCTCATCCGACGCCATCCACCCCCCCCACTGGGTTCCCCAACTCCAGGGATCCATCTTGCATGGTCTTCTCGTTGAGCAGCAGTTGTCGTGACCCGCCCCAATGACAATGCCGTCACCGCCTTTTGTGTCTCTTCCAGTGACTGTAGAACCCGTGCTATGTTCTTGGCAAGGTCCATCACCGTCTTTTTCATTCCTGGTAAGCGTTGCATCTCCTCTCTGATTTCTCCAACTTCCTTCTCTAGAAGATCCACTCGACCTTCATTCTTTTTCTGAGCCATCTGGATCGATGCTCTTATACCAAATTGATAGGAATCTAATGGAAATTTATTATGGAATTTCAAGAATTTCAAGAAGCAATAGACCTAACTGATATTTAGATAGCAGTTTGAGAGGCTATCACTCTCCTACCATACTCACATACTCTTCTCCTTGCTAATTCTTTTTTTTTTCCTATTTAAAACCCCTTAACCCATATCCAGATTGTGACCTAGCCGCCTTAGTGAGGTTGTTACAACTAACTACCAGGTGGCAGTCCATTCCTCTTCCCTTTTTTAGTATACACATAACGTATGGGAGGCCTATCATATGTTTTCTTTACTCAATAGGGCCCTTTTATGTAAATGGAGTTTGGTGCTTTGCAGACAAAAGGGGTGCTCTTTGGAAGCAAGTCATCAATGGGAAGTATGGGGTAAAAGATGGGGGATGGAGCATCCGTGCAGTGAGGGAGGGGTATGGAGTGGGCTTATGGAAAGTGATCAAGAAGGAAGGGAATCTCTTGAGTAATAGAATTGTGTACTCAATGGATAATGGTAGAAGGGTGAGGTTTGGGAAGGATAAGTGGTGTGGAGATGTTCTTTTGTGTGTTTCCTTCCCCTTTTTGTATGCCTTAGTGGTTGCAAAAGAGGTATGGGTGGCGGACGTTTAGGATTCTTCAGTTGAGGATGGAATCCTTGTTTTTCTAGGCCCTTCAATGATTGAGAGGTGAATTTGGTGGAGTGGTTGCTTATGACAATCTAAGAGAAGAAGGTGTTTATAGACTTGGAAGATAGGGTATTGTGGATAGAGACTAAGAATGAGAAGTTTTCTGTCAAGTCCCTTTACGTTGCATTGGAGCTAGAAGGTGTAGTCCTGTTTTTGAGGAGCATCATTTGGAACCTTTGTGAACCTTCCAATGTGGTTTTTTTTTTTTTTTTTTTTTGTTTGGGAAGCTTCATGGGTAAAGACCTTAACTTTGGATCAAGTGAAAAGGAGGGGGTGGTCTTTAGCAAACAAATGTTTCCTTTGCCTCGTTGAAGAAGAATCTATAGACCACATTCTAATTGATTGCACTAAGGCTAGAGTTCTGTGGGAGTTACTTTTTGCTCTCTTTGGTGTGACTTGGGTCCTACCCTTGACAGTTAGAGAGACTCTCCTTAGATGACATGGTTCCTTTGTGGGCAAAAAGCACAAAAAGGCTTGGAAAACAACCCCCTTATGTCTCTTTTGGACGGTTTAGAAGGAAAGAAACAAAATTGCTTTTAATAAGGAGGAGCTATTGATTCAAAGATTGAAAAATTCTTTTGTTTGTAGTTTTTGGTCTTGGACTAAGTTGTTTATAAAAAAAGGGTTTTTACCTTTAATCAACTTTTTTGATTGATTGGGTTCTAAATAAGGGTGGGTGAGGTTTTTTGTAACACGTCTTCTCTTTTGTTTCTACCTTCAGGCGCCTACCGTATACTTCTTGTATGCTTTAGGTCATCCTTTGTGCACCCTTTCCTCTTTATTTATACTATTGTGTTTTGACCTATATATATATATATATATATATATATATATATATATATATATATATAAAACTGGCCAGCTACCAGGCTGCCACCAACATCATGAACCGTCTAACTTCCTTGCACCTTGATTTTTGTTTCTGGAGAAGTTGCTTGTAACTGGTAGAGATGCAATGCGGGTAAAGATTGTCAGTCTTCCTAATCATTTACCAGCTAACATAGCATTCAAATGTTTATAGTCTACCCAATTGGCTGAAATAAGCCTTTTTTTTATAGGTCTCATCTTCCCTTGTTCAACATTTCCTAGGGCAATAGAGTTCCAAACTTTGCTACCCCGTGTCATCCACAAGGTTTTGGTTCTTTCCTGATGTTTCCCCTCACCCTTAACTTTTCATGATATTTCTACTCTTCTGGTGTTCTTGGTGGCCTCAAGGGTGACTATTTAGTTGCTAAATTAAAATTCATTCAAGTGATTATTGTTTTTTTCCATCCATTTTATGAAATATAATTGTGATCTTCTCACCTCTTTTCATATTCACTCTACTTAGTTGCTAAATTAAAATTCATTCAAGTGATTATTGTTTTTTTCCATCCATTTTATGAAATATAATTGTGATCTTCTCACCTCTTTTCATATTCACTTTTGTTCATTTCTTTTTTTGTGGTGGGATAGGGGAGGAGGATTCTTATATTTGTCAACATCATGTTGAACTACTTATTCTAGTTGGTAATTGCAGAAAAATGAGGAAAAATCCCCCTGATTTCTCCCACCTTGATTTTGGAAAACTTGGAAAACTTATATCAGATTTATAGGAGATGATAACAACAAATCTGCCACCTAATTCCTTTATTTTAGTGATAAATATGAAAGATAAATTCTAACTAATGTAGGAAATTCAAAACTGACCTAGAGATATTTGATAACAAATTATCCTTATCTCTTTATTTAAATTAGCTAACAAACACGGAAACCTAGCTCAAGACTCCCTAGAATCATGCAATCCTCCATAAAATTCAGACTTACAATCTGAATCTCATCTGGATTTCCACAGTTATTAATGATTAATGTAGGGTGATACGTCAAAAATTGGAAGTGTAAAATGAACATTTCATAATTTCTAGCTGAGTAGCAATAGGAAGATGATATCTTCTTCTCTCTTTGAAAAAGTTTTTGTTTCTCGTAGGAACATTTATTCTGTCAAAGTTTTCCAGAGTGCTGTAATAAGTTTGCTTAGTAAACTTCAAAAATTTAGTTGCTAGACTTTAAAATTTTAATGATACATTCAAGAGTTTAGTTAGTACTTCAGAGTTTTCAAGTAACCTTATGTTCAAATGGCCATGGAAGGACGCCCTTGATAATAGATGGGAAATCAGTGGCCTATTGGAGATTAGGCTAACCTTACCAAGCAACAATAGAACCAGATGAAAAGTATATTGCATCATATCTTGTAAAAAATTGTATTGCTTCATATAATTAACATGTGTCAGCCCTTTTCGAGGTCCCTAATTTAAATCCGTGTGTTCTCTTCATTAGTTCTTATTAATTGTACACTATTGTCATTCAGCCTCGTTATGTAATTGGTAATAACAAAAAATACTTGATCAGTCTAAAAATACTTCAATCTACATCGTAAGCTCTACCATGGTGATGAACCATGTCATTATACAAAAATCTAGCTGAAGGATCTTTCATCTCCTTGTGATCCAGGAATGAGGAAGTAACCTGAGCAAAGCTTTTATCCCTTAGCTCAATGAATCTGCTCTAGTTTCAAGCCATGGTTTTGATTGTGACCTATTGTGAGTCTACCAAGTTATCTTCATCTCTGAGTAGACTTTGTTTCTGTCAACACTTTTTTGGAGGGTATCTACTCTGTCAAGAATTATGGTGTCACCTCTCCCACTATAAGGTGTATCATGTTTTTGGTGCTCTTGCATATTTGACTTTCCCTGATTTTAGTTTCAGATTGAACTTTTGACCTATTTTTCTCTGAGTGGTTCATATGGTAAACAAGCTTCCCCAAAGTGCAATCATATAAGACTTATATACAATACTCATTGTTTTAAAAGACTAAAGGTGGTCTTGAGGCATTTTTCCCAAATAAGGCAAGACACAAGCCTTAACTTAATATCAAAAAAACCAGAAAACTACTCATAAAGTCCTAAAAAAATTGAATAATGAAAAAGGCATAAACTTAATAATGATAAAAATCAATTATTTGTCATTGTTAATAATTTTTAGTTTAGTTTCTTTTTCTCTTTTCTAAAATTTAGCTCTCTCATGGTTTTATCAAATAACTTTCAACTTTACCATCATTATTACTTGCAGGATCCTCCAAGGGATATGATCATATCCAATTGTTATATTATTCTCCTTAATAGTGCTAATAATCACCCACTCTTTTTCCTTATCCACCAATTGTAGTGGTATTTTTTTTTATCTACAAATGATAAGATAATGATTGTATATGAGATCAAATAGTCAACAATGCCCATATTTTTTCTTCTCATTCTTTCTTTTTCCTTTCCATTTAAAAGGTTAATTGGAAGTCAACCAAGCTCTTATTTGTGAAAGGTTTAACCAAGTTGGGACCCAATGCAAAATTCATGAAATCTATATCAAAAGGCTACAAAAACATAGATGATAATAGAATCCATTAAAACTCATTAAATATTGAGGTTGAAGCTTGTTATAAAATATATACGAAAAGCCCACAAAGGCGGATGTTTGATATTTAGCCTCAATAGCCTTGATAGGGTAAGGCTTAAGCCTTAATTACCCTAACTAAGGCTATAGCCTCATGGGTAATTCGTAGAGCCTTGCCTCAAGGTGTAAGCCTTAATAGCCTTTTAAAACATTAATGATACTTATTTCAATCTTGTATATTAATAATTGTGAATCAGGATAGAAAATACAATAATTACTTTGAAAACATTCCAAATTATATTTGGGAAAACACAAATGATGATATTGCTAATTCCTTACAAATTAAATATTTTTTAGTGTCCTTTCCTTTTTCTTGGAACTTATTTTTTGTCATAATCTCACTGATCGTGGAGATAGAAGATTTGGAAGGACTAATGTCTTCTCTCTCTCATGTGCACTTGATTTCATTTGTCCCCAATAAGAGAGCGCGATCTTTATCTTCTTCAAGTATATTTTCAATAAAATCCTTCCTTTTACCCTTGTCTAAGCTACAAGCCCTTGTGCATTTCTCTCCAGCAAAAGTCATATGGCAATCTAAAGCACAATCTGACGTCATGATCTTAGCTTGGCCATTGGTCAATAAGAAGGTCAACATCAACAACTTGCTATAGGTGAGGAGTCACAAAGCCCTTAGTCCTAAATGTTGCATTATGTGTATGGTGAGTGGTGAGACAGTTGATCGTCTCTTTTTACACTGTCCAATGACTTTGGCGTTTTGGCATAGATTATTTAGCTTGGTTAGGCTAAATTGGGTTCCTTTTAGGAGGATAAGTGATGTGATGACTATTTCCTTTAGAGGCTTGGTGAGTATAGGTAGAGGCAAAACTCTTTGCCTCATTTTGATTTGGATAATATTGTGGGAGAGAAATGCAAGGATTTTTGAGGATAAGTGGAGAAGGATGAAGTTGATATGAGACTTAATTTACTTCTATTTCACTTTTTGGGTCTCAACAGTTTTAGATTTTAAGGACACTCCTCTTAGTGTTATTCAACTCTATTGGATCTTGGTGTGTAAATAGAGGTTTAAAACAATAAATCTTGGAGCAAAGCTTTGGCCCTTCTTTGTAAATGCATTGATTTCTTTGGAGAGTAAAACCTCACTTCTTTTGTATAGTTGTAAGTGGTATACAGGAGACATCTTATACATCAGATCTCTTGATCAGCATTTGTATATTTTGGAAGGATTTCTCATTCTTCTCATGTCCTTCAAACTTGGTATTAATGAATTTTTGTTTCAGATAAAATAAACTAAAATAGTGGTAAACTAGTTTTATATTAGTACATCTTAAATATATTTGAAATTTATGACCATTTAAATAGTTCAGGAGGCATATAACTATTGTTATAATTTTATATATTTGTGTTATTTTAGCACAATTGAAAAATTTGCAATTAATTATAGTTCTTGCATTTATTAAATCAAGTTACATGCTTAAAGAATACTCACTCAATTCTTTTTCCATTTACCATGGCACCTGGAAAATTTTCTTTTTAACTATTTAATTCATAAATTTATTTGTTTGCATTATGTCATTGGCATTTTGATCTTTGTATTCAATTCAATCAGGGATCTCCCAGTTGTGCTACTTTATCAATTGCTTAAGAGCTGGGAAAAACTCACAGAGGATGTCATTGAGGTATGATCAGAGTTTGGCAAAAGTTATCAGAGGCTCTGATATTTGTTTAGACTAATTCTCATACACTGTGTATTTGTACAGATTAGTTCTAGTACAAAGGTAAAAAATTTAGCCTTTGACTTTACATGATCTTTAAGTAGTTCCTTTATTCTATAGTTGAAGATTGGAGCCCTGGTGAGAAAATAGATTTCATTTATCCTTAATATATGGCTTTTGCATTGCGTAAAGCAACTTATATGATTGCACGCTGCGGAAGCTTGTGTTTATCATACATATGCAGGTCAATTATATTGTCACAACCATCTTTATAGATGTTAACAAGCTTACCCTTCTGAGCTTGACTTGCTACTAACTGATTGGTTGTGTAAGTGTCTCATAGCCCCAGCTGCATCGCAAAAATGAAATCAATTAGCATTTTATCCATAAAAAACTAACTAGTTAGGTTAGTTACAAGTTGCTTGTGAAAGCATGGAATGAAATTTCTACTTAATGTAGCTAAATCTGATATCACATCCCTCTTTATTTAAAGTTACATGGCACACTGAAGCATATCAGAATTGAATGTGGACCTATCTATATTCTATGATAATTATGAAGTGGTTGATCTGTGTCTAGTGCATTTAACAAGTTCATTAACTCATTCAAGTCTAAAGATATTCCTCTTAGAAACTCAAATCCTTTGGTTCACAACTTCTTTAGGAGCAATCCATGTGTTGAGGTTGGACTTACTCCTGATATTTCTCCAATTTGGAGGATGATTTTTTATATTATTATTCATGAACCTTGCCCAGGCCTGCATTTGACTGCTGTTGGGTTCGGTAAAAATCACCCAGCCTGTTGTTTTAGAGTTCAAAACCAAGATCCTAAAAAGACAAGGAATTGAAGCTTCTACACCCACAAGAGAACTTCTAAAAATAATGCTATAGAATATTCCAAATAAATGTGGATTTTGAGATGTATTCCAACAACTTCCTTTTCTTATCCCTAAATTTGACATCCCTAACTTTTTGGCAGAAGATATTTGGCTTTTCCAATTTACTTTCACCAGCATTGTACCGAAGTTAATTTGTGTCTGAATGTTTAACCTTGGTCGGTAAATTTTTCTTTTCCTTCTCTTGTTATCAGCCTTAGGAGTAAGGACTCAATAGGCTGTACACACTATACCCTAAATGTCTAGATGGATTTTTTTTTTAAAAAAATAATTTTTTTATATAATCTTCATAGAAAATGAATTTTTATTTGCAGCATTGTCCTTTTTCTTTTTTCTTTTTGATAAGAATTATCTTATACAGTTATATTTATCTTTAAGCATGTTGTTATGTGATGTGTATCTACAGTGCCACATTGATATTGTTTTGACTGTTCATCTATGTATGGTTTTTAGAAATAACCTTGCTGCCAATTTTCCCCCTAATCTAACTTAAAGTTGATTGGCAAACAATCTAATTATTATTGAAATATGTCCTCGTAATAGATTCATGACAAAGTGAAGGAACTCCAATCTCTGCTGAAATTTGAGAATGGCAAGAGTTTGAAACAAGATTTGACAAATATACCCAAGTAATTTTCTATGTTCATCTTTTATTGCTTGTATATTAGTATAGCGATCTTTCTCCCTGTCACATTCAGTTTGATTTTTTCTATCCACTGTTGAATTTGTGAAGCATATTTTCTATCCTCTGTTATATTAATTATTTTTTTATTATTAAGATATGGTGTGGCTTGTAATAAGATGTAATGAATAAAAGAGTACTGCTAAAAACTTATGCTTTTTTAGTCATTTCTTGACAATCTTATTTTTAAAAATATTAACTGGTATGTTTCATTAAGCTCTTGTGCCTTTGTTTACTAGTTTTCACTTATTTTAAACATCTCAAAATTATTATAACTCCAGAATGGTAAGTCCACATTCATAATAATATTTACTCTGGAATTATGTTTGGCTTAACCAAGTTTGGTATATATCATTGAGCCCCATATGCCTTTGTTTGCTTATGTACTTATTTAAACATCCCAAAAATATTGTGCCATCTGAATAGTAAGTCCATATCCACAATAATATGTACTTTCGGAATGATGTTTGGCTCAACCTGGGTGTTTCCTAAACTGAATATAGAGACGGCAAGTGATCATGTTCATTAGAAGTCTCTTGCATATTCATATTTTAGCATCTTAGCTAGGTCAATTATGATAATCACTTAATTGTCACAGTACATTTTTTGGGGTAAACTGAAAGTAAATAATATCCTTTTTTATCTCCTCACCTTGCATATAGGGAGAAGGGGAAAATTAAAAAAAGAAAAATGAAACTCAATAGTTTTTACTTTGGCTTAGCTCAAAGTGTGCTTTTATGGTTATTTAGGAACATCGATTCCCAGTGCTTCCCTTCTAACTGTATTTTGTGTGACAGGAGACATACATCTCGGAGTCATTTAAATATGGATAAGGACTCAAAAGTGTTAAATGAGAAAGCTGCTAGGTTGATGGAGACCATGGTTAGGTAACAATATTAATTCTACAGATCCTTGTGCTTGCCTATACCATTTCCATCTTTTTATTGATATATAGATACTAAATAGCACTGGCAATGGTTTAACAAATGTGCTTTACATTTTTATTTTATTTGAATTGCAAATTTTTTCCCAGGATGCATAGTTTTATTTGTGAAATCTTGTGAACAATCGTCCCCAATCTAATGTCCTTTGTCACTTGTTTATAATTGTATTGCCTTGCTGCTTGTTATTTTTTATATGTTCCCTAAACATTTGGGACAAAAGTTCAGTAGATCTCTTGATTTGAAATCTAAAATTATTATATACTACCAATTTAAATTGATTGGATGCTGTTTGTTTTCTGTTACAGCATCTTGAGGACATTCTTTCTGGTTCCTAAAATGTTTTTATTTTAGCCAATATTTGAGAAGGTTATAAATTTGTAATAAAATTCAACAGCCTTTTTTTGCTTCTTCATAGTTTGTATAATTTGAAAAATTAGGTTTGGAAATCAAATGGTAGGATAAGGAAAACTATAACTTGCACTTGGTTTCTCATATGCGTCCAAAAGATTGGATCCTTTATTAAGATGCATTATCCATTCTTTTCCAGACCTTAGCTTGCATGTCTCTTTCCGGGTTGATTAATTATCATCGGGCATGGGTTGTGTATGAGAATTGGCCAAACATGTTTCATGACTCTTTTAGAGATATGCTGAGTGAAAAATTTTGGAAGAAGGATTAACTATTAGGTTTTATGCGTTGAAGTGGATGTGAGAGTATGTCTCTGAAGGGGTTCCTTTTGGTTGAAGATTTGGATTTGTGTTTTAGCACATGGTTGTAATTTTTGCAAATCAAGTATGAAACATATTTTGGAGTGCCTATATTTGGGTCCAAAAACATTCTGCTTAGGTAGTATACACATTCTCTTGCTTTGTTCATTATATTTGGGTTAAGAGTGCTTTTTTTCTCTCTGTTCATACTGATATTCTGTAATGCACCTGGACCTCCATTTATACCATCTTTCTAGGACTAACAGAAGCAACCTTTAGTTTGGCATGATTTTTAGTTGAAATGGTTTCCTAAGCAAAAAATAAGTTGTCCTTAATACAGCAATCTTTTACCTTCCATACTTAGAGCTTCCTCAACTATTACCATGTAAATGCAACCTTCCATACTAATAGCTTCAACAACCAATACCGAGTAAATGCAGTGGTGCCATTTACTTTCTTTGAGCTTATGCTTGTATGGGATATTTGATCCAAAATTAGATCCATGAAATCTTCTTCCATACTTGTAGAAAGAGCCCATCACCAAAAATTTGTAGGTTGATATCTACTGTTGATACCAAAAAGGAGCTGTTGTGTCTGTGACGGGCAGCTGAGTGGATGCTCTTGCTTACCATTTGCTTACATATTTCAAAAGACTGATAAATATCTCTTAGACCATCGTATGTGCCTTAAAACTGAGCTTTTTCTGCTCTAATTTTTAATTTTTCACAAACCAAAACTAGTTTTCTTCTTGAATTATATTAGAATACAATATGTACATCCTATTTATATGCAATTAGAGATTAGATTCACTTACAATCTCTCCCATAAATCAGGGACTAGAATCACCCATCACTTATAATCCTATAATCTCTCTCATAAATAAGATTTTAAGAAAGAAAAGAATGGAAGAAATAAATACAAAATCATTTCATTGACTAGGGCCACAATCAGATTCCTAAGAGTCTACTAGCACTTCCTCTCAAGTTGGAGAATAGATGTTCTCCATTCTCAGCTTACATGTAATTTTTTGAAACTGACGATTAGCCAATCCTTTGATTAACACATTTGCAAGTTGCCCTTTTGTTGAAACATAGGATGTGCAGATTAGACCACTATTGAGTTTTTCCTTTATGAAGTGTTGATCTACTTCTCATGCTTCATTCGGTCATGCTGTTCTGGATAGTGAGCAATATTGATTGTTGATTTGTTGTCATAGTATAACTTCATTGTCCTTTCCCACTTGATTCTTAGATCATCAAGGACAATCTTTGTCCATAATAGCTCACAAATCCCATGTGTCATAAATGAACTCTACTTCTGCCCTAAATTGAGCCACCATGGATTGCTTCTTACTTCTCCATGTCACTAAGTTGCCACCTAAGAGTGTACAGTAACTAGAGGTAGAACATCGATCCACCACTAATCCTGCCCAATCTGCATCAGTATACGCCTCTAGGCTTAGCTCTTCATTTTTCTTAAAGATAATTCCCTTTCCTGGAGTAGATTTCATATAATGTAGAATCTTGTATACCACCTCTAGATGAAGTTCTCTAGGAGAATGCATGAATTGGCTTATCACGCTAACAACATAGGGTATATCTGGCCTTGTGTATGACAAGTAGATTAACTTCCTAACTAAACATTGATACATTCCACATTCTACTACTACATTTTTTTGAGCTTCCCCTAGCTTATGATTTTGTTCAATTGGAGACCAAGCATACCTATCTCCTTTAGAAGATCCAAAATGTACTTCCTTGAGTGGGTCACCTCAATCCTCAAAAAAAACTTCAATCTTCCTAAGTCTTTTATCTTGAACTCTTTAGCTAGTTTTTTCTTGAGTCTTTCTATTTCCTTACAGTCATCTCCGGTCACAGTTATGTCATCAACATAAACTATGACAATGGTAAGTTTTCCTATATATGAGTGTTTGATGAAGAGTGTACGATCTCCTTAGCTTTGTTGAAACTCCATATCATTCATGGCTTTTGCAAATCTTTCAAACCATACTTAGGGAGATTGTTTAAGGCCATAAAGCTTCTTTCTTAGTCTACATACAGTGTTTCTCTTGAAGTCTCCATTGAAACCTAGGTATTTCCATATACACTTCTTCTAAATCACCATACAAGAATGCATTCTTAATATCAAGTTACTACAAAGACCAACCAAAGTTAGCTACAAAGGATAGTAATATATGAATGATATTCATCTTTGCTACCATAGCAGATGTTTCTTGGTAGTCCACCCCATAAATTTGCGTATACCCCTGGCTACCAACCTACCCTTATATCTCTTCATCGTCCCGTCAACTTTATATTTAACTATAAACACCCATTTACATCTAACCAATTTTTTTTTTCTCGTTGGTAATTCAACTATTTCCTAAGTTTGGTTTTTCTTAAGAGCCAACATCTCCTTTTCATGGCTTTCCTCCAATTCTCGCTTCTAAATGCTTCTTGAACTGTTTAAGGAATCTTAATAGAAGTTAATTAGGTAAAGAAGGCTCTATATGATGGGGATATGTGATGGGGAAGGTGTAGCGGAAGGGAAGGAGTTTTCATCTCTTCCCAAAGGTTTTGTTGAGTTCTCCAATTGTTTGGGGTTGCCAATTCTGGGCTTCAAACAAGAAATCAACTCTCTTTTTAGAAAACTGGAAGCGAAGAAAGAAAGGTCATGGGATTAAGTTGTCGGAGAGAGGGTGAAAATCCATGTCCTTTTCGCGTCTTGGGAAATTCAAAGGTCGAGTGCTCAGTTAGTTACAATAGTGCTCCATCTATGGTAAAAAGATTGGGGAGGGGGGTGGAGACTTAGCAGTAGGGGTCTCTACAGGCCACTGGTGGTAATTTTGTTCTGCTAGGGGTTCTTTGTTTGTTATGGGAAAGGTTTTATTCTTTATTTTGGTTTTTTCTAGGGGGTTTCCAACCCTTGTGAGGGCTAGGTGTTGGTGGGAAGGTGGGTTTGAATCTTTCTCTTCTATTTTCTTGCTTGCCTATGGGCTATATCTGTATACTTCGTGTGTACTTTGTTGTGCCTTTTTGCAAGTGCCTTTAATATATTAAGCTTACCTATATAAAAAAAAAAAAAAAACAAAAAAGGTTTTCAAATGAAATGAAATTGGAAATTGGGTGTTGCTTGCATTTTTTGTTGGCTTTCCTAAGGACAAGTGGTAAATGAAGATTAGGAAACACTTTTGAATAAATTGATAAGGGGTTTCTAGTAAGGGCAACAAATTTGAAGCAGGAGAAATGACATTGGAAACAAAATTACTAGAGTTTGCGTGTTCATTACTTGGCTTAGGTTCAAACTCTTGAGCTTGCATTTGATCAAGTCTACATTGGTTCCACCTAGAGTAAACCTGTAGTGGCATGGTAGTCACATTAACTTCCCCTTGCTCTGTTTTTATAAAAAGGTTCTTAACTAGGTGACAAGGAGGTAGAACCTATAGGTGAGACCTTGGGTGTAGGTGGCATGGATTTATAAAGTCCAGGCAAATCATAAGAGATAAACTTATTTTCACCTAAGCTCTCTTGAAAATAATATTCGGAAAAATGATTGATTTTCAACAAAAGTGACATCCATGGTTGTAAAAAATTTTCGAGAAGCAGGATGATAATATTTGTAAACCTTTTTTATTCAAGAGTATCCCATAAACACACATTTTATAGCTCAAAAGTTTCTTGTGATTTAGAGGATAGATATGGAAAAACGACACACAATTAAAGACTTTGGTAGGAAGTTTATTGGAGCTATTGAAATATGGGAAAAAAATTTGGGAGTATGTCTAATTGGGTTTTATTTTCAAGCAGTTTTAAGGGTAGTCGGTTATTCAAGTGAGATGTGGTTAGGACTTCTCCCTAATATGATTTAAGCATACTTTTTTTAAATTGAAAAAGTAAGGCTCGGGTGATTTCTAATAAATGCTTATTTTTTTGTTCAGCCACACCATTTTGTTGTGGGGAATTAGTACATGAAGATTGATGTATTAGACCTTCTTTTTCAGGAAAACGGGATTACACCTAATTAGAGTACTCTTTCCCATTATCAGATCTAATGACTTTTATTTTAACTCCGATTTGTGTGCTAACCATTTTGTAAATGAAAGGAAATACAAAATCAACATCTAATTTGTTTTTCATGAGGAATAAACAATTCACCATAATACAATCATCGATATGAAGGACACACATTGCATTGCTCCAAAAAGACTTGGGATTTGAGAGAGACTCCAAACATGAGTATGAATTAGCAAGAAAGGGAATGCCAATTTTATATTACTTAAAGGAAATGGAACATAATGGTGTTTAGCTAATTAACAAACCTCACAATGAAAATTGTTAATATCCAATTTATTGAATTCTAAAGGAAACATTTTTTGGAGCTAGGAAAAGAATGGATTCCTTAGACAAAGATGATGTAATCATATTTGGGCTTTTATTCAATGAGAATTTTTCTAAAAAAAATGAGAGTGGCATATGATTACATCCAAGCAAGTACAAACCTTCCTATTCCTTAGCATGCCCAATCGTCCTCAATGTGACTTGGTCCTGGATAACACAATGAGATGGAAAAAGGTGATAGTACAATTCAAATATTTAGTAATTTGATGAATTACCAAAAGGATAGCTGAAAGTTTTGGAACATATAGCACAAATTTTAATGTGAGAGTTGAAGTTAGGGAAAATTTTCCTTGGCTTGCCACAATTGCTAGTGTACCATCAACAATTTTAATTTTTTTATCCCTAGAACATGGATTATAAGAAAAAAAACATTGTGAAGAATAGGTCATATGATCAATTACACCTGAGTTAAGGACCCAAGTACTTGGAAAACAATCATTTGAAACACCAAAAACATGAGAAATGGGATACTGACTTGATTGGGTGAGAGGGCATGAAGTAGTAGGCTTGTTCATTGAAGTCAAAAGGCTATGGAGTCTCTCAATCTTCTCTTTATTCACCTCTTTATTCAATCTACCGGCATTTGAATCATTAGAAGTTGAGATTTTCGATTGGGAATTCTCTTCAGATTGAGCAATATGGGCTTGACCACTCCTTTGTTTAGATTGTGCGTATCAATTTCCATTCTCTTTACCAATTGATTGTGACTTTCCATGGAGTTTTTAGCAAGTCTCCTTAGTATGCTTCAATTTTTTGCAATAGACACACCACAAGCCATGTTTGTTGACTGGTGATCTGGACACTTCACTTCCTCTATAATTGTTGTTTGATAGTGTGGAGTTTGGCTTCATATGACAAGAGCTGAGCTTTCTGTTGTTGGAGTCTTAAGCATAACACTCCTTTTTCTTGCTCTTACAATGGAGAAGACTTCATTTAGGGAAGGTAGATGTTTTCCAAGCATGGTTCAAAGTCGTGGTATTGACTTAGGACGTCCTGAGGTACAATCAGTCTCGACATCTCGAATTGGTATGAGTTGATACGCAAATATATATATATATATATATATATATATATATATATATATATATATATATATATATATATATATATTTATAGGTAAAGAAAAGATCTATTGAAAAGAGGTGTTAAAAGAGTGACTCAAGGTATACAATACCTATACACCCACTGCCAAACCGGCTTAAAAGAACAAGTAAATAAGCACCCAGTCGGGTAAAAAATTAACCTTAACTAGAGCCCAACCAATCAATAAAACTAACTAAAGTTGAAGGGCGATCAACTATAAACAACTTTGCCTCTGACCAAAGAGAAAAAACAAAAAAGTATTTGAGTCTCTGGATCGAAAGTACATCATCATTGAAGGCTAATTTATTTCTCGCCTTCCAAACCGTCCAAAAGATGTATAGAGGAGTTGCTCTCCACACCTTCTTACGCTTTTTGCCCACAAAAGAACCATGTTAACTAAGGAGAGTCTCTTTAACTGAAGAAGGAAACACCCATGACACCCTAACCAATGTAAATGACAATTCCCACAAGACCCTTGTTTTAGTAAAGTGAAGAAGAAGGTGGTCTATAGTCTCTTCCTTCTCATGGAACAAAAAACATCTATTTGCCAAGGTCCACCATCTTTTTTGAATTGAATACAAAGTTAAAGCTTTGCCCCACGAAGCCTCCCAAGCAAAGAAGCTAATCTTGGGCTGCACCCACACGTTCCAAATGCAACTTGAGGGAAACAAAGAAGGGCTGCCCGACTCTAGAGCATTGTAGAGTTGTTTGACCGAGAATTTCCTACTCTTTGTTTCGATCCAAAACACCATGTCTTCCACATCACCGCACATTTTCTTCCTATGTAGCCGCCCTAAGAAGCTTTCCGTCTCCTCCACCTCCCAATCATTAAAGGATCTTGAGAAACAAGGGTTCCATCCCCCCTGACCTCCCTCAGCCAAGGGGTCCCAAATATCCACCACCCATGCCTTCTTATCAATAGTTAAAGCAAACAAGGTTGGGAAGGGGATGGGGTGGAAGAAAGGATGAGGAGGAGATTGGCCCTTTGGAAACGCCAATACATTTCCAAAGGGGGAAGAACCACTCTCATAAAGAGTACAATGGCCAACATCCCATTGTATCAACTGTCTCTATTTCGCATGCCAAAGTCAGTAGCAAAGAGGTTGGAGAAACTGCAAAGAGACTTTTTGTGGGGAGGGGGTACTATGGAAAAAAAAATCCACTTAGTCAATTGGGAGGCGGTCTGTGGGGATAAAGATAAGGGGGGGCTTGGTTTAAGGAAGTTAGCCCCTTTGAATAAAGTTTTGCTAGGTAAGTGGATTTGGAGGTTTGCTTGTGCTAAGGATGTTCTTTGGAAGAAGATGCTGAAGGCAAAGTACGGGCAAGAAGACTTTGGTTGGAGCACAAAGAAGGCAAATGGGGCGTGTGGAGTTGGGGTGTGGAAAGAGATTCTGAAGGAATCAGCTTGGTGCTGGGATAATATTTCTTTTAAGGTGGGAAAAGGCACCAAGGTCAGATTCTGGACTGACCCTTGGTGTGGGAGCCTAGTGCTGGCTCAAAATTTCCCTCATCTCTTTGGAATGACTGCCTTTAAGAATGCTATGGTGGAAGAGATGTGGGATCAGAATTTTGGCCAGGGGGAGTGGGATTTAAGGTGTTTAAGAGACTTTAATGACTGGGAATTGGTCTTGGTGAGCAACTTGCTAAATGTGCTAAGGGGCTATAGAGTTGGAGTTGAGGAAGATTCGGTGTTTTGGAAGAAAGGGAAAGACGGCCAGTTTAGTGCCAAAATTGCGTACAACTTGGTGGATAGCCCCTTGGGCGTTGCCTTCCCTAAGAACAATGTTTGGGTGGATAGAGTCCTAACCAAAATTGCCTTTTTTGTGTGGGAGGCAGCTTGGGGGAAAGTGCTCACTCTAGACCGGCTTCAGAGAAGAGGGTGGCAGTTGCCTAATTGCTGCTATCTATGTGGGAGAGATGAGGAAACGATAAATCATATTTTGTTACATTATACAGTGGTTAGGGTTTTGTGGGATATCATTCTTGGTCTGGTTGGTGTTCAGTGGGTCTTTCTAGAATCTGTAAAGGAGGCTTTATTTAGTTGGAAAGGCCCTTTTGTGGGAAAAAAAAGGAAAAAAATTTGGACTTCTATTCCGTTGTTTATTTTTTAGACGGTTTGGAAGGAAAGAAATAGGCTAGCTTTTAGGGGGGGGTGTTAGCAATTCAAAAGCTGAAATCTTCTTTTGTTTGTAACTTATGGGTTTGGGCTAAATTGTATATTGGAGAGGAGCCGCTCTCCCTTATAGATTTTCTGGAGTGGTTAGCCACCAGTTAGGGTTTGGTGAGTTTTTTGTTACTCTTTTTGGTTGTGGGGCTTTTTATGCCATGTATACTCCCTGTATGCCTTGTGGCTTTTTTGCCTCTTGTCAATATATCTTGTTTTTATTGATAAAAAAAAAAAAAAAAGCAAACAAGGTTGGGAAGGACACACTCAAAGGAGAATCCCCACACCACCTATCCCTCCAAAATCTCACCCTCCACCCATTACTTACAGAGAAGGAAATCCTAGTACCCATAATGTCCTAGGCCTTCCTTATCCCTTTCCATAACCCAACACCATACGCTTCTCTCACTTTCCTCAAACACCAACCCCTTATTTCTTTCTCATACTTCTCTCTAATCACTTGATTCCACAAAGCCTCTCTTTTATTCATGAACCACCAATTCCATTTACAAAGAAGAGCCTTATTGAGTGTGGAAAGACACGTGATCTCCAAACCCCTTTACTTTTTACTTAAGCACACCAACTCCCATTTCACTAAATGAGGTTTTCGCTCCAAATTTCCACCTCCCTAAAGAAAATCCCTTTGAATATGCTCTATTTATGTCTAACTGAGCTTGGCATGAGCAACAGTGACATCAAATAAATGGGTAAATTCGACAATGTGCTTTGAATTTTGGTTGTCCTCCCTCCTTTGGAAATGTATTGTCTCTTCCATATAGCCAACCTTCTATACAACTGCTCTTCCACTCCATCCCAAACTGTCATAGACTTAAACAGTGCACCCAGAGGCAAGCCCAAATAAGTGGATGGGAGATTGCCCACTCTATAACCGAATTCCATAGCAAGGTCATCAATATTCTCCACACTATCCATTGGGATTAATTCGCTCTTTTCCAAATTTATTCTTAACCCCGACACGGCCTCAAACCACATAAGCAACTAACTAAGATAGGTCATCTGATCTTGGGTAGCTTGGCAAAACACCAAGTTATCATCAACAAACGACAAATGGGATATCTGAACCCTTTCTCCACTCCTTCCCTTCACCTTACAACCCAACAAAAAACCTCCACCCACTGCCCTATTTAGAAGACAACTAAATACCTCCATAGCAATCACAAATAAATAAGGCGATAGCGGATCTCCTTGCCTCAAATCCCTTGAGTTTTGAAAGAAACCAGTAGAGGTGCCATTAACTAACACAAGGAAACTTGCAGTGGAAATGCACCATTTGATCCACCCAACTGATTTCTCCCCAAAACCCATTTTCTACTTAACTGTTAGAAGAAAAGACCAATCCACATGGTCATATGCCTCCTCTATGCCAAGTTTACACAAGATACCACATTCGTTATTCTTCAAGATCACATCAATGACTTCATTAGCAATCAGCACTGCATCTAAGATTTGTCTACCCTCCACAAACGCCCCTTGGGCCTTAGAAACCACCTTTCCTACCACCTTCCTTAACCTATTGGCTAAAGCCTTGGCCAACCACTTGTACAACCCCTCCACCAAACTTATAGGCCTAAAATCCCTTAAATCTTCAGCACCCGCTTTTTTTGGGATTAAAACCAGAAAAGTTGCATTCAAGCTTTTAACAAATTTACCATGTTTATAGAATTCCCTGAAGAATCTCATCATATCATCCTTCACAAAGTCCCAAGAGAACTGCCAAAATGCCATTGAAAAACCGTCGAGCCCTAGTGCTTTGTCCCCATTGCATCCCAATAGAGCACCAAAAACCTCATCTTCCGAGAATGGCTCCTTTAAACCTAGAGCGTCCAAAGTCTCTAGCATCTCAAACTGCAACCCAGATAAAGAAGGACGCCAATCCCCCCAATTGGATAGCAGAGACCGAGAGGCTCTGACCACCCTTTCCTTGATTTCATTCCTCCTTCTGTGCAATGGCCATCTTGTGAAAGAATCCGGTATTTTTGTCTCCTTCTTTCAGCCACACTTCTCTAGATTTTTGCCTCCAAGAAATCTCTTCTAATAGAACCCATTTTTTATAATCTTCACTCGCATCTTTCTCTTTTTCCAACTCCTCCAAAGACAGGTTGCTAGTCTTTTTCTTAGCATCCCAATAGTCCACTTGATTCAGAGCCAAAGTCTTCTAGACTTCAACCTTGGCAAAAACATTTCTATTCCACTCCTTCAGTTTAGACTTCAAGGCCTTTAATTTTGCTACCAAAATTTAACTTGATGATCCATTGAAGTTGTCCCCTTCCCACCACAACTTCAGGAGATACTTAAATCCTTCCACCTTTAACCACATATTCTCAAATCTAAAAGGAGAGGGGCCTCTCCTTAAACTTCCGCCATCTAAAAGAACCGAGAAATGGTCAGACATAGGTCTTGGAAGGACACTGAATTGACCCTTCTAAAACTAATTTATTTTTAAAAAATTTATTATAATAGTAACAAAATTAACAATTAAATGAACTTAAGAATTGATAAAATAAAGTTCTTTCATTTAATATTCAGTTACAATAATATATAATTTTTAAACCATTAAATATAATTAATAACTATTAAATATTTAACTATAAATATATATCAATATACTAAAAATATTTTAAAATACTATTATTATGTTTTATGGTATTTCATTATACATTTATTTTTTATATTTATATAATTAAATTTATTAATTTATTATTAATGATTAATATCCAAGTCTATTTTAAAATTATTATATATTCATATTTAATACATGTAACAATTATCATTTTTCAATTTTTTATATTTTTAATTCTTTCTAAGTATCCTATATAATTAATTTTATAAATAAATTGCCGTATATTAGGAATACATCATCATTTAATGCATTTAATTAATTTCATAAAAGGAATATGTTAAAATTTCTTAAATCTATCCCAATTTCTACTTTCCTAAATTCCAAACCAAGAAATAGGAAATGCAGAGGCATTTTCTTCCCACTCATGTAATGGATTGGTTGTCGACCATCAACGAAGATGATGTTGCTGTTCAATGGCATTGACGCAAAATTAAAGAAGAGGGTCAAGATCGGAATCTTTTGCGAAAAGGCCTCGGCTAGTCCTTACGCTGCCACTTAACATTGTTCAATCCAATGACAACGAAGAAGATCATTGTTTTTCGTGGCTTCGAAGCCATGAATTCAAGTTAGCTTGACGTAGTTTTGGTAAAGCATAACGCGTTTTACTAATTTTTTATCGAGTTAATGCAAAAACTTATATCAGGTATCGAACTCATTGTGGAGCTTGTCGAGACAAATACTACTCGGTTGAGTCGGACCAGACTCGATCGATACTTTGAACCTTGTTTCCAAGGACTTGAACCTCGACTTGATCGTCTACAACATTGAGACCCACTAAGAAATCAAATATTGTTTCCCTTTAAACATATTTGAGTATCATGGTAGCGTTCTTGTTGCACTTCATGTTAATATTATGATAGTAATCTAATTCAAGCCATAAGCTTTTCATGATATTGTAGTATTCAGTAACAAAAAATTACGTTGCTTGGTAGCTTCAATTTCGGTCTTTATTTCATAGATGTGGGCAGCATCCCTCGCTTTGAAGTATGTTTGCCTAACAATCTTCCAAATATCTCTAGTCGTTGTCAAGAGCATGCATGCCTTGCTAATCTCCGGTTGCATTGAATTCCATAGCCATGACATAATCATTAAGTTCTCTTCATCCCATGCAATGAACTGTGGATTGTCTTCACTTAGGATAGCTCCAATTAGATGACTTAGGCTTGTTTGGTAATTGTTTTTGAAAATAGTTCAAAAAAATAGTTTTTGAAAAATGTTCTATAATATTTTGTAGAACAAAAGTCTGTTTGTGAACTTGAAATGTTTTTAACCTATTTTTAATATTTTTTTAATATATTTTAAAAATAATTTTTATATCCAATGTTTAATTTTTAATCATTCTATATGCTTGTATAATTATTTTTTAAAACAGGTGAAAACAATTGAAATATGTTTTATGAAAACACCCTATTTTTTGTTCTTACGAATAGAAAATAGAAAACAACTAAAATATGTTTTCTAATTGCCAAACGTGTTTTTTTTGTTTTTTGTTATGAAGAATAAAATACTATTCTTGAAAATAGTTGCCAAACAGGTTCTTAGTTTTCCTTTTCCTTTAAAAAACGTTCGCAGAGGTTGAGACCACACCAAGTGATTTTGGCCATTTAGTTTCAACAAAAGGGTTATCGCTAGTCAGGTTGGGAACAAAGTTTGAAGATTGGATGATTTTTGATCCATCAAACATATTGGTGCAAATCAGATACAATTTTAGTAATTTGAAATAGGGGGAAGTTTATGAGGCTATGTAGGCCAAAAAATTCAAGGAAGGAGATGGACATCAACAAGCTCAGCTATTGGCAATGAAGGTTGTACAAGTGCAGTGAAATTCTCAATGATTAAGGCTAATAATAGGAAAAACTTAGGGTACATAAGAGAGCCCTATGTCACAGAATGCTTCAAATGAGCCTCCCCCTGGGTTTATATAAAGCCCAGGAAGCTTCTGGAGACTCCTGAAGTCATCTACATTAAGCCATTGGTGGGAAGAGTGTGGAAGGTTCTAGAGATGCCTAGAGATGTCCACACATCTCTACACTATGGTGGAAGGTATGAGAGGAGTCCTAGGCTTTTTAGAAAATTCGAGAGATCTCTTGTATATTCTTGTACATAGGGTTATACATAGAATTGTGTAGGATGTTCTAGATTACTCTTGATTTGTAAGGAACCCTCCAAGATTCTAGAGAGTTCTATTGGTGCCTATAAATAGGCGAGACCCTCATTTGGCCAAAGCACCACCCAAGAACCTAACCAACCAAGCAAGTGAGCTTCCAAGCATTGTATAGGTTCCTTTGAAAGCAATAAAACTTCCATTCTTTTAGAGTCGCCTACTACGCCTTCTAAAACTTCCGAGTCACGAGCGTCTTAGTCTAGCAAGCTAAGCATTGGGAGTAAGGCTGACTTAGCAAGATCAAGTGTCTTGACTTGTCTAAGTGCCGCACGAGCTTAGGATAAGACTAAGTCCGTGACACCTAGCTCTGATCCCATGAAGCAAATTATGTTCTTGTGCAATATGTACATTATATTATACACAATTAGGTTTTAGATTCACCTACAATCTCTCTCATAAATCAGGGATTAGATTCACCTACCACCTGTCATCCTATAATCTCTCTCATAAATCAGATTCTACCAAATACAAAAAGGAAAGAAATAAATACAACATCATTTCTTTGACCAGGGTCACAATCAGATTCCTAAGAATCAGCCATCACTAACTATGAACTTTATAAGAACTATATTGTGGTGTATTACATGGACTTCAGTAAAATTTTGGATGTCAGTATGTGTGTTGTAACTGATTTGTTTAATCTCCATATATTAGGACATAGAGACATGGCTAATTTACTTAAATCTCCATTTTTTCTCTTTCCATGCCCAAGGCCAAATTGAAGCATACAACTAAGATAGGGTGTCCAATGCATGTCATGAGTCTAAGGTTTCTTATAATGAACTGGAAACTTGTGGCCCCTTTTTTTCGAGGGCATACACTATTTTTTTGCCTATCAGGAAGGGGAAAAAAAGGAAGAAGAAGAAGATCATAGCTGACCTTTAGGCATATTAGACGCATGTCCCATATTAAAAGCCTTCTCATTCCATGTTTGGAACATGTACTTCACAGATTTGGACGTGCCTATATGACATAGATTGCTCCACATTCAAATCCTTGCTCAGGCATATTTACTGGTTCCTCTCTATTGATACTCTATTTATGATGAAAGATATGAGAATTTCTGTTTCCTTGTTTGGTAAGCAGAGAAGAAAATGGGATCCCCTTGATGGGAAATTATCTTTTCTTGCATTGAATTTACTGGTTTAAATATGTTACTAGAAAGCTTTCCAACAGATGGTTTGTTTGTGAAACAGGGATTACATGCAGCCTGTTGAGTGCATGCCTTTTCATGAAATAGTCTGTTTTAAGAATGTTGACAAACTACAATCAGTAAGTACTCTGGATCTTTTAACACCAAGAAATATTCTCATGAAATTTCCTGTGTACTATGCAGAAATAGTGAATGTTTACTTACTATTTAGTATTATTAGCTGACAATGCTAGACATTTGTGCATATAATGATTAATCGCTAAATTAATCTGATTCTTACTGTAATCATGTGTTGGCTTTATTGAGTGATAAGTGGGGATGTCTTGAGGGTGTTTGATGATTTGCTGCATTCAGGAGAGTTGGGGAGAAGATTGAATGTTGTTTTTCTGGCCTTGCTTCTAGAGAAGTGAGTGGGTGCAATGAATGTCAAACATTCAAGTTGAAGGGCCATTTCCGTCTGGAACTCTGTGGAGTGTTGTAATAGACTTGCTTCTTGGAAAACACAATACTGGTGTTTTTTTCCCCTTTCCCTTTCATTGAAAATGTATTACAAGGCTTCATTAGATGGAGCAGGGGGTCGGTTTCTCTGGAAATAGGTTGATGCCCAAGTCCCCCTCAATGATAGTAGCTATTTTTGGTAAGATGAAAACTCATGAATACCTTTTAAAAGATCCTGGAAATGTAGCTACTCTGATATGTTATTTTCTGAGATTTATATGGATACTAAGGTGATACAATGTCGTTTTGTAGTTGATATGAATAAATAAAATTGTAATCTAGTCCTTTAGTAAACCATCCTGTCCTTTTATCATCTGTTGTGCTTCTTGGGTTTTGGGAAATATTATGGATTACATCGAGTAGAAAACAACCTCTTTTGATCAGGTGGGTTCCCCAAACTTTTCGTACATGTGACAATTTTATCAAGTATGAAGTATGAATGCTTTATTTTAAGATATGGTAATTTCAAGTTGAGGTTTTTTTAGATTTGCCTTTTTTTTCTTGAACTTATAAACTTTTTTATTTCCCTGTTGAAGTTCTTGAAAATTGCATTTTGTATCATACCAAATCTATAATGTTAAACTTCTCAAATGTGTTATAGGCTTTAATGGGAGACCCAAGAAGAAGAATTCAACTTGATCTTCTGGAGTTCCAAAAAATCCTTCTTTGTAGTTGCTGCAGCAATAGTAGTAAAGCGATATTACCATCTATGCATGACACTTCAATTCTGTAAGTATTTCCTCACTTTGTTGGGTGGAAGATGTTTTGAGTTGCCAGGCTCCTTTGTTTCATGATTTTTGGGTCTGAGTTGTCATTCCCTCGTCTTACCTAGAAAAGCAAGACGACTCTTATCTAGGTGGACTGACCTACTTTAAGCACACATTTTAGTACTAATTGGAATATTCTTGCAATAGTCCGACAACAGGCAGTGTGGAACAACCATTTGGTGTTGTTTTTTAACCTCTCTAAATATTACGTGGAAGTTATAACTTTTTCCATTTGTTGATGTAGGTATACCCTGGCTCAGGAGCATGGCGATCTTATCAATCTCCATGATTGGTACCAGTCTTTCAAATCAACTGTCTTTCAGCCAAGTACCAAAGGGAAACACAAGCTGAAGCAGTCCCCAGCTAAGAAAAGAAAGGACTCAAATGAATCTCAAAACCAGAGTGAAGCATCATTTCAGTATCCTATTACTTTTCCATTCTGCATAGCATTTTTCACTTTCATCGGATTAGTAACTATGATGCAGACTTCTTAAACATACAATGGATTCAAACATTAAATCACAAATTCACACTGAATAACTTGTTGGGAAGGCCAGATTAGGTGCTTTTAACCCTTTTGTTATAGATATTAATTTAGGATCCTAGAGTTTCGCTTTTGAGTTTTACTGTCAGTGTCATTTCATTAGATTATATGAATAGAAATGATCAAGACAATGAAAATCATGGAAAACATTTACTGTATTTTGGCCCATTTATGCAGGAATCCGAACTTACACGACTCTCCAAACTTGAGACAAGAACCATAGAAAACAGTTACTAGATTCTAATGATTTGCAAACTTGAGCTGGAAACAAACACTGCATGAAGTTAATATCCTAATTACTTTCATTCAAACTATATTCAATATCTGTTATGGAGCTCATAATTTGTTGTTAATATACTGTTCTTACTTGCATGCTTCTGCTCGAATTGATTAGTTTTTCCTCCTTATAATGACCTTTGTCAAGCTCCTTAACCATGTTACCTCTAGAGTGCGATTCTGCAGGGCAGTCACAGAGCTCCAGATTACTGGTCTGCTTCGGATGCCCAGCAAAAGACGGCCAGATTATGTGCAGAGGGTAGCATTTGGATTGTAACGACTGGAGCCAGCCATTAACCGGTTTGCTCTGCCTTGCTTCATTCTTCTTTGATTATCTTTCCTTATATGCAAATGAATTCTATCTTGATTTTATGCAATTGTATGATTATTTCGTTCAAAGATTAGCCGAAAAATGCAGTTTTAGGTACCTAGGCTGTTAGTATAACTGTCATTGCTTATTGCCAATATGTATAAGAATGGTGTTTGTAGTTGTATCAATGAACTGAAGAAAATTAACACACAGAACTTCTACTGATATAACAATTTGTTCCTTTATCATCTAGGTTGTGGAAACATTGGTGTTGTTTGGAAATTATTTTTGAAAACTGATTTTTGAATTTTGTTTTTAAAACATTGCCAAATGGCTTGAATGTTAGGCGCCCCTCAAATGCCACATTAGTGTCTAGGAATCTCCTAGATTATCTGACTTCAAGCTGGACTTCGGTAAGAATGGCAGTGACCATTTCCATTTTATTTTTAATTTCTTTTTATTTTAGTATATGTTGTTTTTTGAACTGGTGTTTTAGAACCAATACTATCAATATAAAGGGGTTTGATATGAAAACTAAAATTATGATTGTGGTTCATTTAAAAATATTTTAAAATATATGTATTTTTTCAAAATTTAAATAATTAAATTAATTAATCATTTTAATTTGATAAAAGTATTTTACAAATAAATATATTATAAATTTTTATTATATAATATAAGATACAAATTCTTTTGGAAAAATTCTCAAGTATCTCCAAGTGATAAATGAAATGTTTTTAATTTCCTAGTTAATTACGATTTTGTTTCTTGTATTATATAAATCTTTTAATCTTCTCATGTTTTTTTTAATAAAATTAAATAAAAGTTTTGTTAGTTAACACTAACAATAAAATTAAAAATTTTAAAATACAATCAAAATTAAAATACATAAAAATTAAATACAATTAAAAACCAAAAAAATAAAATATTTACTCATTATATTTAGAACTCTTTCCTATATTTTCTATTAAAATTTCTTAATTTATTAATTTTAAATTAATTCTCATAGTCAAAAAAAAAATTCTTAATTGGTGTTATTAATATTATAAGGAAAAAGATCATTTTAGGAAATAATTATTTGAATTATAAAAAATATATATTTTAAAAATATTTTTAAATCGATAAAAATAAAATTAATTTATAAAAATTAGGATCATTTTTTTTTTATATTTTTTCAAATTAGCATGTCAAAATCCACTTTTTCTTAATTTTTTTTATTATTTTAATAGGAAAGTTGAGTGGTATTATCATTTTTATTATTATTTTTATTGCTTTATTGAGCTATGGGTATTGGTTATGTCAATAAATCTTGAGTTAATATTATTCATCTCCAAATTTAATATTTAATTTAAAATTTTATGAAATATCTTTTATAGTTTTTTTATTTTTTATTTTCACTCATTTTTCTTCCTATTTAAAATAAATAAAATTTCAAACTAATAATACTTAAATATATTTAATTAAAAACTTGGTAATGGTGAATGAAATTAACCCCTAAATTATTTATTTTTAGGGTGAAATATGTAAAGTACATTATCTAAAAAGTTAAAAGAGTTAAGAACTTCTATAAAATAATTAAATAAACATACATTTAAATAGTAACATAATTAAAAGTTCAAAAATGCCCTTCAATTCTCTTCTCCGCAAGCCAATTAATCCATTTGATTTATTATTATTAATTTTTATTTTTTAACTTTGAAATGACAAATCAAAAGAAGTTCGGCTTGTCAATTATTTTTAAAGTTGGACATATGGCTAACAAACATATCACATTATTTTTCATTTTTTTCTTTTGACTTAATTTTATCTAGAAAATAATGCACCTTTTTTTTTAATTTCATTTTTGTTTACTCTTTTATTTTTTCATATTTATTGATTTTAATTATTTAAAGACATTTTAAATATAAAATAATGATAATGATTGTAATAATAATATTTTTTTTCATTTTTTTCTTCATTTTACCTAGAAAATAATGCATCTTTTTTTATATAAAAAAAAAAAAATTTCATTTTTGTTTACTCTTTCATTTTTTCAATTTTAATTATTTAAAGGCATTTTAAACATATAATAATAATAATTTTTTTTTATTATTATTATAAAAAATGGTTGACATGTGGCTAACAAACATGCCACATTATTTTTTATTTTTTTTTCTTTTTTCCTTCATGTTACCTAGAAAATAATGCACCTTTTAGCAAATTTCATTTTTGTATAATAATAATAATAATAATAATGATGATGATGATGATGATAATGATAATAATAATATTTTTTCTTTTTTTCATCATTTTACCTAGAAAATAATGCACATTTTTTAAAATTTTATTTTTGTTTAGTTTTTCACTTTTCCATATTTATTGATTTTAATTATTTAAAGACATTTTAAACATAAAATAATAATAATAATAATAAAGTTGGCGTGTGCTAACAAACATGACACATTATTTTTCTTTTTATTTTTTTTCATAATAATGATAATAATAATAATAATAATAATAATAAATTTGACATGTGGCTAATCAATATGTCACATTATTTTTCATTTTGTTCTTTTTTCTTAATTTTGCCTAGAAAAAATATAATTTTTTTTAGATGTTCCATGTAACATGATTCTCCCTTCTTTTTATCATAAAACGGTGGTGTGTGACACCATCTTATTTTTATTATATTTTAACCTTTTATACTTTTTATTATTTTACATCGAGCACATTAATTTCTATCGAGAGGGACGCTTGTACTTTGTATGAAACACAAAATGAAAAGTGAATGATCCACCCATGAATATTACATACCTGGTTCTTTGAATTGATTGACTATGATATCACATTTGAATTCTCTAGGGATGTTGGCAGAGAATTTTTTTTTTTTTTTAATTTGTGTTTAATATAACTAAAAATTATTAAAATTAATAAATATAAAGAAATGAAAGAGCGGAAAAAATTTGAAATTGAAAGAATTTAATAGCATATAAGCATATTAAAAAAATATAAGTGATAGGGGACATATGAGATTTGATGTGATATCTCACATCGGGTACGAGAGAAAGTTTCTTTACACTATATAAGTATGAGTTATTCTTAATCAAGTAGAAGTGATTTAAAGACGTGTGAGCCCTTTAGTTTCAAAGCAGATAATATTTATATGATCGGGTGAAAGCCATTATAAATTGCATCAATACCGATCCTCAACCTCGGTGTTGTGTTTACAAAAAAAAAATCATAATACTATATAAGTATGAGTCCTTTTTAATCAAATATATGTATTTTAAAGTCGTGAAAACCCTTAAACCTAATATGAACAATATTTACACATATCAATGTGAGTCATTGCATTTGATACAACTTATCAGCGAAATTTAAAATCTCCATTATTTACTACTAAAGTGTGCATGTAGGGAACAATTTTATGTTTTATAGGTTTGTCATGCAATGTAAGAGTTGAGATTCCAAAATGGTACTAATAATTGAGAGATTGATATTCTGTTTTTGGTACTTTGGGCGGTCTTTTACCCTGTGTGGCATACATGGTAAAGATGTCCAAAGTAAATTGACCTAAGTACCCTCTAAAAAGGTTCATAATGGTTAAACTTTTCCATGCCAATATTCACAAAAAATGGAAGGCAACTAGCTTTCCAATCTCGTTCTTATTTTAAGCCAAAATATTATTCTCTGCATCTTTTTAGTTGAAGGATTTAGAGGTTAGCCAATATGACATATTTAAACATTTTTTTATTAAAAAAATCAAAACTTGTATGTATTGGATTTGCATATTTATGAATAATATTATTGCATTTTCCTATATGTTTCTATTGCTCTGACCTTTGGGTGCAATACCAATTTTTGAATTGAGTTCTGATCATTTTATCTGAAAATTAACTGATATTCAATTGACTTAAGTACCCTCCGTAACGGATAAAATTTACTTACCACTATTCACAAAAATTATAATATGACTACCTTTTATTTTTATTCTTGTTTTAAGCCAAAACATTAGACTACCTTTTATTTTTATTCTTGTTTTAAGCCAAAACATTTTTTTTTTTTGCGTCTTTTGAGTTGAAGGATTTAAAGGTTAATCAATATGACATATTTCGATCCTTTTTTTATTAAAAAAAAATCAAAAGTAGTTTATATTAGATTTGCCGAATTAAGAGCTATATTAGATTTGCCGAATTAAGAGCAGTATTATAAGAATGGTATTATTGCATCTCTATATGACTTGACTTGAATCCATAATCCTTGACTTTGATATCAACTATAAGATCGAGTTGTTCTTTTCCATAGATGGTAAACACAATAAAGATATCTAAAGTAAATTGACATAAGTATCCTTCAAATATTCATAAAAATTCTAATGTAACTAGCTTTGTAATATCATTCTTATTTTAAGTTGGAGCATTATTCTCTACATTTAAGAGTAATATTGTTGCATTCAACATGATGTTTAACAATCAAAAACCCTTTTCTATTTTCTATTATGACCAAGAGAAAATATGTTATTTTCGGAAAACAACTTTTAGTTTTTTTTTTTTGTTTTTTTTTTTGTTTTAAAAAATAATTATATAAATATATAAAATGATAAAAAATGAAATATTATATATAAAAATTATTTTTAAAATATATTTAAAAATAAGTTAAAAATATTTAAAATTTCCAAATATACTTTTACTCAATAAAATATTAAAAAATAATTTTTAAAAATTGTTTTTAAAAACTATATTTTCCTTTTTTTTTCCCACACGATTTCTATTTTATTTTTACAAATTAAAAAGTTATTATTTTCCGTTCCTACTAGAAATAAAAAAGTACATAAGAGGCTGAGTCGGTGACACTACATGCTCATAATGAAATAAGGACATGATGAAAACAAGACACTTGAGAAAAAAACAAAAAACAATGGGCCGAATTGATAGGGCCCTGAGCCACAGATTTACAAATACGGCACCGCTGGATCTGCGCTGCTCTTCTCTCTCTCTCTATTTCCCTCTCGCTCTCTCTACGTGATATCTGGGGGCCTTCTCTCTTCCTCAGCGTGTAAGAGTCAAACAAACTCTCTCCCTCCGTGTCGGTGCATTTTGAGCACAATCTCGACAACAGTTCTTAATTATTTTCAAGCCACACCACATCTCTTATTTATATACCTTCCTCTTCCCATCATCGTCTTCATCAGCATTTGCTACTGTCGAAGGTACTCTTTCTCTCATTTCTGTTTTTTCCTTTTTCTCACATTTTCTCGGCAACCAAACACAGGCGTTTTCTGCTGTTGTTGTTGTTGTTGTTTCTGTTTATGTTTGAATGCCTCAGATCTGATCTCGTCTTGTGCTGTTAAACAAAAAAAAAAAAAATTAAGGAAAAGAATGTGGTCATTGTGGTGAGTCTGTGTTATTGTTGTTTCCTTCTCTGGTTCGAATTGGGAGGAATATGTCGTTTTCTTGGCGGCCAAACGCGGCATTGTTGCTGGCTTGATTGTCGGTTGTCGGTTGTTGTTTGTTTCTGACTCGGTGGTTTTCGGGTTCTTAGTGGTTTTTCTGTTGACTATTTCATTGAAAATCATGATTTTTTTTTTTTGCTTAAATGTTTTCTAGGCAACAAGAAATGGCATTAAGAATCAGTAAATATGCCTCTTTTTGCGCTATTGCTTTACCAATGTGAATGAAAAAAAATGGATTTTTTTAATAATTTTGTCGATAATCAAACACGGCGTTAAGATTCAATTTAAGATTGGTTGTCGTTTGGCTGTTTAAATCTGGCTCTTTCTATGTTTTCTCTTTTGCCGATTTGAATGAGAATTGTCTCTGTGTGTGTGTTTTTATTTTTCATTTTCTTGGCAAACAAACTCAGTATTAGGATTTAAAATTTATTTTTGTTTGCCCTAAAATTTTTATTCTATTTGGCTACGAGTTCTTGCCATTTTAAGTGAAAGATGTGAATGTCCTCCATTTTCTTGGCAGCCAAAAGTTGCATTCCATTGATTAATTCTGCTTGTTCTGCTGCCAATTTCCAGGCTAAATTTCACATTTTTGGTCTGCCTGCTGAGAGGAAAAAATGAATTTAAATGATAATTTTGATTTTCGTTTATAATATTTTCTTGGTAACCAAATTAATATTGGTTCTTTTGTTTTATAATGTTTTCTCTGTGGCCAATTTAAATGAAAAATGTGTGTGTGTGTTTTTTTCATTTTCTTGGCAACCAAACAGAATGTGATTTAAGATTGATCGATATTTCCTTGATTATCATTCTGCTTCTATTGTTTTACCAGTTGATTGTTGTTTCATCAATTAATTCTGTTTGTTCTGCTGCCAATTTCCAGGACTAAATTTCACTCTTTGGAGTCTCAAGGCCTGAAGTTTTCTTTCTGAAAGAAGAGATGAGTTTGGTCAGTAATGGAAAGGGTAACCTGGATTGTAATGGTACAGTCAAACCCTTCAAGATCTTTGTGGGTTATGATCCCCGCGAAGATCTAGCCTATGAAGTCTGTTGCCATTCACTTCTGAAACGATCTTCAATCCCCATAGAGATCACACCAATAAAACAATCTGATCTGAGGAAGAGTGGATTGTATTGGCGCGAGAGAGGCCAGACTGAGAGCACTGAGTTCTCATTTTCGCGCTTCTTGACACCATACCTGGCGAACTATGAGGGTTGGGCAATGTTTGTAGATTGTGATTTCCTATACTTGGGTGACATTAAGGAGTTGCGGGATTTGGTTGATGATAACTACGCGATAATGTGCGTTCAGCATGATTACACCCCCAAGGAGAAGACGAAAATGGATGGGGTCGTGCAGACAGTTTACCCTAGGAAGAACTGGTCTTCAATGGTGTTGTATAACTGTGGGCACCCAAAGAACAGGGTGTTGACACCAGATGTAGTGAATTCTCAGACTGGTGCTTTCCTCCACAGGTTTCAGTGGCTTGAGGATCGTGAAATTGGGTCAATTCCATTTGTATGGAACTTCCTTGTCGGGCATAATAAGGCTGAGGAGAATGATCCATCAACATTCCCTAAAGCGATACATTACACACTTGGGGGGCCATGGTTTGAGGCTTGGAAGGACTGTGAGTTTGGGGACCTGTGGTTGAATGAAATGGAGGAGTACAAGAAGGAAGCAAACAAGAAAACCGAAAACTAAACCCATGATTTTGATTAGAAATTATTCAGGTATATAGTAGCTATAATCATATGCTCTTAAGTACTCTTTTTTCCGGGCTTTCAGATTTGTTATTTGTTTAGTAGATATGATATTGATTTTATGAAGTGTTGGGTATTGTTGTTTCAATAGTTATTAACAGGGCATTGCAGGCATATATGTATATACACATGTATGATCTTGCCTTATGTCTCTAATGTTTCGGCATTTGTTTCTTTCTTTAATGGCTTAATTTCAATATTTGGGGTGTAATAACTCTTGCTTTGTTATAAATTATGAAAAAGTTATTATATTATCAGAATATTTTTTTCCTTCTTGTGTTGTTGGTAGTTTGGACTCCTAGGAAGATTATTTATTTTCTATGGGAGAATCCCAGATCGATGGTCAAAGGCTTTTTCTTAAGACCTTCAAATCTATTCTTTTTTCGCTGGAATTGATTAGCAATTGGGTACCAAATTTTAGATACTCCATATGAGGTTTTCTGTCTCCAGCAATTGATTAGCTGGAATCACGCGATCTCAAGTGCTTCTGAAGGCACTTTTTCTAATTCTTCCAAGGAATTTTCCCTTTTCTTTGATTAGGTTGTTTGAGACTCTCAATTGTGTTTCTCCTTTCCTTGTCTATAACGTGGATTAATAGTTATGAATGCTACATTTAGTGCTCCCTAAATGGTTTTGAATAAGGTTCAAATATGTCAAAATTTTGATAAAAATCTATGGTCTTAATTTGGTTTCAACCGAGGAGGTTTAAGATGACAGTATGAAACATGTCAAAGACACAATAATGGGACTTTGAGGAGGGTTTAAACTTTACATGTGACAATGACAGTGAGGTGGGTTCGGATGCACCCATCATAGCAAATATAGTACCCCTAATTCGGTATCATAGCAAATATAGCAAACCCTATATCATTTCTAAGCCATGAGGTGTTTTTGATACCTAAAGATAGGAATGGAAATGGGATAAGAATGAAAGTAAATAACAAAATTAATCAAAATCTTATTGAGAGTGAAATTTGGCTTTTTTATTAATAAAATTTTTGTTATCATTTTTATTCAAGGAAATAATTCAAACACATAGAAACGCAAATGATTTTCTAGTGTCCCAAATCCAAACGACCTAGGATGAGGGAAAGGGAAGGAAAATGAGGGAGAATGGAAAGGCTAAGGAATCTGTGTCGAGTGTTAACCGACTTCTAGTGTGAAAATTTTTGTGGGGACGCTAGCTTGTGGGCAATGTGTGGACACCTGCTTTGCCAACACGCAAATGCCAACAAAACACACGCCATCACACTCATACTTGAGGCCGAGCCTGAGCTCCCTTTCTTGTCATTGTCTCTCAGCCGTGACTGACTAATTCCACTTGGGGGGGCATCTTCAATGAATTTACATAAAATACTAACAGTTCCAAGGTACTTTTTTACTACAGGGGAATAAAACAGCCCCCTGTTTCCTTCCATAGATAACCAACCATTCATTTCTATTCCAAAAAGAGATGGAAAAGTTTTTTCAAAACAAGAATTGGGTTGGTAAGGCTTTGTTTTCGAAACTAGTTTTAAAAAATAATTATTAAAAATATTTTGTAAAACAAAAATTTGTTCAAGAATCTAAAATATTTGTTTCTATGGTTTTAAGTATGTTTTAAAAATATCTTTTATGCTAGATTTTATTTTAAATTATTATTCATATTTTTATAACTTTTTTTAAAAAAATAATCACTAAAAAACAAATGAAAATAACTCAAAATAATTAAAATATGGTATCTAAAACCGCATTTCTTTAAAACCCATTCTAGAAAGGACTAGACAAAATGCTATTAAAATAATCCTTGTCATTGTCATACTTCTCAAGTTAGAACTCAAAGAGGAGACAGAAAGGATGAAAAATGATTTGTGGGGTGGCCTTTTCATCTATAATGCTTGAAAGATCTCCTACTCTTTTTCTTCTTTTCTTATTTATTTTTATTTTATTTTTCTAATTTTACATGAGAATGAAATATGAAATGGATTAATGCTATCATTTAAAAAAAAAAAATATTTGATTTTTTTTTTTTTGTCTGAAGGAGAAGATTGGGTGTAGAATGAAGGACGACAATATGATAATTTTATTTGAAATAGAAAAAACAAATGAAGAAGAATCCTTTCCCTCCTTTGATGTCTAACGGACCAAACCTAGACATATATATGGGCCGATTGGGCTGGGCTTAGGTCCTTTTAGTTGGTATTTGGGTCGACCTTAGGTCGGAAGGGGAATTTAACTTTGTGAGTTCAATATGGGGGCCCTAAGCCCAGATTTTTTTTAATAAATAAAATTAGGTATATTATAGAAAATAAATGCAAGCTTGACAAATTTTCTATTTTTTTCCAAGTTGTCAAACACTATCCTATGCATGCTATTTGTGAATTTTGTTGGGCTTTAATGTTCGGGGGTCGGGCTCTGGTTTAAAAAAACTAGCCCGGCAGGTTTACTGCTTGGGTTGGGTTCGAGCTATCTATGGGTCGGGGTCAGGCTTGGGCTTAGAAAACAGCCCAAGCCTAACCCTACAATGATCTGGCTAGGTTTGAATCTCGAATCTTCCGATTGACTTGGGTCCACTTCTATAATGAAATTAATCTTACACCCTTGTGCTAAAACCAAAATCCACCCAAAAACCCTCCTTTCCCTTCAAAAAAATCAGCCGAATGAAGCAATTCTGGCGGGGAGATTGTGGAGAGACGGCCAAACACGCAGTCTGAACAAAACAAAATACATGTCATCGTACACGTTGGTGCACACCTGTCACTTTTTCAGCGATTACAAAGGTCCCAACGAAACTCTCTTTCTTTTAGTTTGTATGGTGAATAAAATTACTTCTAATAGATATTTACCTTCCTCCATTTCTCTCCACTCATTTTTATATGAAAAAAAATAAAATAGAATGAAAAATAAAAAAATAAATTTAAAATTAATAAATTATATATATGATTAAATTTATTTTTACTCTTTTACGTAAAAATTAATAATTTATATGTAAAATTTAATTTATTTTTACTATATTTTATTTTCTTTCATATTTTTCATAATAAATTAAATGTCAAATTTTTTGGAGTTTTTTTTTTTTTTTTTTTTTTTTTTTTTTTAATTAGAAACTTTTATATAAAAATAGAAGGTACAAAAAGTAATAATTTATCTTACATTAAAAACAAATGTTTTCATAAATTTTAAAATTAGAGATAGTAAAATTAAAAATGATATCTCAATTTTTTAAAAAATAAATTTAAATTTATTATTTTTTTCAATATAAGTTTATAAAAAAAAATTATCTTATATAAAATTTTTTATAATTTTAAAAACAAAAAAGCAAGACATGCATGGAACAATTTTTTTATTTATTTTTCTTTTAATACTCTACATATTTATTATCTTGCAAGAAGAGGACAGATGTGGTCCATGAGTGGACCTCCTTGCACACGCTTTCGTCCGAGAACAAAAAGAAATGGATGTGGAAGTGTCCACAGTGATTAAGTTTTTATTTTTAAAAATATTTTTATTGAAAATAAAAATAATTTTGATATTTTAAAAGTTATTAATTAAATAAAATTTTATTTTTTATATCATATTCAAAGAAAATCATAAGTCTTTCTTTTGTAGTACAAATTCCTCACATTTTTTTTTTGTACCCTCTCAAATCACAACTTCTTTTATTTTTAAAATTTTATTTTATTTTATTTTATTTGCTTTGAATTTGATATTGTTTACATATATTGATTATAATTAGAGTTGGTAGAATTTATTCCCAAAAATATTTTAAATAAAAAATACTAAAAAAATTACAAACCCGCATTCTTTGTACGATCCCAAATTTATACTTTTTAAAAATTTTAAAATATTTTTTTTTTCATTTCATATGATTTTAATATTATTTACATACACTAATTACACTTCGAGTCGATAAAATTTATGCCCAAAAAAAATGAAAACCAAAAATACCAAAATTGCTATAATATTATTTAAATAGACTAATTACACTAACGCTTGGTAGAATTCATGTACAAAAAAATTAAAACTTAAAATACTTAAAATTTGTATAGGGTAAAATTTCCTTTTATTTTTATTTTTGAAAAAAAAAACACTAATTACACTTAGAATGAATGAAAATTATGCAATTTCTTTTTCCACTTCAAAGACCAATTATATTATTTTCCCTACTTTCATTATTTCATTCAATGTTTTCTTCAAAAAAAAATTGAATTTACAATAAAAATTTAATAATACAATTTTCAATTACTAATTAACAATAAAAACTTATTTTAATTTCTTTAAACTTATTTTTTTCAAGTTCTTAGGTTTATCACTTTATAAATAGCAACTTCATTTTTAACAATTTTTTTAAATTTTTTTTTAACAAATTTCAAGTTTTATAAAATAATTTCTAAAATTATATAATTGGTTGTTGTAAGGATCATAACTTTTTGAGTTGCATGGGATTATTTGCTTTCATAGTACATGTGCCCTATTCGTATGTATGGGTTTTACATGTATTGATTGGCTATTGGTGGTATGGTATTGAAAAGTGTGTTTCAGTACCGTAGAATGACCCTTAAATAATTGTCTCCCCACGTGAGCAAGTCCCATGGTCCTATAATTTGTAACGGAAAAAGACTCATGCAAGTGGGAGTAAATGCCAAGGTCTCATCATTTCTAAGGAAAAAGAATATTAATAATTACATTATAAAACATTAAAACATAAAATGACGTATACACATGTTTACAATGAAAATTGCATTATATAACATGTTTACAAAAATAAAAATAACCACAATACGTGATCATAACAATATATATATATATATTAATAATTACATAATAAAATAAAATATTAATCTAACAAAGTGTCAGTTACAAATAACCACATTGGTATGGATAAAAAAAATTATTGAAGAGAATTCATCGTATACACATGAAAAATGAGGGATAATGAGAACCTGTATTGATGATATTTACCCTTGAAACTTTAGTTCCGTTTGAAATTGGAGTGCTAGCATCTTCTCCTAGGAATATAAAAGAAAAAAAATTAAATAAAGTCCAAAATACAATAAGTTAGTAGAATAAAAGTTTCATTAAAATTTTGACATAATATCCAAATTATACTTACTATATAAACCATTTAATGTTGAAATTTCCAATTAGTCAACAACCAACTTAAAGGAAGGAAACTTCCAAGTGCCTTCCGAGTACTTTTAATTTTTAGTTGACATAATTCCAAACTTCTGTTCTATAAGTAACAGAAGGGAATTGCTAGCTAACAACTCATCACCTGCCTCTAATGATGGCTCTTTGTTAAATGGTGAGACTCTCATTGCTCGACTCCATGACGACTCGTGAATAATCTTGCTAGCAAAGCAACGACTTTTATGGCTTATTTGACGCCCAATGGCCATTTGGACTTGCAATTTTTCATTCTCGTGCCTCAATTGTTTGGTGTGTTGAAGTAGCAACCATTTATGTTGCTCATATTGGCCCTATTTCTTGTCTATCTCCACCTGCAAGACATTAAATCTTTCGTCAATGGTCATAGGCTAAGTGTTGGCTTCAATTCTAGAAGGCAAACTTGCCATTTTTTATTTCTATTGTGGGGGCTTTTTAATTATTTCCTCACAAATGATGTCAATTGTTGGTGCACGACCAACAATAATTTTATCTAAGTAGCTTTCTCCACTCAACTGCTAGACGAACCTGCAAAAAAGAGTGGCTGAATGATTGTTCCAAGCATGACTCTCCGATGGCTAAGTTAACTTTGAAGAATTTTGAGTAGAGCTTCAATATGAGCCCCAAGTGTGTCTGTGGGGCACTATGACTCGATTGAGGTTTACCGGTGGAAAGGTGATGAGCCCAATATAAGTTTGGTCATCTATATGTTATATTCACTTATCCACATCATTTTGAATTATATCTTTTTTTTAAATGACCCTTCGATAGTTCAATCAATATTTGCCTTTTGATTGAACTAAAAAAGAAATTTATAATTGTGGAGAGGAAGGAAGATGAGAAAGATGAAGATAAGGAGCACGTAACAATCACAAGTTATTGGTGATGGTTCTTATTGGTGTTTAGATTTTATGTGTACGACGTGGTTTTCAAATAACTTTAAGTGTTTGTGTGGATGTAAAGAAAATCGTTATGAAGAGGAAAAACTTCAATACATGTGGAATAACTCTAAATTATCAATTTTATCATCTTATTCTTCTAAAATGTTGAAGACAAGTTTTTTCAAGTAATCATCCTGCCCTGCCCCTAATAGAACGACTTTGAAATTTAAATAAATGAATTAGGGGAAGGTTTGGATTTAAAAAAAAAAAAAACAAGGTTGGTTTAGGACAAGTTCAGGTATTGCCTTATCCTATCCTAACATGCATTAATTATTATATAAAATTAATTTTATAAATTAATTTAATTTAATATTTATTTTCTTTTTTTAATATGTAATAATAATAATTAAATATTTTTTAATAAAATAAGTTATAAAAATTCTAATATTTTAATTGTTTATAAATATATTTATTTCAATGTAATTAAAAAATATAAAAATAATTTTTTTAAAAATAAAAGATTTTCAAAAAAAAAAATTATATAAAATGGGATAGAAATTATTTCCAATAAATGAGACGAGTTTGAGATGGTTACAAGTCGTGCTCCCAAGCCTATCCCATTTCCATCCTAATTATTACAATTATTATGCCATATGTTCATACAAAAAATGAGAAGTTGAGTTGCCATTTTCCTCTTGTTTGACCTATTAATCTCTTCTAATTATTATACCATATGGTCATACAAAAATGAGAGGTTGAGTGGTCATTTTCCTCTCACATTTTGTTTGACCTTCTAATTTCTCCTTTGTCCTTTCCCTTTCATCCTATCCACATACTTTCCATTAAAAAGAGATCAAAACACGTAACTTAATTAGACTTTGGAGGGTGGGTGGGAGAAAAATATGACTTGTGTGTGTATGTCTCCTTCGACATGACATTTGCCTAATTCCCCTCATTTCCATTTTCCACATGAAAAAATGCATCTTCCCATCCATTTTTATTTATATAGAAATGTATTTTATACTAAAATTTATATATATATATATATATATATATATATATATATATATATATATATTATTTAAAAGGAATCATTGGATTCTTCAAGATAGAGAGATTTTTATTTAAATAAAAACATACCCTCAATTTCAAAATATTATATATTTATATATAATGTAATTTTTTTAAATATTATTTGTATTTTGAAAATTTTTAAATATTATTTTATAAGAAAATTTGAATATAGTTTTAAAAAAAAATTAAAGGTTAATATAAATTGGAATTAAATAATGTTATAAAGTAAATATATATATATATATATATATATATATATATATATATATATATATATATATATATATATATATATATATATATAATGCAAAGAAGGTGAATACTTATTTTATTAATTCTAAAATTGTTTGTCTTAAGAAGAATTTTTCCAAAAACTCTAATTATTTTTCTTGAAAAGTCTTCACCTAAACTTGTGGATAGATAAGAGTTTGTTTGTCAAAGATTTTGGAAAACGTTTTTAACTTAAAAAGATGTTTTTGAAAAAACATTATGTGTTTAGTAAAATTTAGGAAATATTTTTAAAAATTTTATAAAATCACTTACAATGTTAAATGGAAAAACATTTCACAAATACTTTGAGTGAATTTGGTATTGATCCTTTGAAGTATTTTTAACATTTCTAACACTTAGAAAATTTTTATCCTTTTAAGTATTAAAAATACCCCATTGTTATTGGCAATACCATTTTTACTAATGCAACATTTTACATTTTTAAACTACTCTCCCTTATTCCTTCCCCCTCTCTCTCCTCTCTCTCCTCCTCAACCTCACATTCCAATTGCACCTTTTTTTTTTTTATTCCCAACCCCCACCCCACATTTTAGCATTCTTTTTTATTTTTATTTTTATCTTCCTTTTCATCTCTACCCATCCAAAACAACAACCCCACCCCCGCCCCCCCCCACAATGTAAACTTTGTTGTTTTTTTTTTTTTTCATTTTTTTTTTCACACTCAATTGTTTTTCATATTCCTTTTATATTTTAAAACAAAATAATTTCTTTAAATAATAAATTATAAAATTATTTTTCACCAAAAGTATATTATCTAACTATTATAAATGAAAAGTAATTTACTAATTATTATAAACAATAAAAAAAAAATTGATTTTTATAATTATTATAAGCAAAAAATTTAGCTCAACCACTGCCGCCGGTAGTCGCCAACTTCCATCCCTACTTCAAATTCTAATCGCTGTCGCCGTCGTTGCCGCCTCCCAGGACGCCAAAGCCCCACCCAGGTCATCGTTTTATATATATCTTTATAAAAAAAAAATGAAAGTTATAAATCTTACCTGAAAATTGTCATCAGATGATTGAATTTCGTTATTCATTGTATTTCATATGTGATTCGCAGCCTTAATCAACTAGAATTCAGGTTCAATATGTTGAGAGGAGGTTAGAGAGAGTTCTTTATTAAAAATGGTATATGTGGAAAAAATATGACAAAAAAGTGTTATGTTTAACAAAAAGAATGTTCCGAATAGCAACTCCTAAAAATATTAAAAATACTTTCTAAAATCACTATCAAATACACTTTTTAAAAAAAATATTTTCATTAAAAATACTTCCAAACACTCTAAATCGATGAATAGAAGTGATGGGCATCCACCCTTATTCTTGTAAAATGTTTAAATCAACCCTAATTATTCACGAAGGTAAAATGACATAGCTCACCTTTCTCTTTCTTAGGGCATGTCTGACCTTATCTTTTCTCTTTACTTTTTTTTATTGGGATAATTTCATTCACCCTTTTAAAAATTTGGTTAAATATACCTAATCCTCATAAATTTAAAATTTCATAAAAAAAACCTCTCTTATTTTGGGTGAAACGGGTGATAAGTACAAATAAAATATGAGAATGATAAAGGGGATGTTTGATAAAATTTCAAATCTATAACAATTAGATGTATTTAATTAAAACCTCAAGGGAGGTGAACGAAATTAACCCTTTTTTCATTAAATGATTGTCCAACTCCCTTCGTCAGCAAGTCCCGTGATCCCATGATTTCCTTAGACCCATGATGGACGGAGGTGGGAAAAGAGAGCAAGTCCCATGGTCCCATGATTTCTAAGGAAAAAGACCCGTGAAGGAGACAGGGTGGGAAAAGAAAAATAAAATGATTGTTTACCAACTCTTTTGTTCATTGGTTTATATCATGTGTGCTTTGTACAGCTCGACCCCATTATCCCATTACTTTGTATTGTTTATTGTTTCAGATCATGAGTACACCAACTGGTAAAGCGCTTATTCAAGAAGCATTACAAATATATATATATTTAAATTTTCCTAAACATCTAATTTTTTGTCAAAAATATTTTTTAAAAATACTATCAAACAGATTTTTAGCATTACAAACATTTTATTAAATACAAAAAAAATTCTTGCATAAGTCAAAATAGAGCAGAAGAAATTGATCCAAACAGGGACTAAGTATGGTCCTCTAGGCTACATTCACTCATTCACATCTTACTTAATCATATCTTTCTTTAAATGACCCACCAATATGCCAATCAATATCGAAATTTTTTACCTTTGATTGAACTAGAAAACAAATGTATTAATTGTTAAGACGAAGGTAAGAGCATGTAAAACAATAGCAAGCTATTGGCAATGGGTTTTATCGATATTTAGATTTTATGTGTATGATGGGGCATAATTTTAAGTGTTTATTTGAATGTAAAGAAAATGGTTATGAAGAAGAAAAGTTTCAAAACATGTGGAATAACTCCGAATTATTAATTTTATCATCTTATTCTTTTATAATGTTGAAGATGGATTTTTTTTAGTACCCATCTTACTTCGCTCCATCACTAATACAATAAGTTTGAAATTTAAATAAATAGATTAAGGATGAATTCGAATATTTTTTTTTTTTTAAATCGCTATCAGTTCAGGATGGGTTTGGGTATTGTTTTGTCTCGTTCTATCCCCGTTTCTGATTATTATATAAAATTTAATTTTAAAATTAAATTAATTTTAATTTTCTAATTTTTAATGTGTAATAATAATAATAAAATAATTTTTAATAAAATAATTTATACAAATTTTTATATTTTAATTATTTATAAAAATATTTATTTTAATATAATTTAAAATATTTTTTTTTTTAAAAATAGAATAATAAATAAATAAAATAAGATGAAAATTATTTTAAATAAATAAGTCGGGTTGGAATGGTGACGAGCCGTGGTCTGGAAGGTACCCCATTGCCATCCTAATTATAATAGCAGTTGCTCATACAAAAATGGGAAATTGAGTCATACATTTTTTTTTGTGTGACCTTCTATTTTCTCCTTTGTCCTTTCCCTTTTCTCATAAATTATTAACTGAATGATGATGGGAAAGAATTTTATAATTACTCATAAATTATTAACTGAATCAAGGGTTGGAGGCGTAGGGGGCAGTACAGAACCCAATGCTTTTTAACTGAAAGCTACGATGGCAATCCTTCCTGCGTCCTGCACGTACCACCTGTCACCGCTGCTGCAGCTACCCCAGCGCCTCGCTTCTCAGCCCTACTCGTGGCCTCGACCTGCGGTGACTGCGCCGACTTCGCGGAGATTCGCACGTTTGACGGCGGCGGCGTTATCCACGATGTCGCCAGAGGAGGCGTCGCTGAAGAAGGGCATTGCGGAGCTTTACGACCAGTCTTCCGGCTTGTGGGAGGACATCTGGGGTGACCACATGCACCATGGCTTCTACGAGCCGGACTCCGCCGCTTCAGATGCCGACCACCGGTTCGCTCAGATCCGAATGATCGAAGAGAGCCTCCGGTTCGCCGGAGTTTCCGGTTCGTCTGTTTTTTTTTTTTTTTTGCTATGTGTTTCTCTATTTCTCTACCGTTGAAGGTGGTGGCGCGTGAGTGGCGCGTGACGGTGATGTCTCCGTTTGTGTCGTTGCAGAGGAGGAAGAGAAGAGGCCAAAGAGAGTGGTGGATGTGGGGTGTGGGATTGGAGGGAGTTCAAGGTACTTGGCTAAGAAGTATGGGGCCAGTTGCCAAGGGATTACTCTCAGTCCCCTCCAAGCTCAAAGGGCTCAGACTCTTGCTGCATCCCAAGGTTTGGCTGACAAGGTGCGAGTTCATGTCTAGTTTTATCATCATTCATTACTATTCTATTCAGCTTAATATATAGATTTTGGTCCACCACTTGGTAGCTTTTGGATTTATCAGTAGTTTAAGCTTCTGAGTTAATCCCTATTTTAACATAGTGAGGCCTCACCTATGCGCCCGGGACCGGGCGGATGGGAGCGCGTTGCTTTGTTTTAGTTCGTTGACGTGGCCGGGGTTTGATGTGGATTCCGTGGCCCCGTACACAAGGCTCGGTGGCAGGTGGCTTCCGATAGGGAGCGGAGTGGTGGGCTTGCGCTGGCTCTGCCCCCAGGGTCTTGGAGGTTGTTAAGTTGCACTTGACTTTGGAATTTATTGGCGGTTAAAGCAAGGTGTGTTTTGGTTTGTGGAAATTTTGGTGAATGGGTAGTTTAACCTGGTATTTGAGCTCAAGCATGCATATTTTTGGAGGTAGTTAGTTTATTATTTGAGAGGTTAAAACTTTTGGATTTGTTGGTAGTTTAGCAAAGTGTGTTTTCGTGTTTGAAGGTGGTGATGTCATCAACTTTTGGTTAATTTGTAGTTTAACATGGTATCCATGGGTTGTTTTGGGGGGGGTGGGTGGGGGTGGTTAGTTTATTAGTTGATAACTTAAACGGGGATTTATTGGTGGTTCAGCAAGGTGTTTGGGTTTTTGGAGGTGGTGATATTGATGGTTTGACATGGCATCCAGCGAGGACACGGGTTTTTGAAGGTTGTTAATTTATTACTTTATAATTTAAACTTTTGAATTTGGTGGTAGTTTTGGCAAGGGGTGTTTTAATTTTTGGAGTTTGTGATATAGTTAGCTTTTGGATTAATTGGTAGTTTAAGTTTTAGGTTTTGGAGGTTATGATATCATTAGCTTTTGGATTAATGGGTAGTTTGACAGGGTATTTGAGCACAACCAGGGTTCTTGGAGGTTGTTCATTTATTACTTGGTACCTTAAATTTTTGGATATGTTGCTAGTTTTGCAAGGTGTGTTTCAGATTTTGAAGATTGTAGCATTGTTAGCTTTTTTGGATTAATTGATAATTTAACATGGTATAAAAGCTTTCGTTTTTTGAGGTATGAGATAGTTTCTTGGATCATTGTTTAACGGTTTAAGTTGTTTGGATTGATTGGTAGTTTCACATGGTATCAAAGCCTTCCTTCTTAGAGGTCATTATCTAATAGCTTAAGCTTTTTGATCAGTTTATAGTTTAACATGATACTAGAGGTCGTAAGACAGATTTTAATTCACAACCAAATAATTTATGGTTTGAATTTATTGGTAGTTTAATATTATATCAAAATTTTTGGTTCTTGGAGTTAATGAGATAGATGGTTGGGTCAATATCAGATAGGTTAAGACCTTTTGGCTAATTGGTGGTTTAACATGGTATCTAACCTTTGCAGTTCTTGAATGTCACGAGACTGTTTGTTGACTTATTACCTAATAACTGAAACTTTTGAAGTACCAGTAGTTTAACACAATATTAAGATTTTGGTTGTTGGAGATTATATTACAGACTGTCGGTCCATGTACCAACATGTGTAATCAGTGGTTATCTTGTATCTATCTTGTTAGTTGGTTTTATTGGAAAAAGGTATTTGGTCTCCCAGTCCCTGAAGTTTTCTTCCCAATTTTTATCTTGAATTTTCTCTAAGTTCACTCAAGAAATAGTAGCCATGGAACATGGGAATGACAATGGTGAATGGTTAGCAGGTATCTTTCCAAGTTGCAGATGCTCTGGATCAACCTTTTCCTGATGGACAATTTGATCTGGTTTGGTCCATGGAGAGTGGAGAACACATGCCTGACAAAAAAAAGGTGGATTCTTCTCACTTTCACTCTCACACCTTGTATTTCGATCATATTACATGCCTTGGATTTTGATTCATTGAACAAATACCTATGCTTAATTTCATGTTATTGTATTGGTTGCTGTGGATGTTGACCTATGTTATTCTACTTGATTTTGTTGGCTTTGTCAGTTTGTTGGTGAGTTGGCTCGAGTTGCAGCCCCAGGTGGCACGATAATACTTGTAACATGGTGCCATAGGGATCTCTCCCCTTCTGAAGAATCCTTAAAGCCAGAGGAGAAAGCACTCTTGGACAAGATTTGCAGTGCTTATTATCTTCCAGATTGGTGTTCTACTACTGATTATGTCAAATTACTTGAGTCTCTATCTCTTCAGGTACCTAATCTGACTATTAATGCATGTAATGAGTGCTAAAAAAAAAACACACACACACATCTTGAATGTGACTGTTGTCTGCTCGGGTTTGGACTTATCCTGGTGTATGGACCATGAACTGCTTTTTATCCATTATGTATGTTAAACACAAGAAGTTCCCAAATCGTTATTGCAGGATATCAAGGCTGCAGATTGGTCTGATTATGTTGCGCCCTTTTGGCCAGCAGTGATACGCTCTGCTTTGACTTTCAAGGGCTTCATATCACTATTACGCAGTGGTAAGTTTAGCATTCATCACCTTATATGCATCTCTTTTTTAGTCCTGAGGCTCTTTTTGTTGAAGTGAAAATAATTTCTGACCAAAAATTTCATGTTTACTTGCCCCTAAACAACCAAATTTAAGGCCAAGTGATAGACCTCACTCCTGTCATATAGGAGGCCTTTCCAACTTGTGTCATGCTGTGGTAATACAGGGGAGAGGTTTTACTCAAAAATTGGGTGGATGTTATTTCCACAATGAGTAGAATGAAGAAAAACACATGTATCCCTGTAGTTGTCTTTCTCTTTTTTGGTATGAAATTATTTTCATTGCATCAAACTGAGCATTAGCTTTTCGTTACACCATTTTCTTAGTTTCTAATTCATTAAGTGTTTTCTTTATCAGGATGGAAAACCATAAGAGGAGCATTGGTGATGCCATTGATGATCCAAGGGTACAAGAAGGGCCTGATTAAGTTTGCTATCATCACATGTCGAAAGCCCGAATGAGTTACACGTTTGGAAAAATGTAAGAGTAAATGTAAATTGCAATAAACTGAGCTAGTGTTAACCTTTTTACACTGTTTTTTATTTTTTTTATTATGTTTTGTGATTTATTATGTGTTTATTTGATCAGGGTGAGAAACCAATAAAGGAGCATAACTGATGCCCTGATGATTGAAGGATATAGGATGGGTTTTGCTACCATAACATGCCACAAGCCTGGAGTAATATGTCACATGTTGGAAAAATGTGAGAGTACTAGTTATTGTTGTTGATGCTTTATTTCACACTCTTTTCCATATTAGATTTGGACATGACTTGCCCTTTCCCTCCCCTAATTCATTTTAATAAGTTTGAACTTGTCATTGGTAAGTCTTTTGTTTGTAAAAGTTTTTCTTGGAAATTTCTTAGAATGCTCCTTTTTGAAACACAAAAAACGAGCTGTGTCTAGTGGTGGCAGACAGAAAGGGAAATTCAAACTTCCCTCTGAACTTCATGTTTCTGATACAAAAACCTTACTAGCCTTGTTTATGTATTCATCACTGGTGAATGTGTTGTATAATATGCTATTAGTAGGTTGTTTTACCAGCTGCTGGCAAGTATGTTGATTGTCTGAATAAATATACATTTCCGAGCTGTTTTGGTAAGCATAGATGGTCACAAGAAAATTGGTGATCATTTATAGTTAGTTTTGAAGAACTGATATGTTTAATATTTAGGATTCCATTATGAGGAAATGTTGAAGTTCATGGGAATAAACCCGGTGTCATTAATTAATATTTCATTGGATTGAATAAGACTGCTGCAATTAGCTCCTTCAGTTTCCATTTGATTAGTTTTATTATTCTGTTTATACTTCTTTGTTTGTTTTCTAATATGGGATTTACTCTAGTTAGCACACTTAGGCAATGGAAAGCCTGATACTGGAGGAAAATGGGGTAGTTTCTTGCCAACCCAATCCTCCGGTGCAGCTACACACCCCTAAGTTGGGTTGCTAAAGTACTGAATTGGACCTCTCAAACACGAGCCCCAGTCAAGTGGCTAAACGATTTAACCTGACCTCCTGGTAGGTTTGGATAAAACTAAAGCAGAACAATCTACTCGACTCTCAGTTATGTAACTGTAACATAACTCAACCCGCCTGTAGGGTTGGTTGAAAACTCAAGTAGAATACTCAACTTGATGCTCAGTGGTCTAAACATAACTTAACCGTTAGGTCTAGTTTGGCAGAAAAGGCCTCAGATACAGTATAAACAAGCAACAAAGCTTCCTGTAGCAAGAACTGAACTAGGAGTGATGATAGATGGTTTATTTCCACTCAAAAATAACTCAAAAGTATTGCATATCAACTAGACATATCATCAAACATAGAGAAGCAGCCGAAGAGAAACACCAAGGTTTTATGTGGAGAAGCCCTCAAAGATCGAGTTAAAACCCACTGAGAGATGAACATTCATTATCTGAAAGGGCAATACAATGTAAAGAGCAGAGATCTCACCACACAGATCTTCCATACTTGAGAATCCACTGTGTGTAACAAAGCCAAGAATGGTGAAGAAACCTCCCTGTTTTGAAGCCGAAAGGCAGATACCCCGATGACAGCATTCTAGACCCCATAACAGCAGATCATTGTCTTCTAAAGTGGGTCCTAATTTCCCATCAGCAGTTGCCCACAGGCGCCAAGGAAGCCTAGAGCTCGCATAAGGCAAATGTCCAGCCCCCATGTAGCTGGACCTAGTTTGGCCTTTTATCTCAACACCCAAGCTTTTTGCTGAGGTTGGTTTTGGGAGATACCGCGTAAATTTGAACCTGGAGGCTAAAAGGCTAATAAGCCATTGGATGCTGAGAAACTAGTTGTAGTTTTAATTAATTGATATTCCATTCGAGCAATGTCTTCTATCTTCTTCTTGTCAGTTTGATTGGTCTTACTGTTATGCTTATATGATTTCTTACCTATGTTTTCTAGTAGTTAACATACTTATGAAACTGTAACACCAATGGACCCCTTAGTTTTTGCTGAATGCACCAGTAGGGTTTGAGCAGATATTGGGATAAACCAGAAACCTGGCGCTGGTAAAAACATTGTAGATGCTAATAAACCATTGGATACCGAGAAACTAGCTGTAGTTTTAGTTAATTGGAATGCAATTTATCTTCTTCTTTCAGTTTAATTGGTTTTACCTTATGCTTATTTTAACTTCTTACCATTGTTTGTTTTCTAAGATGGGGTTTACAGTAGTTAAGACATAGTGATGAAACTGGAACACCAATGTACTGCCTTTGTTTTTGCCCAATGAATTGGCTGGGTTTAAGCAGATGTTTGGATAAACTGTTTGGATACTGAGAAAAAAATGCTGCAGTTTGAACCCAGAATCTCATCTCAAGGTGCAGAGTTTGAGTGTTGCTGAGTTTACTATCTGATGTTGGAACGCAAATCACAGTTCATAGATGGTAAAAATGAGATTTGTGTTCGTAAGTAGGGTGATGTTTTACAAGCCTAACAGAGACTTGCGCCTATTTGGAAACTATTTTTTAAAAGTATATTTTTTGGTTTTTCATAATAGAAAAAAAGTTTTAGACTTAAAGCGAGAAGTTCACTAAGTTGTAATAGTTTATGCGAACTTGTTTTAAAGTTGTGAGGACTATTAGTTCAAGACCGATAATATTTATATAAGTTGAGATAAAAATTTGATAATTAATGAATTTCATAAGATGAGGTTACATCGGAAGGTGAGTAATTTTTCATGTAGATACATTTTAAAGCCTCGAAGTTAGACAATGCTCACCTAAATCTTATTTCTCATCTTGTCCTTTGAATTGCTTGATGTAATTGATATAATGGTGCAAGTTCGAGTTTTATTTGACCGTGTCGGAGTTATCCACCAAGTTAGAACAAGTTTGACATAGACCAGTATAAGAGGGTGAATATTATATTTTATATAAATACATTTTAAAGATAAGGTATTAAATTTAGAGCGGTCGATATCTATAAAACCGATATTAAATTTTAGTATACTTATTAGAGTTCCAAATTTTCAGTCTCCTTCTATTTGAAAGCCTTTTGATTAAGACCAGAAGAGCCACCTATGATTCAAGTCATGAACTCATCTACTACCACAAATATGTAATCTTCTTATCATGAATGGGTGCTTTGCCATTAGCTTAGGTTTTTGGCTACATTTATAGAGTCTCTTAGACATGTAAAAAAAGGGTGTGAATCCAAGTATTACTATTTGACAAAAATCATTTTTTTTTCCCCTAAAATTAGTAAATAAATTATACAATTTTTTTTCCTTTATTATTTAACTTAGGAGGTAAAATAATGAAATTAATGAGTTTGATTTCTCGAGGGTCCTTGTAGCAATTAAAATATATAATGAAGGTCGCTTTTGAAACAAATGTTCAAAATGGTCTATTTTTGGTAACGTACCTTGTTTATTTATTTATTTTCTTAATTATTAAAAATTGAATCTTGAAATTATGGTTTTAGAATGAATTTATAAGTTGTCTTGAAACTGCAATTTTAATACATATTTAGAAATTGTGATTTCTAATTTTTGTAGATGCTACGAAAAAATAAAAAAGTTATTTTGATCAATAAGTTTGCAAAGGTTTGTAGTTGATGTAATTTTTTTTTTTAATTGGGTAAAAGAGTCATTTTGACCCAAATTTGAAATTATTTGTATTAAAATAAAATTTTGTTTTAAAAGATGGTAGTAAAAGGGTGTTTGGTAAAACTTAATATTTATTAGTTAATGACTTAAGTTGACTTGAAATTAAATTGTTAATTTATTACTTAATTATTATTTTAAGTATTAAAGTTATTTCATAAAATTAACTCAAAACATATTTTAAATTATCAAATTGACATATTCATTATCATAAATTATAATTAGGACAAAGGGTGTTCAATAATAATAGAGTTGGTGGAGTGATCTAGGAGGTAACTATAACGAATAAGAGTAAAAAAGTAAAATAAAGATATGAACTTACAAATAAGTTAATTGATTTTACTTATTACTTAAGGTTATTTATAATTTTAAGTTATATTATTAAATTATTTTATCAAACATACTTAATTTATTTAATGACTTAAATTAAATTATTAAGCTGATTTACCAAATATAGCTAAATCTATAATCTACCTTTATTTGATAAAATGACCGTTTTGACCCAAAAGTCAAAATTATTATTATTAAAATAAATTTTTGTTAAAAAAAAATTATAAACAATTTTACTACATACTTGGATAGCAAAAATGATGATTAGATTGATTAAAATGATCCCTAATCATTATTTGTCCCCATCAACAAAATGTTATGTGTTGGCTTCAACAAAATGCCAAAAAAATGATGGTAAAAGCAATAAGGTAAATAGTGTTTTTTTTTTTTTTTTTTTTTTTTTTTTTTTTTTTTTTGTGGGTTTTGGTTTTTGTCTTCTCTTTATAAAGTTATATATTGTAAGGGCTTTTTCTAGATTGAGTGTCAAACACTCAAAATAATATTTCATCTAAAAAGGGTACTTGGTGGATGGCAAGTGGGACAACTCTTCTATGATTTTGTACATGTGCAGCTCATATTAAAAAAGCATACCCTTAGCAACTTTACTTCTAAAATCTCATTACAACCCACAATAATTAAATAAAAAAAATAAAAAATAAAAAATTGTACCTTGCCTCCAAACTTTATAACTAAGTCTTCAACAAACATTCTTGAGATCTACATGTCCAATGGATGGATGAGAGTGAGACACACAAGGCATGCTCAAATGAGGGAAAGAAAAAGGAAATAAGCAAATGGGGAAAGTGGGTTTTACCAAGTAATTTGAAAATATATTGAAAATAAAAACCCAAAATTTTATAAATTAATTTTATCTTTATTCATTTAAAAATATATGTGGTTTTTTAGAAAGTCAATAATTATTTCCTAAAATCAAGTTTATTTGATAATATTAAATAAAATTATTAAACAATAAGAAATTTTAAAATTTTAAAATTAAATTAAAACAAAAAATATTAAAGCCAAAAATATAAAAATAAAATATTGGCTTTCACTTCATTGGTAAAAGCATGCTACTTAAAAATATAGATATGAAAAAAGAGGTAAATATACAATAGGAGTCAATATTTTATTTTTTACATTTTAAGTTTTTTGGTTTTAATTGTATTTAATTTTTAACTATTTTAGTTTTAATTGTATTTTTAATTTTTTTAAATATTTTATTTTATTGTTGCTCAATATTCCTAAGGATGTTTGTTTTTGGGAGAAAAAAAAATTCCACAATTAAAAAAAAATCACAACTAAAAGGGAGATCGGTTTTTTGACTTGTAAAAAAGTGTATTTATTTTAAAATATTTTTAAATGAGTAAAGATAAATTAATTTATAAAATTTGGGTTCTTTTTTCTATATTTTTTCAAATTAATAAATTATAAACCACTTTTCCCAATAAGGAAAATATTATTCTTCTTGTGTATTTTTGTATTTTTTATGCTTTTTATGGGTCATTATTTGAATAATCAATAAGGAATAATGGAAAAAATTAAGGTTATGTTTGGATTAACTTCGAGATGTTAAAAGCTATTTTCTAAATTTAGATTTATTTGAGTATTTTTTCGAAAATGTTTCTTATAAAAAAGTTTCTACACCTCTTTAAATAATTTTATGTAAAGAAATTTTAGGTTAGAAAAAAGGAAAATTAATACAATGTTTATGTTTGGATTGATTATTGAGTTTAATAAAAGTTTTTATATTTATTTAATAAAAATTTTATTATATTAATATTACTCTTTAAAAATTATGATTTTAACTTCGATTCTAATATTGAACTAATTTAAAAAATGATTATGGGATGCTTTCTCGGGTTTTATACACTCCTTTGTTGTTGTAAGCATCTCGGATGAGTGTCGAACAAACAAGGTATAAAATCTAGAGATCCAAATGAAGGAGATGAAGAGGAGGAATGGATTGAGAGAAAGCAACAAAAAGTAATATAAGCCAAACATCCACTTGCCTTCCTTGCCCTAAAGCCCAAAGTAGAAAAAGCATTGTTTTCTCTCTAATGCTTGATTACTTTTCCCTTTCCTCTTTCTTTTTTTTATAAAAAATATATTATTATTATTATTATTATTTTTTAAATAAAGGAATATAAATAATAAAAAATATAATCTCCCGTGGATGGTCGGATGGATGTAGAAACTGAAGCAGCAAAAGAAGCAGGAGTCTATTTCCTAGGGCACGGGTGAACACGTGGTGTGCTGACGTGGCATTTGGGTTTCCTCCGTTATTCGAAATTGTTGCAGTCAAAGCCGCCAAATCTCTTACTTTCTCTCACGTTTTCAGGTTTCACAGAAGAAAGGAGGTAACAGGCTGAACAGGCTTTTCCGGTGCACCCGGTGAGACTATCAACACAAACCCTAGGGTTTTGCAAATCTCTTGCATGAGGTTTGTATTTTTGGTTTTTTTCGTTTTTTTTTCTTTTATTTATTGTTAATGCGATGATTGATTTTGTTTGGTTTTGAGTTTCCGATTGATATGCGCTTTCGTTTTCGTTCCCGTTTTCCGTTTGGTCGACGAGAAAACCGAGGGGAGGATAAGAGGATAGCGTTGTTTGACTCCTTTGTCTCTATTTATTTATTTTTTTGTGAGGAAAATGGATGAATCGAGGTTTGATTTCTGCTCCGGTTGCCCACATTTTTCTCTGCCGCCAAAATGTTGTTCTGTTGTAATGTGTGTTTGATTTGATTCACAGATTGGAGGAATGTCCGTATCAAAACAATCTTGGCTTAATATACAGTTTACTGTGACCACATTGAATGTTAAACTCAACATGCCATAGCTTCCTCTATTTAGGTATGTGAATCTGAATGCATATGTATTTGATGCTGCAATGTGTTATTTGGATGTAAAGGTGTAGAATGATGGTGCAAAATAGTGTTTTTTAGGTATTTTATGGGGTTGAGATTCTTGGCCGAATTGATGGGTTGTGATGTAGGATATTTGTCCGGGTGAGGGGCCTCAAGGGAAGTGGTTGTGGGTTGACGAGCTGTGGTCATTGTAAGCCGGTTGGGTGGCGCATTTTGTTTAATTTGTGCACATCCTTATGGTTTTTTTTTTCAATGCTGTTTTTTGAGTGGGTCTTCTTTCCGCAGTTGGAATTGAATCTTTGATGAAAAAGAATTTAATTAATGGAAAGGAAGGAAAAGGAATTGGATTTTATTTTCCTTCTATTGTAAATGTGAAGGATTTCTCATGAAGAAGTTTGGCCCTTAGTGCTATGTTTAAAATATGAGTATGATAAGGATGTAGAAGAAATTTTGAGTGTCAAAAGGAATTGCATCCAAATTCCATCACCTTGCTTGGATACGTTTTCGAATTCTTCAAATCTTCTTCAATTCCTCTATAATGCAAATTATGTTGGTTCCTAGCATCAGAATTTACTAATTTCAACTCTTATCATTTTCTTCTTGAAAATCTTCCATTCCTAAGGCAGGGTCATGCTCCATTTGGCCCTAGAAAAGGATTGGGGGGGCGGAATAGTGAACTCCAAAATAGCTTACTAAAGGAAGTTATTCAGGTAAATTTTCAAGATGGATTCTGTTCTCAAGCTATTTCATCCTTTTTCTTTGCCTTTTCCGCGTTCTTTGCACTATTCAAAAGAAGTCTTGATTTTTGAATATGTGCTGTTTTATAGTTGAGTTGGTTCTGATATTGATTGTCTACCCTTATCTTTGCCGTCAAAACTGTTATAGTTGCTGTTGTGGCATTTGAGTAATGCTGCATCAAGCTGTAAGGCAGCCAACTAGAAATTTCTGTTCTTGTTTCAAAGCCATGTAATTCTTATGCCGTAAGCAGCCTTAAGTTGTTGCTCAAGGAATTGACCCATGGCTTAATCTTAGCAGCTCAGATACCATGAGGTTTATTTCTTATAACAACAATCAATTAAGAGGTACAAGAGTCATATATTGAGTCTCCTATTGTGTCTCTGTCATCTGATATCTTTGGGTCTCAATGCTATGAGGTTTATGACTTGCAACGTCTATGGCTGATGCACCTGTAACATTTTAAGCCTCTACTTGCCTCTGAGATGTTTGCTTAAAACTTCCATTGCATTACACTATTGATACTTAAACTTTTGTTTTGCCTTTCAGGCTTTAATACCTAGCACTTCATTATTCTATATAAGTTATAACATCTTTAATGTTTGATAAAGTCCCTCTATCCATATTAAATATCTTTATAGTGGATATTAGTAGGGATTTGGATCCATTGCCTACATTCTACACATTTTAAAACATTAGAACTATTTCTTGGCTACTTTATTTATCTTTATGGATTTGACCCTGTTGCATAGCATGTCAGTTTCCATCACTTTTTTGAAACTAATAAGTATTTCATTTTTCCAAAAAGAAAAAAGAAAAAAAAAAAAATCTAAGGAAGGGAATTTCATTGATCAGGAAAATGCTTATGCATGGTATATACCCATGGGAAAAGAAGTTTAATTTGCTTGGCTTCATGATTCACACCAAGAAATTGTTTGTTAAAATAAAATTTGGCACATCTAGAGTTAAAGAAACAATTTGTAGCAAAACATATTTGACCATCAAAGGTTTTTTTTTTTTTTTTTTTTTTTTTTTTTTTTCATTTATTTCTTATTTTTTGAGTTTGGTTTGTGCTTAGTTTTCTTTTTTATTTTTAATAAATATTGTTTGAAATCTAGATTTGTTGTTGTATGGTTTTATTGTGACACGTTTGTTCTTCTTTTACCATATCTTCATAATCTGAACAACCAAACTTGGGTATGGTAATATTGTGAGATATTTAACAGGTAGGTGGATGTAAAAAACTTAGTGAAATTTAAGGTTCTGGATTGAGACACATCGATGCTAATAATGCTTTTCTCTTCAGAGAGGAAATGAGGTTATATGGACTAGAGTGTAACTACCTTAGTAGCTTCTTGAGTGAAGTAATGGAGAGATATGAATCAAGACATATGTAGGTGAAGAAAATTTGGTAAAAGACAATGTCCAACATTTAAAGTATTGAAGTCATTGAACAGTCAGAGTCATTATTTTAAGCTTAATGTCAAGCGCAGGTCTTTATTGAAATAAGACATATATTACATAATTCAATAAGTTGATGCTGAGTACCCAGGAGAATGCATGTGAATTAAACTAAATTTACTAGGTTGATGCAGGTGTCACAATTAAGAATTTATTTTTAAAATCATGAGGCAAGAATAGTCATAATGGGAGACCAACATCAAAATCTCCTCATTAATCACAAAATGAATTCTTCTCAATGGGGTTCTAATTTAAATGAGTTGATCTATAAAAGGGAAAGGGTCTAGAATTTAATTTGATGTCAACTCAGAGAACAAATGTGATCTCAAGTTGGCAAGTCCCCATTATCAAGTTACTATTCCATATTCCAAATCAAGTTCTCCACCTTTGTCCATAAATTTGGGTATTATTCATTTAAGTAGAAGATTTATTTTCTTCTGATTTTTCTGAAAAAGGTACAAAGAACACTATGAAAGAACAAGTTTACTGTGGCTTACATCTTCGACCTTTTTTGCAACCAAATAGGGAAGGCTGTAAAGATCAGCATGAGGCCATGTTTGTTTATATTTTTGGACTTCATATGCTTTAATACCATTTTTTTTTTTTAATTTAGATCTTAAATTGCAGATAATATGTTTGAAATTACCAAATGTCAGAAATTTTAACTTGTATTTGAAATTTAAAGTTTGAATGATACTTTTACATCGATTTCTGTTTGGATTCAGGCAAATTAAAACATATATTAAGAGCAAACACCGCCTAGTTTTGACATTCTATTAGGAAGGGATTTATTTATCTAAAATGTGGAGAATAATCATGATTGGAAGTGATTCTTCCACCATTACTTAACATTTCCGAATAGCTGGTATGGTTGAACTTGCTTTAGCATATATCTCCTAAGATCCCCTCGAGAGGTGGAGTATTTGTTTCGGAAACTTCATTCTTTGACTGTTAGAAGAGATGTGGAGGATACTTTGAGTTGGAGAGAAAGTAGGACTGGTTGTTTTTTTGTTGGTTCTCTCTACTGTTCCTACACAAGGGCTTCTAGAGATCCTTTCCCTTGGTGCATTATTTGGAGGTCTTGGGCTCCAGTGAAAGTGGGTTTTTTTTGCTTGGGAAGTGTCTTGGAATAGAATTTTGACTACCGATCAGTTGAAAAGAAGGGGATGGAACATGCCAAATAGATGTTTCTTGTGTAAAGAAGAAGAATAAACTAATGACCATCTTTTTTTTGTTTTATAACAAAGCTAGTATGTTGTGGAATTTGATATTCTCCCTTTTCAATGTGCAATGGGTTTTGCATTCCACCATTAGAGGGAACTTGCTTGGATGGAATGACGCTTTTGTGGGGAAAAGAAGGGTGAAGGCGTGGAGGGCTGCCCCTTTATGCCTAATGTGAACCTTATGGAAGGAGAGGAATGGGAGAGCGTTCAGTGGTGTCGTACGGGCTGACCAAACCATCAAATATTTTTTTTTGTATAATTTTGTGAATTGGGCTAAGGTATATATAGAGGATCATACTTTGTCAATGTTTGATTTTGTAGATTGGTTATTCGTTAAGTAAGGGGTGGGCTTGTTTGTCTTTGGGAGGCCTAGTTTTTTGGGCGTTTAGTGTATACTTCATGTGTACTGTTTTTGGCTTTTCTAATACATGCTCTTTCTTATCAAAAAAAATCTCCTAAGGTCCCCTCCCTCTCACCCCTTTTTTTTCTTTAGGGAACTTCTTATAATAACAACATCATGATGAACCGTTGAATAGTTGTCTCATAATGAGTATGACATTTTTTTTTTATCAGAAGCAAAAATGTATTAATTAATGACAATAAAACATAAGAAGGATGAGAAATCCTCCACATAAAATACAAAGTTGATCAAAACACCCAAGAAAACCTTCACTTTACAAGGAGATTTGTACAAAAAGAATAAAAAGAGTATACAAAAATACAACTCCAAAAGCTCAATGAGTATGACATATTTTGAGGACTGTCATGAATATAATATGGCAAACTATTTTTTTTTTTTTTTTGATAGGCATACAAACTTTTAATCATCTTAATTAGCACTGTTCTTCTAAAGTCATACATGGATCATTATTTTTCTTGAATTTGCAGCCAAGAAGAATTTGTAATTCTGTTCTCACTATTACCTAGTTGTTCTTGCCAAACATTATAAGATGCATGTTGAATCAATTCTAAGTTGATGAGGCTGGTTGCTGATAGCCTTCTCTGTTTTAGTTCATCATGTAGGATGCACAAAATCTTCCGTCTCTTCGTGCCAAATTTGAGATACTTTGTTTATGTGAAATAACTTATCTAAATTTGGGAAGGTTTTGTGATAATAGCAAATAGAGTATATTTTAATCATTTAGGCATTGCCTGGTTCGACTTAGGACACACCTTCTTAGTGAGGTACAATTGCTTTTGTTCAACCTACAGACCTTGATGATACTCTTTTTGAGCTAGTTGACTTTGTTGCCAAACCATTATTGTAGGCATTATATCATTGGATAATGCCATGAGTCTTGGTAAAGCATCCATGGGTTTGTTGGATTTTCCGAGGAATGCTGCAAAGGTTCTTCATGTAAGGAGATGGTGGTCAGGGTGGAGGAGATGGAGCCCTTTAAGGCCATGGAGTCCAGTCGTGATTCGGTAGAGGAGGAGTAATTTATGACGATCTTTTCAGTAGGTTGGCCAATTTCAGTAGCTTTGTGGGAATCCCAGTTGTGGGTTTTGAAAAGGAGATTAACTCCCTTATGAGGAAAATGGAGACAAGAAAGGAAAAGGAAACCTTTCTCGTCATCTCGTTTTGAGAGGAAAATCTGCAAACTAGAGTGCTCAGTTAATTACAATAGTTCTCCTCTAATAGTCAGGGAAAGGGGGAGGAGGGATGAGGATTCAACTCTCATTATGTGACGTTACTTTTTTGATCTCAGTTTAGTTGAGGGATTTTGGTTGCAGACTTGCTTAGGGGGTACCTACTAAGGGCGGTCCAGCTTTCTAAAGGTGTAGGGGGTTGGTTTTTGTTTGGGTGGTTGGTATTTGCTTTTTCCTTCTCTCTCTTGCTTGTCTTTTGGCCTTAATTTTATACCTTGTGTGTACTTTGATGCTCCATTTTTCAAGTGCTTTTTATATATTCTCCTAATTTACCTTCCAAAAAAAAAAAAAAAAAAAAAAAAAATCTATTAAAAGGTAGGCTTATGCTTTGAGATGCCACTTAAGATCATCTTTGAGCATCCAAGAATTACCATTATTCTATTAAAAGGTAGGTTGATGCTTTGGGATGCAGCTTAAGATCATCTTTGATGACTGTCAATGCAAAACCTTAAGAGGCATACGTACCACGAGGCCTCTTATGACTTGAAATGCTCATCTATTTAGCCTTATCTTTTTAATGTCTGAGAAATATATCTCAAAATTTAACCAAATTTGGGGGATTCTTTTTACATTATTGAGCCTAAAGTATAATATTTTCCTGCTATTTAATGCAATGAATATGTTTATTTCTCATCCAAATAGAATGTTTCCTGTTCTAATCTTTATTTGCAAAAAGTATAAGTTTCTTGTATTTATATGTTTTATCATTTTTCTAAATGATTTATATAATTATGTAACTTCTTGAGTTCATGATGGTATGTGTTTGCCTGTGTTCCTCTTGCACAAAGGTCCACTTTATAAAGAGGGAAAAGAGTAAATGTCCATGGGAGTGAGATGGGAGATTAAACCTTAAGTGGAAGAGTCAAACTGGAATAAGAGGCCAATGGTGCTTGGGCTGTGGAAGCTGCTATATGCTTAGGATCTCATTAGGGGCTGTTTACCATTTCCTTCTGATCCAGTATTTCTTGCAAAGCTTATTGTCCTTAGGTTTTTTTTTTTTTTTAATATATATATATATTAATTTTATTTTATTTTTTATACTTAGAAATCCCCAAAGTACCAGCTGTTCATGACTAATGGATATATACTCAATTCTTTGGGAAACTTTGTCAATAACAGCTAAATCTCTTATGTTATACTGCTATCACTTTATGTCATCATTTGCACTGCAATTTTGACAGATGGAGAAACATTTTCTCATTAAATTTTGAATATTTTTCAGTAGAAAAATTCCTTTATCTAGATTGAGCCATTGGCAGTGCAATCTGGACAAATTTGCAGTTCTTTTGATGAATATGATTATTTTAATTTAAACATTTCACAAACTGTTTATTGCATAAATCACAACAATTGGATTTTTTTCTCCTTGGTATTTCCTTTAAACAAAATCTTGTATTAGTTTAAAGAATCTGCAAGCGTTGTACTGGGATTATGATCTATTTCAATGTAAATGGAAGTGCTGGATTTTTTGTGGACGACTTGGAGTTTCTCAATAGGTGCATTGTTAAAGAATCTGGACTGTAATTTTATCTGGGAGTGATCATTTTTCTCTTGCTTATCCGAAATGAAAATATGGCCATCAGGAATTTTCTTTTTGCTTCTAGTTGGAATTAGTGTGGGCCTTGTTTGAGTGGACTACAATATCTGGTGAAATTTTCCCACCATCCATCAGTTTTATTTTCTTCCTTAGAATTCATTATTTGGTCACAATTAATTTATGTGGAAGAATGTAATTAGGAAAGATTATAGTTGTATATTTTTGTAACTAAGGAGAGGATTAGGACAATCCTGTAATAAAGGAGATTTGATAGAATTAGGTTGGGAAAGTTTCTATTTTTTGTGCTAGGAATATTTGTGTAAATATGTGAAAATGTATAAATTGAAATTAAGGAAGAAATTTATTCTCTTACTTTTGAATTCTTCTTCATTTTACTTGGTATTAGAGTCCAGGTTAAAGATTTCTAGAAGATCAAAAGATTACAAAGCACACAAGATGAAGACAAAAGGAATTTCAATTGAAGGTGGAGTTGATTGACTTAATGGCATTTGCTCCAAGGTGGAGATTGTTGGAAAGTGTCCCAAGTTCCTAATTAGTAAAGATTCCTTTTTTGTAAATAATATTGTATAGAATATTTCCTAAGTTGATAAATTATTATAATATTAGATTTCCTTATAAAATAAGGAAAGTTATTAAGAATATCTCTATAAATATTTTAGGTCATGAGAGAAAAAGGTTATGAGATAGGGATGTGCTTGTAAAGACTGTACGAGTTGGATAGAGATGTGCTTGTAAAGACTATATGAGGTGGATGGAGATGTGAGGAAGAATGAGAGACACTCGATGGAATGAGGGGGCTCATGGTTCAGGGTATGGATACAAAAAGTGGGGAAACATGAGATGTTTCAAGAACCTAGTAGTTGTATCTGATTATGTCTTTTATAATATTTTATATGGTATAGTGAAATGATTATTTCTTATTTATGGATGTAGGCATGGTTGACCAAATTATGTTAAAACCTCATGTACTGTGGATTGTTTTATTTTTATGTTCTTGAACTAACATTGTTTGAATTAAAGCTTCTATCGGCACAACAAATTAGTATCAAAGCCTTAGGTTTCAAAAGTCCCATGGAAATACTCTCATCGTTTTATCCTAATATGAGAACCACAAACCATCTCACTTCTAAGATATTTGGGTGTATGTCCTTTGTGCATGTTTACAATCTAAATAGGGGAAAATTGGATCCAAGAGCAATTAAATGTATTTTTGTGGGATATTCCTCAACTCAAAAGGGATGAAAGTGTTATCATCCACCATCCAAAATTTTTTGTCTCAATTGATGTTACTTTCAACGAAAGTGAGTCTTATTTTCCTACTCTTTATCTTCAGGGGGAGAATTCCATTGAGGAAGACAAGGATTAGGATTCTTGTTTCATTAATTCCTTTCACCTATTGACCCTTCTAAAGTGTCTGATCCAATATTTATACCTCTCATTGATCGTATTGACCCTCCTAAAGTGTTTGATTTAGTATCTATACCATCCTTTGAACCCGAGTCATCCATTAAGCTTGCTTTTGATAATCAAATGACTAGTAAAGTGTACTTAAGGAAGAAAGTTGCAATTCCTTAACTTATACAAGTCTAAAAATCTTAACCGACTTCTGGAAATGAGGCAACAGTCTCTCATCCTCCTTTACAAATTTAGCCAGAACTTTAGTCTGAACAACTTTTAGACCAAAACCCCCTTATTGCCATCAGGAAGGCAACGGTGGAATGTACTAAATGTCCCTTTTATCCACTTCCCATATTGTGTCATTCGAAAAGTTGTCTCCATCCCACAAGAGTTTTTTTACAAGTTTGAACAATATTCATATTCCTATCACTCTATTTGCGGCTTTATCTAATGAAAATTGGAGACAAGCCATGAATGGAGAAATGAAGACATTGGAGAAAAATAAAACTTGAGAGTTGGTAGATTTGCTTGTAGGAAAAAGACCAATGGGATGTAAGTGGGTCTATATTGTTAAGTATGGAGTCGATGAGACATTAGCAAGGTATAAGGTAAGATTGGTGGCTAAAAGATATACTCAGACAGGTGGCGTGGATTATCTAGTGACATTTGTGCTGGTTGCAAACATGAACATAGTTAGAGTTTTGTTATCATTTCTGAATGGACATTTGGAAGAAAAGATTTATATGGAAGTTCTTCTTGGATTTGGAAGTGATCTAGCCATTAAAAAGGTGTATAAACTAAAGAAAGCTCTATACGGGTGGAAACACTCTCCAAGGGTGTGGTTTGGAAGGTTTGTTAAAGTGATGAAAAACATGAGATACAGATAAAGTTAGGGAGATCATATGTTGTTCATCAAACATTCAGATTTAGGGGGAGTTACAACTCTTTTAGTATATATTTTTTTTGATAAGCAACTCTTTTGGTATATATCGATGATATCATTGTAACGGGAAATGATGAAAAAGAGAGATAAACTTTGAGGCAATGCTTAACCAAGGAATTTGAGATTAAAGAGTTAGGAAGGTTGAAATACTTCCTAGGAATCGAAGTTGCACATTCTAAGTAAGGGATTTTTATTTCTTAGCATAAACATGTAACAGTTCTTCTCAAGGAAACAAGAAAGTTGGCATGTAAACTAGCAAACATACCAATAAATCCTAATCATAACCTTGGAGAGGTTGAGAAAGATACTGCGATATATAGAGAAATGTATCAATGTCTGGTGGGAAGACTCATTTATCTCTCTCACAGAAGACAAGATATGGCATATGCTGTGATTGTGATTAGCTAATTCATGCGCACTCCACAAGAGGTTTATTTACAAGCTACCAATTGAGTGTTACAATACCTTAAAGGGTCTCTAGGAAGGGGCATCCTATTTAAATGAAACTCAGAACTAGTACTTGAAGCATACATAAATGTAGATTATGTTGGATCTATGGTTGACAGAAAATCAACCATTGGGTATTACACCTTTCTTGGTGAGAATCTGGTAACATGGAGAAACAAGTAATAGAGTTTTGTGGCAAGGTCAAGTACATAAGCAAAATTCCGCGCAATGGCCCAAGGAGTTTGTGAACTACTATGGTTGAAGATTGTTTTGGAAGATTTGAAGATTAAATGAGATGGCCCAATGAGACTTTATTGTGATAATAAATCAGCAATCAATATTGCACATAATTCAGTACAACATAATCAAATGAAGCACATAAAAATATGCAAATATTTTATTAAAGAGAAATTAGATAATGGGTTGATTAGTACTCCTTATGTATTTATTGATTGTCAACTAGCAGATATACTCACCAAAGGTTTAAGCAGTATAACGTTTCAAGCAAGTCTATCTAAGCTTGGAATAGAAAGCATCTATTCACTAGCTTGAGGGGGAGTGTGGAAGAATGTAATTAGGAAAGATTATAGCTGTATATTTTTGTAATTAAGGAGAGGATTAAGACAATCCTGTAATCAAGGGGATTTGAGTAAATTTGGTTAGGAAAGTTTCTATTTTTTGTGTTAGGAATATTTGTATAAATATATAGGTATGTACAGATTGAAATTAAGGAAGAAATTTATTCTCTTACCTTCAAATTCTTCTTCATTCTACAATTTAAGATGTCTGCTTTTCAATATTCTAATTAGTCTTTACTCAGGTGCAAAATCTACCATATATACATATGCTTCTTTCCTGATGCAATTTAATTTAATTTCTCTGTCATATAGATAGCCATGGAATTTTGGTGCATTGTTGATGCAGGTCATACTTGGATGCTTCAGAGTTCTTCCCTCCAGCAATTCTCTAGCTCTTAAAATGAAACCAAGAACAAATGGGGTACCTAGAACTCAAAACTCCAGAAATTTTCAGGGTGAAGGACCAAATTGGGTCCTTCTTGCAGGGGGTGCTTTGTTAAGTACGCTATCCATTCGTCTTGGCTACAAGCTGAAGCAGGCTCTGGACACAAAGCAACAGGAGAATGCAAGTAATGGTTTGAAAGGTTTTTTCATAAGTAAAGCATTGGCAAGTTTTCTTAGTTTACCTGCTTCTAACATTCAGAGTTACTTAAAAATTCAGGTAGTGGGAAATCTGCTGACAGAAATAAGTCGGGAGCTTGTCGTTTGCATTCAAATGCATATTCTTTTACCCGAGAGGATAATAGTTGCTTCCATTGTGTTTCAGGTATGGAACATTTTCCCTCTCAACTGATATTTCATTTTACCCTCTGAAGGAACAAATATTGTTCATTTTTCTAATTCTGCATGAGCTTTTTTTAATGCTTAATTATCTTTTTATTGTTTGGGCTGTCTATATTTTGATATGGCATGAAAATGTGTTTGTTTCTGATAAAAAAGAAAAAAAAAAAAAAAAGATATGGCAGTATGATTACATCTAATGGGATTTTTTTTGATAGGCAAAGGTAGAATATATTAATAGTGCCTAACAAAAGGCAAACAAAGGTATGCCACGATGAATACAAAGGTGCCAAAATGGCCAAACAATGCTAAGGGAAAAACAAAAACAGCTCCCTCATCTCACTTAGAGCTTAACCAATCAATGAAGTCAAACATGGACAAAGAGTTATCACTAGTCTACATTCTAAACCACTTCCAAAAAATACACATGAAAGTTTGCTTGATTACTTGGCCCCTTTTTTCAATGTTTTCAAAAGCTCTCCTATTTATTTATTTCCAAATTATCCAAAATAAACACAAGGGGCAGCTCTCCAAGCTTTCATCCTCTTTTTCTCGACACATAAACCATTCCAACTTAAAAAGGCCTTTCTCACAGTAGAGTGCATCACCCATTTTATCCCAAATAGAGCATAAATAAGATGCCACAACGTGATTGCTATTGAACATTGAAGGAGGATATGATCAATTGTTTTTTCATCGCCTTTAGATAAATAATATATATTTTAGGATTCTCCATCCTCTCCTTCTAAGTTGGTCTAATGTCAAAATCCTCTACCAAGTAGCTTCCCATTTAGAGAAACTTACTCTCATCAGGATCCAAGGATTCCAAATCAAGCTTGTGGGGAACGCCTTTGAATTTCAATGGAAAAGGGGGGAATAACAAGACTTAACTAAGAAAATGTCACATCTTGTGTGCTTCTAAACCATCCTATACTCTATACCATTGCAATGACAATGCCTGTAGTTTCTTGAAAAAGGCTTCCACCTTATCTAATTCCCAATTGGGGATCCCTCTTCTGAACCTAAGGTTCCAACACCCAACCTTCCTAATTTGCTCCCACATTTCAGCTACCCATGCATTTTTGGTGGAAGCTATTGAGAGCAGTGTAGGGAAAGCCTCACCTAAGGGTTCATTCCCACACCATCTGTTCGTCTAAAATTCTACCATTTGCCCATTTCCCATCTTGAAGGTTGTTTTGCTTTTAAAGCCTTCCCACTTGCTCGTGATAGCCTTCCACAAGCGCCGCCCCCCTCCTCCCCCCCCAACCATCCTCCCTCTTCCTTTCTATAGTTCCCCAAAAATAACCCCTTGCAAAGGGAGTTGCTCTCGCAAGCAAGTCTCCACAACCTCTTGCTAAGGAAAGCTTTGTTAAGGATGGACAAACTTCTAATACCTAAACCCCTGCTTTTCTTCTCCTGAAAAATTGAGGACCAATTTGCCAAGTGCAGCTTGCTTAAGACATTAGCAGACTCTTGCACATTGGCAACTTTCCCAATAGGAATTTCCTTACTTTTCTCCAAATTGTTCTTAAGGCCTAAGATTGTGTCAAACCACATGACAATTCAACTTAAGTATTCCATTTTCTCTTTAAGGATAAGTGAATCATTGGCAAAAAGCAAATGGGACACCTCCATTCCATCTCTTCCTCTTCCACCAATTGTGAAACCCGAGACGAACCCCTCTTCCTTTGCCCTGTTTAGGATAGACGAAAGAGCCTTCATATCTAGATAAGGAGATATGGGGATGAAGTATCACCTTGCCTCCATCCTCTAGAATTTGGAAGTAACTTGAAGGGCTTTCATTTGCCAAAACAAAGAACCAAGCCGTAGAGATGTACCACTTGATCCAATTTATACACTTGGGGTGAAAACCCATTTTCTTGAAAACTACTAATAATAAGTTCTGATTGACATGATCAAATGCCTTTTCAATATCCAGTTTATAGATGATCCCTTATTGACACATTTCATCCTAGAGTCAATGATTTTATTAGTAATGAGAACAACATTTAGAATTTGCATTCCCTCCACAAAGGCATATTTGAAGGCCGAGACTGCTTTACCCCCACTTTTTTAAGCTTGTTGGCAAGGACTTTTGCTAATGACTTATGTAAACCGCCCCTTAAATTGATTGGTGTGAAATCTTGTCTTCAACACCTACAAAATGCCTTTTCAATATCCAGTTTACAGATGATCCACTTATCGACACATTTCATCCTAGAGTCGATGACTTCACTAGTGATGAGGACAACATTTAGAATTTACCTTTCTTCCACAAAGGCATACTGGAAGGCCGAGACCACTTTACCCTCACATTTTTAAGCTTGTTGGAAAGGACTTCTACTAATAGCTTGTGTAAACCACTCCTTAAACTGATTGGTCTGAAATCTTGTCTTCAACACCTTTTTTTTTTTTGGAAACTAACACTATGAGGGTGGCATTTAGACTTCTTTGAAAAGTGCCCAGCTTGTAGAACTCCCTCAAAGAGCCCAACACTTCATGCTTCACAAAGTTCCAGCTGAATTGCTAGAAGACCATAGAGAAGCCATCTAGCCTAGTGGTTTTATCCCCACACAATCAGAGGGGTGAAAATACATTGTCCTCCAAAAAAGGAGCCCCCAAACATACCAAATCTTCTCTATCAAATTTTTAAAAATCATTCCATTGATACTTGGTCTCCATTCCCCTATTCGGAAAGAAGGCATTGAAAAGCATTAGCCACCCCCTCCTTAGTGTTTGCATCCTTTGACAATGTAACATCGTTTACCGAACTTTATCTAAATGGTTCCTTCTTCAATGAGCATTGATCATCTTATTGAAAAACTTTGTGTTCTTCTCTTTAGGGGTATAACTAAAACCGAAAAAACCAAAGAATTGATCTAAACCAATCATATCAGTTTGATTATCAATAATCATAAAGGTTGGTTCGGTTTGAGAATTTTAAAAACTGACTTTGTCGGTTCGATTTTGGGTTTCCTTATCTCCTTACCAATATAACTAAACCAAATCGACATTTTAAAACTAAGGTCAAAACGACATTCAATATTTGATGGGTTTTTTATAACTTTATTAAAATTCACTGTTCTTGGACTAAGGTCAAATTAATTTTAAATGCATTCATTATATTTTAAGCTTAAAAGTTTAAATATATTTTGGACTTTAAATCCAAGTTTGTTTCAATTCATTTTAAAAGCAAATTAGATTTAAGATCTAAATCAACTTTCATCTAACCGATCATCTAAACCGAACCAAACTGACCTTAATCAAGCTTGGTTTGGTTTGGGTTTTCCATCACTAAAAGGTTGGTTTGATTTTGGTTCAAATGTAAGTTGACCATGTCGTTTCGACTAATTTTTCCCCTAAAAATCAATTGAACCACATCATTTTACATGCCTACTTATCTCCCTCTTTAAGTCATAATTTTCTAGACTTTTGTCTCCACCAAACTTCCTCCGTTGCCTTCCTTTTGGCCAATTCTGTTAAATGAATGAATGGGTTCTCTTTCCTTTGCGTCCTGATAACTGATTTGATTCAGGGCTACAGCTTTGTTGGTGGCAATGTTTCTGAAAACATCTCTATTCCAAACTTTAAGATCATGCTTTAGGGCTTTGAGCTTGCCACCAAGATGTGGCTATATGAACCCCCAATTGAGTAGCTAGTCCACTAATTTCTAATCAGGTTCTTGAACCCTTCCTTGTTCAGTCACATATTTTCAAAAAAGGCGTTCTACTCCTCATCCCCCCTCCATGCAATAAAATGGGAGTGTGATGGGAGACTGGTCTTGGCAAAACACATTGGGTCAAGCTACTGAAGTGATTTTCCCACTCTTCAGAAATCAAGAAATGATCCAGCCTAGAAGAAGATTAGTTATTCAACTCACCACACAAAGTAAAAGGATCGCCTGCCAAGGGGAGGTACCTCAAGTGAAGCTCCTCAATGAAGATTGGGAAAATTTATGGTTGCTAATTTTGGAGGCTTTGTCTCTGTTTTTCCCTTTGTAGTTTGTTGAAATAATTTAATGGATGTCAATGGTTTGCAAAGGTTGAAGGTGGGAAGAGGAAACCTATCAGGATTATGCAATGCTGTTAAAAACTGTCCCCTTCTGTCTGGACTATGCAATATTTTAGATGATGGGCCAGTTTGCCTTTGCATTATTGATCTAAGAGTTTTTCAGAGTTGTGTTAAATTCTCATTACTTTTCATATCATGCATTCCATACAGGAAATGGACCATTCTTGGGCAAATCAAGATTGAATTGCTTTCGTTTTTGAAGCCAAAGCATCTCCTTAATTCCACAGTGTCTAATTTAAGACTATAAATCCTAGTTATAATGAAAATTCTGATATCAAAATTTTTTTGAGGGACGTCTTGATAAATGAATTTAGGAGTTTCCATCTCCTTTTCTTTCTTAATGGTTCTCAGTGTTTATGAAACAGGATCTGAAGGCATCGTGGATGTTAATCACCACCAGCCCAATGGCCAAATACTGACAGAGTCTGATGTAGCTCTCCCTTTGGTGATGGTGCCTGCCCCTGAATATACCAAAGAGAACGGTGTTGTCTGGGCATCCTCCCCTGAGCGCCTTGAGCTGCCTCCAAAGCCGTTCCACCACTCAAACTGCTCAGACTCACCATGTGTCTCAGAATCTGGCTCTGACATCTTCAGTAAGCGGGAAGTGATACAAAAGCTGAGGCAGCAATTGAAGAAAAGAGACGACATGATACTGGAGATGCAGGATCAAATCATGGAATTACAGAACTCATTGGGCTCTCAGCTGTCCCATTCCTCACATCTGCAGGTGCAGCTTGATGCTGCAAACAGGGATCTGTTTGATTCTGAGAGAGAAATCCAGAGGCTGAGAAAGGCAATTGCAGATCACTGTGTTGGCCATGTGGCCTTCAATGAAAACCCCTCACCAGCCATGACCTGCCCATCTGAACCAAGAAACGGCCATGCAAATGGGTATCTCAACGGAGACACCAACCTGGAGTCACCAGAAAAAGGAAGAGGAGACAGTGAGAGGATTGAGATGCTGAAAATGGAAGTCGGAGAGTTGAGGGAAGTGATAGAAGGAAAGGAGTACCTGCTGCAGAGCTACAAGGAGCAGAAGGTGGAGCTCTCCATGAAGGTCAAAGAGTTGCAGCAGAGACTAGACTCTCAGCTACCAAATATTTTGTAGGCAACAGCCTAAGTTGTGTATTCTTGTTTGTTTCTCTTTTCCCATTTTTTTTTTCTCTCTTCTGATTCCAATAGTTGTCTCTGGTCTTTGTCTCTCCAGTCGTAGTTAGTAGGAATGCATTGTGATGCTGTGAGCTTGTTCATGTGTGCATTTGGGACAGAGAAAAAAAGGGAGGTTTTAATAGGTTGAAGGCAGCTTAGGGTTAGGGCATGGGACTGTTGTTATGGTATGCTGTAATGAACTATCTGTTGATTTGGGCAGTATTTGCTAATCTATATAAAAAATTGATGACAAGTTTTCTCCAGAAGGTTTTCAGAACCATCTATCATGAGCAAGCTCTAAGGAACTTGAGAAGGCTACTCAAATTGGAATACTAATTTTTTGTCCTAGAGAGTATGACAAAAATAATAATAAAATAATTAATAATATATATATTAAATATCGTTGAAGTCACTAACTAGATATGGATTAAGACGAATCCCAAAACTTTGGGAATAATTTTCTTTGGAAGGAACTTGGAACTTTCCTTGTGGAATAAGATTCATGTAGGGTTAGAATCTTTGGCCTAAAAATAAATAAATAAATAAATAATAAAGGTCTCATTCATGGGCTTACTTCGAAAAGGTCGGTGCAACTTTCACTCCTTGATTTGCTCTTCATCATTTTCTTCATTATTTTAATTCAATTTTTAATATTTTATTTCATATGATTCTTATTTGGCTCAAATCTTGATGCCCAAGCATTAGAAAAGGAATAAAAAAAGAAACATTCTCCACTTGGGAATAATATATTATTACCCATATCTTATTCAAAAGAATAATACAAATAATACTTTTCCTTTGATTTTATTTATTTATTTTATATATAAAAATATAAAATTATTTTTGTTTTTATTTATTGTTAATTTTTTATTTATATTTAAATGACTTTAATAAAACTACTTGCACTTTAAAAATATAATCAATTACCTACCAAGTAACTTAGTTGGTCGGGTGAACTTAAGTTTTAATTTTATCATTGATGATATCTTGAATTTATGCGTGTCAATTGTTATCGGATGATCAACACCCTGATGTTTTGGGTTCCCATAAAAAGTTTGACCATAAAAGGTTTCTCGGTTAACCAAATATCAAAATATATATTAATAAAAAAGATTTATTACAATATTAGAAAAATTTAAGATTATTATTTAAAAATATAATTTATGTTATGCAAATGATTAATAAGGATTTGTTTGTAAATTGTTCATGCAAATAATCTTCAAATTTATTAATAAACTTTCTTTAAAAAAGCTTTTTGAGAATTTTTTCCCTAAAATAAGTTATTTTTGATAATAAATTTGAGGTGTTTTTTTAGTATTTTTTTTATAAATAATTTTTTTTAACAAAAATAATTATTAAAATTTTTTTAATGAATTTTTTTAACCATTTCCATAATATTATTTTTTTTAACAGAAATATAATGAAAAAATAAAAATAAAAATAAAAACATTCAAGTCAAATGAGAACAGAAGGAAAGAGAAAAATGGAGGGAGGCAGTTATAACTAATAACTTAAAAGAATCATATTGAGAGTGGCTTAGACCTTCGAGACCTTTCAGAGCTTTTTCACTTTTTCATTATTCTTCTTCTTCGTCGTCTTAGTCGTCTCCGGTTGATTCCAACGATGCCGGAGCTCCCACCGACGCTTACGGAGTGGCCGGCGGCCAAGGTCAGAGACACCTTCATCAGTTTCTTCGAAGCCAAGGAGCATGTCAACTGGGTATCCAGCCCTGTTGTGCCTCTCAATGACCCCACTCTCCTCTTTGCCAATGCTGGTTCGTTTTTATTTTATTTTATTTCTTTCCATTTCTGTTTGGTTGCTCGGAAAGTTGTTTGGGAAAGTTATAAATGTAAAAGTTTTGGATCCTTTTTTCATATATATTTTCTGTTTTTGTTTATGTTTTGTTTTGGGTTTATTGAATTACACACAGAATTGGTTGCTAAGAGAAGATGGGAAGGCTTTAAAGAAGATGAAAATTGTTGGGTCTTTTTTTTTTTTTTTTTTTGTGTTCTTAATGAAATGATGGAATTTGGGTTGACTTTTTTTTTTTTGGCTCTGTTTGGTTGCTGAGAAAAGGTGGGAAACCTTAAAAGGAAGATAAGGTTTTTTTGTGTTTTTATTTTTTATTTTTTTTGTTTTTCTGAAATACAGGAAGGTTGGTTGCTGATAAATTGAGGAAAAGTTTAAAATGACAATTTTGGGTCCTTTTCGTTTGGATGTTGTTGATGAAATGATGGAACTTGGCTTGACTAATTTTTCTCCGTTTGGTTGCTGAGGAATGGTGGGAAAACTTGAGAGAAGTTAAAAATTTTGGGTCTTGACACACAAACAGAAAAAAGAAAGAAATGATGGAGCTTTAGTTGACTGTTTTTGCTGTTTGGTAGATTAGAAAAGGTGGGAAAAGAGAAGAAGTTGGGGCTCCATACACTTCCAGGAAACCTATGGAACAGAGATGAACACTGAATTATTAGGAACTTCCATGCTAGAAAGTTAGAATATGCTATACTTTTCATGGTCTTCCATTTGGTCCATAGTAATTGTATGATCCTGTATTCAGTGACATTAAATAGGTCATTCTTAGGAATTGGACAATCCTGAATATTATTAAATATGGCGTTTGAAGTTAAGTCAAAACTACATCATGAGGATACTATCATACTTGTTTGTATTTGAAATTGTGGAACTGTAAAATTTAGCATCAGATGTGTGACATTAACAAAACCATGAGAGCGTTTTCTATATTTTTTGGTATCTGGAAAAAAAAAGGACTAGGTGTGAAACTACAAAAGGTAGGATACAGGTATGGTCAACATGTGAAAATGAGAATGTATTTCATATATATGGTTATTCTTTTATATATGAACTATGACATGATAAATTTTTGTTAATTTATTTAAAATTCTATTGTTAATTTGTAATGGTTGATAATTTTGGGGATCGTTCTTTTTTATTTTAAAAATAAAATACATGGAAAATTTTTACTGAGGCCATTGTTTAATCTTCAAATTCGATGTTCACACCATGTTTTTTGTATTTGAAACCCTAACATTAAATTGAGTTTGCCTATTCGAGAACAGTCTCTATGTTCTTTTTCCTTATTTTATACATTTGTATCAATGTTTCTCTTTCTAGAACTTCTTTGTTGCATAATTGCAAAATCAAGCATTCAGAGGGAAATATTCTAATTTCACAGGTATGAACCAGTTCAAACCAATCTTTTTAGGGACTGCTGATCCAAACACTCCTTTGAGTAAGCTCACACGTGCTTGCAACACCCAAAAGTGCATTCGAGCTGGTGGAAAACACAATGATCTTGATGATGTGGGGAAAGATACTTACCACCATACCTTCTTTGAGATGCTTGGCAATTGGTCATTTGGTGATTATTTTAAAAGAGAAGCCATTGAATGGGCTTGGGAGCTTCTTACAGAGGCAAGTGGATATCCATTGGAAATTGTTTTAATTAGTATTAACTAGCTTGTTTACCTAGGCCTGTGAATGGTTGAATTAAGCATCATGTTGACATAGCTGCTTAAGAATTTAAAGAAAGCTAGTATGCAATAAAGTTAATGAGACTCAATAAAGGAACTAAGTAAGCTTTTGCCTTTTTTGAGGTATGTTGCAATTTGTAATTAACATTCTCTATAAAAAAAAAAAAAAAAAATTGTAGTTGACATAAAAATGAGAGGATGTGGACTTTATGAGAGGAAAAAATTTGTTATATGTTGATTGAATTCTAGAAATGTAATCTTTGGAGTCGACTATATCTCCTTCTGATATATTTTCACCTGTATGTCTGGTTGTTGTTCAGCTCATAGTCCTTCATTTAATTGCTCATTGATGAACAGGTGTACAAATTACCAACGGACCGGTTCTATGCCACCTATTTTGGTGGTGATGAGCAACTTGGCCTTGCTCCTGATGATGAAGCTCGAGATATTTGGCTCAAGTTTTTGCCCCCTGGACATGTACTTCCATTTGGTTGTAAAGTATGCATTTATTCAACTCTTTTTTTCCTCTAAAATTTCATGCAGCATGCCATCCCATAACTTTAGGTGATATATGTATTGTGATTATTAGAATTACCATGTCTGCATTTTCCTATAAAGAGAAATGTATTGTGAATATTAGAAAAAAATACTCTTAGTGAACATTTGCGGAAAAGTTCTTGTTTTTATATACACTTAATTTATTTCTAGGTGTTGAGGGTATTTGGATATACTTTGTTTGACCTTTAATGTTCACAATTCAAAAGGGAGAGTGATCTATAACAAATAGACTCAAGTATTTCTTTTATTGGTAAATGAAGCATAAAACATTTTTTTCCCAGATTTTAATCAAGCTGATTTTTTTTCTTATGGTACAAACTAGGGAATTAAGCATGTAGATGACTTCAAGACTCTGTTATACATTATTGTTATCTAAAAGGAAATAAAGAAAAAGTTTAGGTCAGACATCTTAATGTTGATCAATATTATGCCTATAATATTTAGTTTCAACGAAGGAGCAAATTATTGAAACAAGAACAAGGTCAAAGAAAAGGAACAAGTGGCATAAAAATGAAGAAATACAATACGGATTCTGAAATTGAATGGTAAATAACCTGAAAAGATTCAAAATGACACAATTGCTCATGTAGAAATGAATTATTTATCAAATTTTAACTTTGGGACAACAAGAACCAATCAGGTTTCTCGAAACAATGTGAATACCATGTACTGCATGGTTAACAAAATAAGAAAAATAAATTCTGATTGGTGATACTAAAATGGCATGCTTAACAACACACATGGTATTGGATATTCACCAGCAAAAGAACTTGATATTGGACATATGGACAAGCAAACAAATATTAGGAAACAAGTACAATTAAGGTCCCTGATCAGGCTGATGATTCAAGCAATGGTGACAGATGTACCCTTTCTCACAACCAAGATTTTCTATTGGAGCCCTACACCCAACATGTTGACAACAGACCTTTTTTAATATTGTGTTATAATGTGATATCTCCTGCATACCCCCTTTTTGTCCATTTCCAGGTATTGTTAAGAAACATGCATTGGTGTCGCAATTCCTTCTTAGTTTATTTCACATTTGGATGTTAATATTTTCTTTAATATGCTATAGATGGCAAACTGAACTTTTATATCTTATTACTTTCCATTTTTTGTCAACTCTTAATAGGACAACTTCTGGGAGATGGGTGATACTGGTCCTTGTGGTCCTTGCACTGAAATACATTTTGATAGGATTGGTAACCGAGATGCCACATTATTGGTTAACAATGATGATCCTACTTGTATTGAGATATGGAACCTTGTATTTATTCAGGTATTGTTTTAGTAGTTATGTCTTATTGTTCATCAACTAACTTTTATCCCTGTTACGAGTTATCTAAAATTGCAAGCTCAAGGAACTTGAAATGCAATGCAACTATCCCCTGCTGATATTTCTCCCACACATATGGCAACACAAAATGAAGACTAAAATGATGTTGTTTTCATATAGGCTATTCCTCCAGTTTGATGAATTTTTTGGTTTTGATGTTTGATTTCTCTTCTGCAGTTTAATAGAGAAAGTGATGGTTCTCTAAAGCCTTTGCCTGCTAAACATGTTGACACTGGAATGGGTTTTGAAAGATTAACTTCCATTCTTCAGAACAAGATGAGCAATTATGATACTGATGTGTTCCTACCCATCTTTGATGCTATCCACTTGGTAAGATGCAAGTACCAATAAACTTTTTGGTTTTTTATTTTTTGTATTTTTAAAATAAAATTGTTGTGGTTGTCATTTAACTTTTTTCATAATTGGGTTATTCATGGTTCAATCATTTGTATGATGGTCACTGACATGGGCAAAGATGATGGTTCTAACCTGACATCTAGGTTATTTTAAATTGTTCCTGATACTGATTTCGCTTGGATAATTACTGGAGTTGATGCTTTAAATTGAACTAGAATACAGTCAATGTTGGTGTCATCTATCATTCTTTTTAGCTTAACTCTGGATTTTCTAGGTTTTGTTTTGTCTTGTTGTCTGCTACCTGCTTGTATTGCGATCTTTTTTAGAAAGAGACACTCTGAAGAAAAGAATCATATTTGGTAATGATTATCCAAAACTCCTTTTGTGTCCTATAAAAGTACCAAACTTGTTTGGTGGAGTTGGTGTTGGTCAATTTAGGGCAGAGGCTGTGATGTCTGTTTTGGCATTAAAAAAGGTGGTAGTAGCATCTGTCTGGTACATGTAACAATGGAGGTGTGTATGGTGGTTCTACAGATGAAGATGGTTATATGGTGTGATGTGGTGGTGGGGATATTGGTAACATAATAATGTTGGTGGTGCTGATAACGTAGTGTGGTGGTTGCAAAATTGAAGGTAAAAAGTGACAGTGATGGTAAGGTGGTGTCAGTGCCTGTGTGATGGGTACTGTGTCAATGGCTCATAATGACAATGTTCGATTGGTTACGAAGGTTAGTAGTGGTCTTGTGGTGCTGACTTTAACAGTGGTGGGAGTCATGAAGGTTATGTCTTCTATGAATTTGAATTTGATGACTTGTCTACCTAATGTTTTAAATTATTTTTCCAAATAGTTCTATTATAACCTATGAAATACCATTTTGTTGTAGCACTCTGTAATGACATGACAAAATAGGTCTACTATCTATATTTTTAACTTCTTTAGTCTCCCTTATTGAGTGTGCAGTCTGGTGCTCCTTGGTTGTGTGGCATTTGATTTTTGGTCCTCTAGTATAGCTGCATCAATATTATGATGCCATTTTTCCTTGGTTGTTTTGTAGATTCTATCCAATAAAATTTTTTGTAGATTATAATTCTTTAATGCTTCTGCTTTCTTGGTTTGTTTGTAGGCGACTGGAGCACCACTGTATTCTGGAAAAGTTGGAACAGAAGATGTAGACAAAGTTGATATGGCATATAGGGTTGTTGCTGATCACATAAGAACTCTTTCATTTGCCATTGCTGATGGTTCTTGTCCAGGTGGGGTAATGCAAACTTAAGGCACCAGTTGTTGACAAGTTCTCGATTTTCCTATCACCAAATTGATGTCATTATCAGCTTTTTAGCATTTGATATAGGCTGTGGATGCTTGTTGATATGTGCAGTAATATATATGTATATACTGGCTTTTGGTCTTTGATATAGGCTGCACATGCTTGTTGACATGTAAAGCATAATATAAGGGATTTGTATAGTCTGTTTGGCTTCCTGTATTAGTAGTGTCAGAATCATTGTTGATTTGGTTAAGGGCAGATAAATTTAAGTATCTTCCTTGTTAAGAAGAAACTTAAAATATATGCATATATGGCAGCACAAACTGAAATCTAAACTGATTATGTTCTGTTCGTTTTTTTAATTCTATTTTTTATGGGGGATTGGGATTGGGATGGAAATGTTTTGTGAAAAATAGTGCTTTTTCTGCATAATTATGTCTTTGGAATTTTTTTCCTGGTGGAAATCACATCAATCTTGTTTGTAGGTAATGAGGGTCGTGAATATGTTCTTAGACGTATTCTTCGTCGAGCTGTTCGGTATGGAAGAGAAGTCCTAAAAGCTCAAGAAGGATTTTTCAATGGGTACGAATTACAAATGTTCTTACATTTGTTTTGATTGTTCACTATATTGGTTGCTTTCGAAGTTTATCTTGTTCTTTAAAGTACCTTTTTTATTCTCTTTAAACTGAATGGCCTTTTGAACATCTAAGTCTACATGTTTAATTTCAAATTTCTAATTCTATAGATTGCTGGTGATAAGCTTTTGTTAATGTTTGTGCTGAATCTAGGCTTGTTGGTGTTGTGGTGAAAGTGATGGGTGATGTATTTCCAGAGCTAAAACAACATGAAATGCACATCAGGGACATAATTGCAGCAGAAGAAGCCAGTTTTGGCAAGACATTGATTAAGGTAAGCATGAGGGTTCTAGACTAAGGCTTTTTTTGGTAAAAGTCATAAGTCTTTTTGTTTCTGATGAAAAAAAAGTCTGCATTCTTTTGTTTTTTCTTTGGTTTCTTTCATGGTACTTGTTTACTAACAATTTTTGAAACATATGCCTTGTCAATTTGAAGTATTTTGTTCCTTTATTATAAATAATATAGGCTTCACTTTTGTTGTTGGGTACTTAGAGGATATCCAACAAATGCTTACATCTCTAAGATGAAGTTGATTAACCATGAACCTGTTCAGGGCATTGAGAAATTTAAGAAGGCTGCTCAGGAAGTTCAAGGGAAGATATTGAGTGGACAGGTATACACATATCTATTTTAGTTTTCCTGCCTTTTTTTTCCTTGTCTTTTGATTTTAATATACATAACCATGCTTGCATTCTTTGTAACTGAATGCATTCATTTTCTCTTGTTTTGTAATCTTCTAGAGCAACTAAAGTGGGCCAAAAAGAATTTAATATACATAGTTGACATGAAAAATAGCTTCTTAGTTCAAACTTCATTGACAGGCTAATAAGCTATCCCACCTGCTATAGCCACTGCAATGGACCAAAAAGAATTTATACTTTCTCAGCCTGAAAAGGCTTCACATCTCTCTCTCTCTCTCTCTTCTTTTTCTTACCTTATTAAATGATATTTTGCTTCCTTCTTTTGGCTCGAGAAGCAAAAAGAGTATGGAATCTTTATGACTCCCTCAAAGACTTTGAACAAGCTCCTAAGAAAATCCCAGAAGGAAGGCCTAATTCATATTCAGAAAACCATTGGTACAGTCATCCAAAATCTGCAAGGAATCATTTAGAAGTGGTGTCATTCTAAAAGGGTACCTATAAAGAAAAGTTGGTGTCATTCTTCACCTCCTAGAACAGACAGCCTTGTTTTCAAGTCTCTAATTATGGGACTATCTTTTTTAATATTTCTACAATGCCTCGTCTATGGAAACAAAGCTACTTGTGCTAGCATGGTCAAATATTAAACTGTATGGATTAGTGAGAATAATGGCTTTTAGTTTCTCATAGTGATGTCTATTTTTCACCTATAATTGTTTAAATTGTGGAGAAATTTAGAATAAAATTCTTACCTAGCTTTCAATGTTAGAAGCACCACTTCTTAGAGGGGGAAGATGCTGCTGCTCAACCAGGATCATCTTTTGCACTGTTCCATGATGGTCATGGATTTAGAATATATTTCAGTTTGTGTAGAATTAATTGACACAAAGCTCTGCTTCTGAATTTGTGACTATATTAATCTCTTGGTTTCAGGAAGCATTTGTTTTGTGGGACACATATGGATTCCCACTAGACCTGACTCAGGTACTTGAACTGCTTTTTCATTTGATTATACATATTTTCCTATGTGCCTTCAAATTCTAATACTTGTTTTCTACCAGTTGATGGCAGAAGAAAGAGGTTTAACGGTGGATGTTATGGGTTTTAATATTGCCATGGATGAAGCAAGGGAGAGATCAAGGAATGCTCAGAATAAGGTAGTTGGTTGTTACTTGGTGTTTCCTATCTTTTCTAATAGTGTGGTTATTTACATGAAGATAATGAAGAGGAAAATTAACACAGGAAACAAAAGAATTACTGAAAAGAGCAATGGCAACATTCTTTTATGAAAGAAAAATGAATAGGGAAAATGCTTTATATTGATCTCATTTTATGCCTAATTATCATTCTTGGCAGAAAGCTGGTGGTGCTATAGTCATGGATGCTGATGCTACTGCAGCATTGCACAAGATGGGTGTTGCTGCAACGGATGATATCAACAAGTTTACATGGTTTGAGGTTGGTGGATGAGCTTGTTTAACAGATTTACTTGCAGATTGATGTTTAGAATATTAATTGTAGACATGGAAGTGGACACGACTGCCACTTTTTAATAAGGACCTGGGTGTTGAAGTTGATAAATCCTTAATGTCTACACATAGTAAAATCACTATATTCACATGAGCATGCATGCGAGCATGTGTTTAATATATTCATAAGAATTCTGTAATTGAAAGGCATGTGTTTTTCTTGTGCATTTATGAAGTAAACAAGGGAAGATATATCTGAGCTATTGTTAGACACATGAGAAGACCTATGTTGGGGAAATATGTAGTAGACACACCAATCTTTGGGGGGAAGATGCCTTACATTTCAAAGGTATAGAATACCAGAGGAATTGCACTCTTTGACTTGTAAAGAAATTTGCATTGGGGGTTATATATTTGCATGAATTTCCATTTTATTCTTAAGAGCCATACTGGGATGAACATGGTCACAGACACAACTCCAAGATGCATTTGAGACATGTAGCCACATTTAATAATTCGTAAGAATTTAGAAAATAATTTTGGATGTTTGGATCTATTCCATAAGAAAGAGAGTGCCTGCATCATTTGCCTTGGATAGAATTACTTACGTAGTGTGAATTGCCTCATATTCCAGAATTAGATTAATCGTCATCTTTCATATTTTTAATTAATGTTTTCATTATTCATTTACTGTTTCAGGACCATGAAAGTGTGATAAAGGCCATCTACACGGGTACTGAGTTCTTGGAAAGTGCTGCAGCTGGCGATGAAGTTGGTATCATTCTGGAAACCACAAGTTTCTATGCTGAGCAAGGTGGTCAGGTTTTGTACTCCCTACTTCATGCTTGGATTGGTTGATTTATCGTACTGTTCTAAAAAATTAAAACTCATGGAAAGACCGGCTGAGCATTGCTGTAGAGATTGCATGAGCACTTACATATCTTCATTCTATAGCTGATCCCTCTATCATTCATAGAAATGTCAAGTCTATAAACATAATCCTAGTCCTAGATAACAATCTGACTACTAAGGTATCGGATTTTGGAACTTTGGTACTGATTCCACTGGATCAAACTGTCATAAACACAGAAGTAACAGGGTAACAGGGACACTCAGGTACCTGGCCCCTGAGTATTAGATTACCAGAAATTTAATTGTGAAGAGTGAAGTCTATAGCTTTGAAGTTGTCCTCATGGTGCTCTTAATGGGACTGAACTCCTGGTGGGAGGTGTATGGATGATTGAAATAGGAATATCATCATTCATTACTTACTCTCATCACTCAAGAAGCAATCATTTCTGATATTTTGAATGTTAGCATTAGCATTAATGATGAAGCTGAAAGGGAGCAGACAGAAGGTGTTATTGGGCTTGCAAAGAGATGTCTGAGTAGTAGTGTTATAGAAAGACTTAATACAACTTATTCCACAATGCATAATTGTAGATGTTTCTTATGCAATATGTACTTAGAACACACTACAAAAGGTTTAATACAATCATGCATTATGGACTAAGTTGTATTAAACCTTTTGTGTTGAGTTCTTAATATGTATTGTGTAAGAAATATCTAAAATCATGCATTGTGGACTAAATTGTATTAAGCCTTTACCACTTAGACATCTCTTTGCAAGCCCAATAGCACCTTCCATCTGCTCCCTTTCAGCTTCATCATTAATGTTAATGTTAACATTCAAAATGTCAGAGATGATTGCTTTTCTCGAGTGATGAGAGAAAGTATTGAAGGATGATATTCCTATTTCGATCATCCATACACCTCCCACCAGGAGTAGGATTCAGTCCCATTAAGAGCTCCATGAGGACAACTCCAAAACTATGGACATCGCTCTTGGCAATTAAATTTCCGATAATCCGATACTGAGGGTCCAGGTACCTGAGTGTCCCTATTACTTTTGCGTTTATGACAATTTGATCCAGTGGAATCAGCACCTGAAGTTCCAAAATTGGATACCTTCACAGTTAGATTGTCATCTGGCAGTATACTCATGGATTTGGCATCTCTATAAATGATAGGGGGGTTGAATAAAGAAGGAAGATATGTAAGTGCTCATGCAGTCTCCATGGCTTGGCTTTTGCAACTGAGACATGTTTGAACATAAACAAAGCATAGTTCAGCTGTCTGAAGGTGCTTGTTTTGTATCATTACCTTGCAGCTGATACATTGAATGTATATATGACATCAGACATTTGTGGTTTTAGATATTTGATACTGGATCACTAGAACGCTCCAGTGGATCATTTCAAGTTTGCAATGTTCAAATTTATGGTGGTTTTGTTCTTCATATTGGTTCAGTTACTGGGGAGATTGGCAGATTCTCTGTGGGTAATAAAGTAATTTGCAAGGTAGACAATATGGTTATCATCTTCCTGGATTACAATTTGTTCATCTGATTTTGGTTTTGTTTGTGACTGTATCTAGTATCATGTGACTTGAACAGGTTGACTATGACAGGCGTAAGCTCATTGCACCTAACCATACCTGTACCCATATGTTGAACTTTGCTCTGAGGGTATGTCCAAAATGATTTCCTTACATGGAAATCTGTTTGTTCTTTAATCACTTTGTTCAGTTTAGCTCTCTAAATACTGTTTTTACATGAATGCAGGAAGTACTTGGCAATCATGTTGATCAGAAGGGATCCATTGTACTTCCTGAAAAATTGCGATTTGATTTTTCTCATGGTAATTCGTACTCTTAGTTTACTTGTCTATAAACCTTCATTTTTGTTTTTAATGCATATGAACATTGAACAGGTAAGCCCATACATCCTGATCATTTGAGAAGAATTGAGTCTATCGTGAATGATCAGATCAAAGATGAATTAGATGTATATGGGAAGGAGGCAACCCTTGCTGATGCAAAACGTATTAATGGTTTACGAGCTGTTTTTGGAGAAGTAAGCTGCTCACTGCCATTAACATTATCATTTAAATTTGGTTCAGACACATAAATGTTCATTCTAGTTTGTAGTTGATGCTAAAGTGCAATCTATATTTTATACTTCTTGGTTTCTAGGTCTACCCTGACCCAGTTAGGGTTGTGACAATTGGTCGAAAAGTGGAGGATCTCCTGGCTGATCCAGATAATGCAGAATGGTTATCAGTTTCTGCAGAGCTTTGTGGAGGTTAATTTCTTGTAACTTTGAGTGCCTTTTCTTGGGGCCTTGATTCAATTCTGTGATGAACCTTATTCATGGATATATTCAGGGACCCATATATCAAATACACGAGAGGCTAAGGCATTTGCTCTTCTATCAGAAGAGGGAATTGCTAAGGGAATCCGAAGAATAACTGCTGTTACAACTGATAGCGCTTTTAAAGCTATGGAATTGGCATTTTCACTTGAGCAGGAAGTAGATGCTGCATCTGAAGCAGAAGGAAGCTTGCTGGAAAAGGTTTTTGCTGAATTCATATCAGAATGTGAAATATTTGTCCCATAACTTTTCATGGATACCAAATAGAGCTATGTTACATAGATATAAATGTGTGTTGGATGCTGGTGCATGTCTAGATGTCTGGATCCTTCACATCTTAAATTTTGGGATATGGGAACTCACCTGAAATATGATCTTGCATGATACTTGGATATGACATAATAAAGAAAAAAAAAATCAATAAAAATCTATTAGAAGCAAAAAATAACATATTCTTGATAAAAAACTTGCTCTATTTTCTCTTTTATCCCTATTTTTAAGAATGAAAAAAGTCAAAAGTGTCGCTATTTGAAACAAAATACGAGTATCTTACAAGGATCCCACACCCACACCCACACCCTTGTCATGTTGTGGTGGGACTGGTATGTTGGGTGAAATTGATGTCTGGGAATTGAAGCTTATAGGGATTGTCATTTGGTGGATTTTATTGTGTGGACCATATTTCAAATTCCCAGGAAGTTTTGCCTTTTCTGTTATTATTGTCAGTTGAATTTTCTTTTCCTCTTCACAGAAAGTAGCTTCTTTAAGAAGTCGTGTAGATGCAGCACCTATTCCTGCACCCAAGAAAGCTGATCTCAGGACCAAGATTTCACTACTTCAGGTATTGCATCTGGGATTAGCAAGAAACACTTATTTTTTATGGTTTGATATGTCTCTTTTCTTTTAGTCCCTCCTCAATGTGGATGTGCTACACTTTGGTAAATTACCATATTCCATCAGGATCAAGTTAGAAAGGAGCAAAAGAAGATTGCTGAAGAAAATATACAGAAAGCGGTCAAGGTTGCCACTGAGATGGCAGATGGTGCTGCTTCAGATGGAAAGGCCTTCTGCATTTCTCTTGTTGATGTTGGGTTGGACACCACTGCAGTCCGTGAAGCAGTTCTGAAAGTCATTGAGCAGAAGGTCCTCAGCTGACTTTGGCCTTTTTTTTCCCCCAAAATGTGCATCTTGTTTGGAGTATGGAAACTTTCACTGACTGTATCTATATGTTGGTGTGGACAGGGAATATCTGTTATGGTTTTCAGCACAGATGAGACCACAAACAAGGCTGTGGTGTATGCTGGAGTACCAGAGAATGAAGAGAAGTTCAAGCAGTTAGAGGTATCTGAGTGGTTGACAGCAGCTTTAGGGCCTCTAAAAGGGAGGTGCGGTAAAGGAAAAGGTGGTCTTGCTCAAGGCCAGGTAAGCCATTTTCTCCTTTTGTTTGAGTTCTTGGATCTTAATCCTTAAACTCACTTCTTCTCGAAGTGGGTTACAAGTTATACTTGGGAATGTACAATATTAGGATTCCAACAAATTATTTGTGGTGTAAACCAAATTCTTGAATTCCAGAAGGAGAAAAATGTTTGGACTGTTGAGTTTAATAATTATTCAAATCGCTGTTTAACTCTTAACCTAAAACCTACCTGGTGGGGGAGAAGAAATTTTCAAATCATGATGGGTTTATGCTTGAATCATGTGTATACATTACTGTTGTTTTTGTAGTGGTGCATGAGAAAAACTCTGCATAACTTCTGAGGTTTCAATAAAAAAACTTTCCCTCTGTTAATTATTTGATTTACCTACATTTGATATTGTTTATTAATCTGAGCTTTGAATGATTGATTGATTGATTCCAGGGAACAGATGCATCACTCGTGAAGGAGGCCATGGATGTGGCAACAAAGTTTGCATCAATGAAACTGAGCTGATAGATGGCACTGCAGTTTTTAGGTACAATGCAATGCAAAGCTGTTTGATGGTATGCAGCTGATTTTCTTAGTTACTTTAAAATGTGAAAATAGTAAGTGAAAGGAAAAAATTGGACTGATTTTTTTTAAATGGGATGCCAAATATAGGTATTTATATGAAAGAAAGTGGACTTGATTTGCTAGTTTTAAATTTTATCTCCCTTAGAAGTAACTCTACTTGATATCCCATTTTCTTATCTTCTTGTGATATGTGAGTGGTCTCTGAGGCAGAAACAACGTGAAAGGTTGGCGATGACCTTAGTAGACAAGGTCTACTATATATTTCTAAGTTGGAACACTGTGTTCTAAGAGTAATGCTAGAGTGGGGTTTTGCCAAGCTGAATGCTGAATAGAGTTGGAAGCTAGAGTGGACTGGGGTTTTTTGAGCTCTGATGGATTCCAGCAGAGCTGCTAGGACTTAAAAAAGAGTAGAAAATATGGCCCTCTGCACCCAGAACAGATTTGACCAGACTACATTGCACCTCGTCTCACCCTCCACCCTTTTGGTTGTAGGAGATGGAGTTCTACATCCACAGCTTAACAAGAGTTGATTACTTTAGCAATCAGAGAATGTCTCTAGTTTTCTGCACACTTGATTTAATGCCATCACTTTCTTTAAGCCTCTTTTTCAAGGAACCCCAGTTCAGTATTTAGCTTGATGTATCTCCTCATTGTTGCCCAAAATCTAATGATATACCCAAGCCTTGGGGTTGGGTTTGGTCACAAACCTAGAGCTCTGTTGCCCAACCCCATCTCAGTGTCTTCCTTCTCTTGATCCGGGAATTGTTGTTCCTTCAAGTAGGCTCCCTAAAGGGATGAAACTGCAGTAGAACTTGCTCCCATTTTTCTTGGATTACCTGTAGCTTGCCTTCTACTATTCAACCATGAGTATATGCTATGGATTATTCTGTGTTAGAATGATCTTTTGATTCTGGGTGTTTCCAGATTTGCGAAAAACTGATTGAATATGTAGCCTACAATGAATAAATTATAAGATTTACAAGATCTGTATATAGAATTAGACAACCTTGCATGCTTTTGTGATATCAAAGCCTCTTGTTTTGTAGTTGGTAATGGAGTCAAACCCTTTACTCTGATTTGTAAAATGTGATTATGAAAAGAATGTGTTGGATTGGAGAGAAGACCTAATATATTCTACTTTTATTGCCAGTCTACCTTCTTGCTGAGTGGCAAGTTGGATGTTAATAAACTTCTCCTTTATGCTATGCTTGATTAGTGAAAAATACGACTAAAAGAAAATAGAAAGAAAAAATAGAGGAAAAAAAAATCAAAAGAAAAAAAAAGCTTTAAAATTAATAAATTACTTTTATAGGTTATTTTAAATTTATTTAACTTATTTTTAATTTTTTTTATATATAATTTGAAAATGTAGAAGTTCTTTTTTTAAATTGAATTACCTCTTGCCATATAGTAAAAATAGTGATAAAAGTGATAGTGCATGTAACATCGATTGTGACCTATTTAAACTCGAGAGTTTCTCAAATGCTAATAGCTTTCACTTCCTAATGTAACTTATGGTTTGGAAAGCGGATTTATATTTAATTAAAAAATTTAAAATATCATAATTATTTTAATAAAAACTTTTTAAAAATAGAATTACCAAGCATATACTTCTTCAACCCTTAAACTTAAATGCTTTAAAACATTATTCCAAAACTTAAGAATAAATACTCTAGAGTAGACAACCATCTAGGATTTTCTTTTTGGATTTGGTTATCTCCTAAAGAGAGAAATATTAATGATTAAGATCCACCACCATAATTGAGGCTAAGGATAGCCATATTAACTTTTTAATCCAAAAAGTTAGTTATAAGCAAATTGAGAATCAATTAAATATTAAGAAAACTCAAGACACCATTCGAAGGTTTAAAGAAAAATCCTCGACTTCGGTGTAGGGGTTTGTTTGGCTCAGTGAGGACTGTATTGTAATATAAAATATCGTACTTAATTTTCATGATTAAACTTGATAAGGTATAAGTAAAAATATGGTTTAATTCAAACAAATAATTTAGAAAAATAATATATATATATATATATATATATACTAGAACTCTCCTTTGGGTAGATATTGCAATATATAATAACTTTATGACATTTTTAATAATTTTTTTTAATGGATCATTTCATAGTTTATGTTAAAAATACATTTGCAATCTTTGGATGTACAGATATAGTCTAACTAAAGAATATGATTTATCCCATCATATTCATTATTTATAAAGTGGTTAATTTACCTTTGTGTAATCCTTAAGTATCTTATGATTAATGAACTTTAATATACTCATTCAACAAGTACTTAAATATGTTATAAGCATCCATCAATAATGAATAATTGGATAATGTAAGTATTCAATTACATATTTATGAAACACTCAAGTTTGGCCACTTTGGTGACTAACAAACTTTACATTATATGAATTTCAAAATCTTGTAACAAACAACATTTACACATTTAGAGGATATTCATCAAACTTTCTAGTATGGTCACTTTGGTGACTAACACACTATGAATGCTATGAACTCCTACACGATAATATAATTATCATATAAACATTACTTTGTGATAAATTAATATTTAACTATTATTATAAACATTATATAATAGTTAAACATATAAGTTTATTAGAAAACCATAATATTAAAACAATTATAATAAGAATTGTCAAACATATAATGAGACTTCATAAATAGGACAAATATTAAAGGCTTTCTATACACCAATAATAACACAAAATTATAAACATGCAAGACATGTTACTGTAACAAGAATACGAGATTATATAAAAATAATTCTCACATAATTAGTTCCATTTATATTTATGTGAATTTTACCTCAAAATCTCATGAGTGTCAATTTGTATTACATTCACAATAATATCTCTAATGTATAATTCATATAAATAATTACTTATGACCTTAAACCGAATGGTTTTTAACCCATAACAATTCAATTATTCCTATATGTCATTATATCATCTCATCTAAAAGTATTACATAATAGGTATTAGATAACAATATTATAAAATTTAATAAACACAATACTTTAAGGTTTGACCACTTTGGTTTCTAACAAACCGTTCATAAGCGAATTTGAAATTGTATAATCTAAATAATGATTATATAATTCGATGTTTAAAATACTAAAGTTTGACCATTTTAGTCACTACAAACATACATAATATGAAGATAAAATTAAATACAAATTTTAATCATGTTAAATTTTCATAATACTATTTTCAAAGCATAAAAGGTAATTTGCCAAAAAAATAACTTATGATCCCAAGTTCTAAGATATGTAATTCCTTCTTAAAAGGATCAAGTTCATAATATAAAATTATAAAGAATTCAATTTTTTCAAATTGTATATTAATTGCAATAAACAATTATGTGGCAATTAGAACCAAATAATAATTGACACAAAATCATTATTTATATACATATATGTAACATCAACTGACATCAAATATATATGTATATATATAAAGATGCAACACCATAAACAAAATCATACTTATGGTTCAATTAAAAGTGATTGATGCATAAATTGATTTAGTAAATTTCATGAATCAAGAAAGCCATTCAATTTATATATTAACAGTTAAACATATGCTATATATAACATACTGAAAATTGATAAAATCAAACTTTGATTATCATAAACTTTATTACAATAACATTAAAAGTGTACATGTCACTTAATCGTTAACATATATTAGTGGTATTATATGCTCACCATTGAAACTTGTAAAGCAAAAACATTATACGAACAAAGTCCATAAACGTAATAACTTTATATTCTCTAATAGGTATTCATGGCATTTTGAATCATATGGTTCATTAAGAATTTTTGCAGAAAAAATAAACAAATCTAACATATTTAAAAGCTCAAAAAGCCCCCCCCCCCCCCCCCCCCCCCCCCAAAAAAAAAAACAATGATCACAATTCATATAATAACCAGAAGCTATCATAAATGATTTTAAAAAGAAATCAAATACAAAATATTGACAAAATACTTCGATTGCAACGGAAAAAATACAAATCAATAAATTTAATTCTTTTATCAAAATTTGATCTAATAAGAGAGAAACATAGAATAATTTTTAGAGGAAAACATAAGTTCTTGAACCATTGCTTTGATGCAAATGTGAGTAATTATTTAATTATGCAATTCAAACCTTAATTTTACATAAATCATAATAGCTAAGAATTTTAGAACAATATGATTTTCACACTTCCATTATTGAGAAAAGACATACCTTTAATCCATAGAGAATTATTGAAACGACCAAACAATAAGTATAGTAGAAATCATGTTTCTCTTCCTTAGGTTTTATCTTATGCGCATTATTAATGGAATAAAATACTTATTTTATAAAATGGAGAGAGTACCGGTTTCTTTATAGAATAAGAGTGGACTTTCCATCAAAGTGTTTTTAATTTTAGAAAACCAACTTCCCGAAAATTGACCAATAGAATTTTACTTTATTATTTATTAGACCATAATATTTAATTTGATATTTAAATAAATATCACATAATAATAAACATATGGGGCACATAAAATTCCTATAAATCTTGTTTAAAAGACTTCTATTATTTATCATATTTTTCTTCCTCTTATATTTGATGTGATCCGAAGGGAACATGATCCAACATTTGTCAATGGTTAAATGTACAATCCTCTACCTTTAGTTGATGCGTATCTGATTTGGTCACTACATGATTGAAATTTAACACATGAAAATAAATAAATAAATGAATAAAGGATGCTAACACATGATTGAAATTTAATGTTTCTTTAAACATGAGGTTAAGTGCCCAAGTTGACTTGTTCCCACCTTAATGACTACAAATTTTCTATTCCAAGAAAAAAGTAGATGGATAAACTTGTAGTAAAGTCATTGAATATAGTCATTATTTGGGAGAGAAGATCCCTAGCTACTACTAAGACTGCGTGAGAATTAAGGAATTCCTTTTTCAGGTCTCATCCTATGTTGGATTTGTTTGTGCTTTAATGCTTAGTTCGCCTCATAGGAGGAAAGGAATTACACCTCTTTAGAAGTAAGTTGGGCAAGCCCGATGGAACCTGTGTAGGTTTTATCGATAGATGAAAGGAGATGTTAGATTGTTGAGTGAAAACCCAAATTACAACTCCCTCTGACTAGTGCATCACGACAAGAAGGACCACAAGGTCAAGACAATCATTTTGGTTTTTGAATAGTGGTAGATACCAGGTGGATTGCCTTTCGTCCTCTACTTCCATGTGAATGGAAACTCAAGGGTTTAGTGGAGGCATATAGGTCTTTTGAAGGACTGAGCACTACTTCTTGTTCCATGGATATTTTGAAAGAAAGCTAAGTTTAAAGAATTCATTAATGAAAATGTTGAATGTTTCAAATTAATTATCACTATAAAGTAAATCAAAGGCATAAACTGGATCAACCATTATTTGTAGCTTAACAAGATGATAACAGAAGAGATGAAATATTTCCCTTGGTTGGGTTTAGAGAAAGTATTTTAGTTTTTATTTTTATTTTAAACTTTTTTTCAAAATGAGTTTTTATTTTTTATTTTATTCTTACAAATTCTATGTTTAAAAAAAATATAAAATCTTTTTAGAGAATGAAAGTTATAAAATCTTATTTGAAAAGAAATAATATGAAATATCATGTTGGTATGGGTTTGGAAAAAGAATTTTAATTTATATTTTTTAAAAACTAGTTTTTATTTTTTATTTTTTTTATTCTTGAAAATTATGTAATTATATATTTTTATTTTGAAAATGAAATTTATAAAATCTTATTTGATTTTAAGTTTTCACTTATAAAAAATACTGAAAATAAAAAAATTAAAATTTTATATAATACCCATATCTTGGTTTATATATATATATCTTAATGTTTGTTTTATATTTATAATATTTATATTCCTTTCATATGATTGTTCCTAAAGATCTGTTTCAACTTTTTAATAGTTAGTTTCTATTTTTGTCAACAAAATTTTGAAAATACCAAATTGATATTTTCACTTTTTTATTTCAGTTTTTTTAGAAAATGAAAAAGAAGAAAATATCATCCAAACATGCTTGGGTGGGTATAAAAATAGAAAATAGTTCAAACAAACAAGCCTTTCATTGTCAACACACGTCACCTATTTCTTTTCCTTCACAAGAGACTATGAAAGCCACACGGCACAACTCTTCTATATGGGGAATGATAATTAATTTAAAGAAGCATTATAAAAAGGCCTATAAGTCATGATGGTACAATAAAAGTTAATGTAAATATATTGATGCAAAAATATAAAGATAAAATCAATTATACATAAAAATTTATGAGTTTTTAACATGGATTAGTTAATCATACTCATATTTATGAATAAAAAAAATCATTCTATTATATTATAGAAAATATTATATAAATAAAATAAATCAGATATAATTATTGAATTTTAAAACTTTTTATATTTCTACACTTTTTGTATTTGTGTCCTTAATCATAAACCCTTTTCATCTATTAGTATATTTTATTATTCCTTAAATACATATTCATCATTATTTATAAACCTATTTCTATTTTATAACTTTTTTTGATCTCTAATATTCATGCAAATATTTTTAACAATTTTTTATTCTATAAAGAAACTTATATTATATTCTTATAAAAAAAGAATAAATGCTTCTTAAATTGGACACCTAAAAAAATCAATGATTTATTTATTTATTTTAGCTCTATATATATATATATATATATATATATATATATATATATATATATATATATATAATCATTTCATCAAACCACACTAGAAAAAAAAAAAAAAGGAAGTATAAATATTTTTCTTCGAATACCGTACTGTAAATTACAAAAGAAATGGTGAGGAAGATGGAAAGAATAATACTCTATCAACACATTTTATCAAGATCCCCTCTCTTCACAAAAAGGCCATGGAAACCATAAGGTACTCTCCTAGGAAGCTTCACTGCTGCAACAACATCAAGTGTTTGAGATTTAGCATCCATCACCTCAAACCTTGAGACTCCACTATTCTCATCATACACGTATGACACAATGTACCCCTCATCCTCCTCACTTGCACCATCCTTCGCCACAAACATGGGCTCTCCTCCAAAGCACCCAGCCCCATATAGCCTTCTTGACACTTCACACTCCAAATCCATGTCTATTTTCACAACCCCACTCATTTTTGGTATCATTTCCCCTATACCCATATAAGCATACCTGTTACTCTTCCCCACGTAGCTAGGGTTTATTGAGCCCAACTCCAAATTCTTCTGTGAAAGGGTGGTTTTTGTGACTGACCCATTCCTCAAGTTGATTCTCACCTTTTCTAATGAGAAATGGACCTTTTCTATGTTGTGAAAGAGGTTCTCTATGGATATGGCATTGGGTGCAACCAGGATGATCTCTTCATCCCCTTCTTCCCATGCATTGATGGCATGCATTGCATTAAAACGAGGCGCCTCGAACCACCGGATTTCGGAGTCAGTTGATGCATACCGTGGAAGCACTCCAATTCTCGGAACCTTGTCTAGCTCAGCACTCACTGGCATTCCTTGACACATCATGAGTCTTAAGGGGTTCATCTCTATCTGTGACTCTGAGAATACTATACATTGTTTTGTAATGGAGAAATCATGTACAAAAGTGGGATCGGTCATAGAGAATATGGGAACATCCTGCTGTTTGGAGCCTTCCTTATCAATGGAAAAGAAGGTGATGTAGGGAGGAATTGGGCTGCACCGGAAGGCAAAAGTCTCACCTGTTTCGGGGTCAATCTTGGGGTGAGCAGTCATGTTTATGAATGCCTTCCCATCAAAATCACATCGCCCAATTGTCTCAATATCACCCTTCTCACTTAGATGAATTGAATATGGGAGATCGGATTCTCCAAGGGCAAAAAGCCTATTTGAAAAGAGAGAAAGGCTAGTGTTGGCTAGACCAAAACCTTTCCTAAGATCAATCTGGCCCTTCATAACCCTCCCAATAGCTATTGCACAACGACCTAAATCAACAACACTATGGAAGCCTGATAATATATTGGGGAATATTGGCAAGCCAACGTTGTCCTCAAGAGTATACTTATAAGTCTTAACATAGCGACTACAGAAGGTGGCCCGACCATCTGATAACCTAATTGAATGTAGCATGCCATCACCTTCAAACAAGTGATGAGGACCACGGGGGTGGTGAAGAGGGTTGGGACCATTTCGAATATAGGTGCCATTAAGGGATTGTGGAAGCTCTCCCTCCATCACCGGACAGTCGATAGGAGGAAGCTCATCCACCGGAGCAAAATTTCCGCTGAGGACAAGTTTGGGATCAACAGAAGGGTGTAGAGGAGGGCTGATGAAGCTAACCAGGAAGGTGGAGAAGAAAGAGAGCAATGGCTCTAACAATTCTAGAGCTCCTTTTCCTGAACTCTTGCTATCACCAGCTCCTGTAATACTGTTTCTGTTGAAAGAATTCGAAGAAATTAATGGAGCTCTCTGTAATGCAAAGAGGTCTAATGACATTTTCTTCTTCTTTGGTATAGAGCAGCACTGAACAATATTGCCATTGAAAGGGAAAGTAGGAGAATTTGATGGGGTTGATCTTGTAGTTTTGCAGCTGAAGGAGGTGGTGGAGGAGATCATGGAGGTTCTCATAGCTACTTTGCCGACACTGTAAGAAGACAGAGGAAAACATTGGAGAACCCTCCTTTATATAGACAAATAATAGATTGCCAAATCTACTTGAACACTCCCTCACTTTCTTTAATTTTTTATCTTCTTCTTTGTTTTTCAATTGCACTAAAAGAAAAGAAAAACTTAGTTTATATTTTGATAATGTTTTTATAAACAATTCTTAAAAACATTTTTGAAAAACAATTTTAAAAAACTATTATATAAAGTTTTATAAAACAAATATCTATTCAAAAACTTGAAATATTTTGAACTTATTTTATATGTTTTTAAATATGTCTTAAAATCAATTTTTATATGTAATATTTTATTTTTAATAATTCTTTGTATTTATATAATTATTTTTTAAGACAATACTTAAAGAAAATTAAAAAAATATTATTTGAGCATAACTTATTTTTTATTTTTAAGAATAGAAAATAATTCTTTTATTTTTTGGTTATCAAATTTGTTTTAAAAATTTTTTTCCTAGAAAATGAAAAATTATTTTTGAAAATAATTACCAAAGATATCCTTATTTTCCTTATGATTTTGTTAAGACTCGGAGGATTAGTTGAGAAGATGAAACTTCACTGTAAATGCCAACTGGGTATTTTGTAAAGAACATGTGGTGGGTATCGGTGGATAGGTATGACTCAATTAAGAAAGTAGAGTGATCATTTGTTCTATTCAAGGACAATTTAATCATTTTTTTATTAATTTATTTTTATAATTTTTTATTAATTTTTTCCCATCATCTTTGGTCCTCGTATGTATATATATATATATATATATATATATATATATATATATATATGAATCGTGCCTACAAATGAGAATCAGACCTCTTTAAATAGCTTAAAATAAGAATTTTAAATAGTATAAAGTGGATGACAGGTTATTGTGGGCTTTTTCACATTTGTTGTGAATAGTAACCGTCCGTAAGTAAATAGTGAACAGTAAAACCAACTTTTATTATAGCAATGTTGACTTTTCAAACGAATTTACTTTCGACGGAGAAAAGTTGGCTTGATAGGCGACAGGTTCACTCGACTTTTTGGCAGACGAATCTTATATCTATATATATATATACATATATACGTATATTTTGAAGAGAGGTCTTTTCCAATAATAGAAACCACCTTGGATTAGCACTTGAATGAAGAAACTTAAATCTCAATAATTTTGTCCTCCAATTCCAAAATTAGCATTATTTAACAAATATCATCCATATCATCTACATTTCTAACATGCATTAATTGGGTGGATAGATTTTATGATGAGAAAATTGATGAGAAAATTGCATTCTAATTTTCTAGTTAGACTATATAGATGGTAATAACCAATACTTGTATTTTAATCGGATGGGTTTAGAAGAAATATAACCTCATTATCAAGTCACTTATATTATGTTTGATAATTATTTTAAAAAATAATTATGAAAAACAATTTTTAAGAATAACTTTTGAAAATAGTTTTCTAATGTCCTGTAAAATAAAAATTTAAAATGTTTTTGAATATTTTTTAAAATAATTTTTATATCTAATGTTTTATTTTTAATTATTTTATAAATTTGTATAATTATTTTTTTTAAAAATATTTTTAGAAGACAAGTGAAAACACTTGAAAACAATTAAAAAAATATCATATTTTTGTTTTTAAAAATAAATAACAGAAAAAAGTTTTCTATTGCCAAAATGTGTTTTTCCTAATTTTTTTTGTTGTAAAAAATAAAAAATTATTTTTGAAAGCAGTTACCAAATAAAACCTGATTCAAGATTTGGGATTCTCATTCCGTACCTTGCAATGCAAAGAGTTGTAAAGACATTTTCTTCTTCTTTGGTATAGAGTAGTACTGAACAATTTTGGCATTGAAAGGGAAAATGGGAGAATTTGACGGGGTTGATCTTGTAGTTTTGCAATTGAAGGAGGTGGTGGAGGGGATCATGGAGTTTTTCATAGCTACGCACCGATACTCTCAGAAGATTGTCTTTTTTGTTTTTTTTTTTAATTGCCTTAAAAGAAAAGAAAATCTTGGGTCCTGTTTGCCCATTAATAAGACAAAATATTTTTGTTTGTTTTTTTGTTTTTATAATTGTATTAAAAGAAAAGAAAATCGTAGGTCCTGTTTGCCCGCTAAGTAAGGGAAATTTTTTTTTTTTTTTTTGATTTTTTAAAATTTTTTTTAATTGCATTAAAAAAAGAAAAAGAAAATCTTAGGTCCTTGTAGACCCCCATTTTAGGGTTCATTCTTGCAGGTGTTTATTTTGCCAGGTGTTAGGATCTTAGAAGGTCATATGTCGCCTCAGGATCGGCCATTGGGGAATCACTGTAGTGGGCTGAAGGTGCAATGAGAAAACGACACGTGTGATGGAATATTCATTTGAAGAAATGAAAAGGAGCTGTAGACGGTTACAGAGAGGATTCCTTGGGCTTGGGGAGCAGTTTTTTTTTTTTTTTTTTTTTTTGGGGAGCCTAGTTGTTGCTTGGGAGGCAAGAAAAGGTTTGAGAGGATCAACTGAGGGGGGAATTCTTAGGGAGCTGAGAGTAGGGTTGATAGCGTGGTTGTTGCTTGAGGAGGGATGTTGCTTGAGGGGTAAGAGAGCTTGAGCAGAGAGGATAGCTTGGAAAGAAAATCAGCTGAACGAGAAAATGAGAGAGTTGCAGGCATCTGGAGAGAGAGGGCTGAATTGAGCTAGTATAATGAAGTGACTTGATCATCCAAGTTGAAGGTGGAAAAAGGGACATGAAATAGATTTTTTAAAAAGGAAATGCATGGAGGCAAGGACAATAACTTAATAACCAAGTACTACTAATCTAGGATAACATAGTTATCTATAATCAAATATGTGGTTTAGGATTTTTACTTTTGGAGTTTAAGAAGAGGAACAAGGATAAAGTTTAAGACAATGAAAAAAAGAAAAATTTAAAAATAGAAAAAGAATACCAGAAGAAAAAAAAAGAGAGAAACCTAAGAGTCTCATAAACAAATAAAAAATAAAGAAAGAAGATGAGAAGAAAAAGAGAGAAACTTAAGAATTTCGCTAAGGCCTTCTCAAGTAGCTTTATATCTTTGTTTCAAGCTAAAAAAGATGTTGAAGAGTGGATAAGTTAATCAAAATTATTTCTCAAGTAGCTCTCTATGAATGGTCGAGTTTGGCGAGGTAACAATGTTGGTAATGATGGTGATAAGTGGGCAAGGTTTGGTGCTGTCAACATAGCTAATGAAAAGAGATTGAAATTATAGTTTTCGTGGGGTGGAAGTTGTGCGACATCATGAATAGTGATAAGAGTGGGGCAAGGTGCATTAGTATTTTCTAGGATGATGACATTGGTTTTGTGGATGGCCATAGATTTTGAGGTTAGAGTTTGTAGGGTGTAGAGAAATTGATAGATGAGGACAAGCGTAATTGATTGGGAGAATAATGATTCATAAAAATGACTCTGAAAGGAGCACTTGAAATAATGATTGATAAGAAAGATTTTGAATGGAGAAAGTTGAAAGAAGGATAAACGTAATTGATGATGGGAAGAATAGGGTGCAGAGAAATTGGTAGATGAGGAAAAACATAATTGATGGGAAGAGTATGATTGATAAAAATACATATAAAATATATTTGATTTGAAGAAGTTATACACATTGCATGGAAATACTTTATGTTGTATTTGATTTAAAAAACATTTTTTAGTTTTCATTATCTTTATTTTAATTATTTTTTATTTTTATTTTTATTTCTTTTAAATATGTTTGATTAAGAAAAGTAAAAACTAGTTTTGAAAGAAAAATATGGTTGAGTTTGTACTCATAAGAAAAAAAAAAAAGAAAATAAATATAACTAAAATTTTACATAATATGAATGTTATAGTTTATGAAATATGTTATTATAAAGAATATTATTAGAGAATATATATTTTATTATATACATATATATGTATGTATTATTTATATGTGACATTATTATTATATGACATTTATTTATTATTATTTTTTCATTTTATTTATTCTATTTTTATTTTAAAAATAATATAATAGAATGTTTAATCTACTTAAGCAAATTAGTTTTTTTATTTGTTTTATTATATATATATATATAAAGATGTATCCACTAGTCTAATAAATAAACATAATAAGGAAACTTGTGTTTCCAGCCTATGATTAGGAAAATATATGGTTTTGGAATCTTACATAAGTGAAATATGAGATTTTCTTGTTTATGGGAAAATATTATGTTTGCCGTGCACTATATATTGTTTACATATGCATTTCCAAAATTGCCCTTTAATGTTTCCTTGTCAGCAACCACTGGTGTCCATGTCAGTAGGAAGGTGTACAATTTAATAGGCACCAAAATCTGAAACTTGAAGTTATCAAATCTGAAACCCACAAAACACTCGACTCGAGAAACATTTGAAATTTGGGGAAACTCTCTCTGTCACTTCCTTTCGTTTTGCCCTAACCGATCTCAGGAAATTCGAATTTTCATAGCTTGTTTGATACACGAAGGTAGGCAGCCGATCTGTTTATTGATGTTTTGACTAGGTGATGGATACCCATCTTCCCAAAGTCATCTTCGTCTCAGTTTGGCCTAACCCTAGTGTGTCTCTCTTCACGAGCTAACCACCCAAACTGGATAGGCATCTTCTAAAAACCTTCAACGAAGCCAAAGTCGAGGCATATCTTCATATTTCTTCATCAAAGGTAGAATTTTTTTAAGGTTTCTGGAAACCGAAGTGGAACTTCCTCTTGTTGTGGATTAATCAATCACAGGTGAGTTTTCCATTTAAGGATTCGTTTGGCTGTTGAGAAAATATTGGGGCCGAAGGTCTTATATTTTTGGGTTTTATTTTGATTCATTTTCACATGAATGGAATATAGGGAAAATTTGTTTTGGTTGAAGAAATTTTCAGATGGAGTGAATTTTGGAAACGAGAATGGTTGTTTTCTGTTGTTAACGACCCCGTGATTTAGAATATTTGGGATTTTTTTTTGTTATATCTTAAATTTTTATGTTTACAGGGATGATTATTTGTGGGGAATTGTTTAGGAAAAATTTTTTGAGAACCACACACATCATTAATTTGTTTTATGTTCCTTTTTAGTTTTGAAAATGGAAGATATTTTTCAGAATGTGAATAAGAGCCTTAGCTTAATAGGCTGTGTAATAGAGGAACGAGACTACGTTGAAATAGTGGAAAAAATGTTTTTGGGTTATGTACTTTCAAGAATCATATACAATTAACAATGTAACTATGTAGTTTAATGCAACAATAGCTTGTTGTAGGACTTTATTGTTCTTACTAGACATGGGCGGTGGTAACCTATAATCTATTTATCATTAGCTCATGAATGTTACATACTGCAGAGGATTTAAACCAAGGGAGTTGTGGATGAGTGGCAAAGTTTGAACTCTTTGATTTTTTTTTAAAATTTTTATCCCATTGAGAGAAAACTATTTTGGCGTTGACATTTTAAATGCAAGTAAGTGGAATAGGCCTGATGGGTGAAAATAGGTGGATTAAGTTTATCAATACTACAATCAAATTCTCTTTATTGAAAATAAAAATAAAAATTCTCCTTTTGGTTTTTCACCAATCTTACTAGTTTTGAGACAAGACAATCCCTCTTTCTCATATTTGTTTATGTAGTCATAGAAGCCTTGAGTTATATGGTTCAAAGAGCCATCAATAATGGTTTCCTTCAAGGCTTTATGACTAGCAAAATAATGTTGAAGGGTTATAATTTTTCCATTTATTCTTTACTAAGGGTTGTATTCTTTCCTTTGATAAGAAATGGTAATGATTAATTGTTAGTTGTGGGGTGAACCTTCTTTTCTCTGTGATGGTTCTTTGAATGAATAGAAAATTTTATTTTCGAAGTAGAATGTCAGAACATGGAATTACTAGTTTCAATTGTTGGTTAAAGGGTATGACGTTTGACATTTATATACTTAGGCTTACCTTTAGATGTTCCTTTTTGATTGATGCTAATTAGGGATTTAGTAGAAGAAAGGACCATCAGAAATTAACTTCTTAAAGAAGACAATATTTATCTAAGGATAGAGACCAACTTTGATTAAAATTTACCCTTACTAACTTCTCAATTTATTTCATATATATATATATATATATATACATCTTGAAGTAGACAATTCTTTGGAGAATAAGGTTTATCTTACAAAGTGTCTACCATTTGTTTAGGGAAACGAGTAGGAGTTTTGAAAGTTAGGAGTCTTTTAATACTAAACAAGTTGTTACTTGGAAAGTAGCTTCTGTGATTGCATGGTTGTAATTTCTAAATCAATTCTCATCCTGAAATTAACATTGTGTACAAAAATTGTAATTTATCTTATGATGTGGTAAAACATTTAGGTTAATTCAAACATAGGGTAGTTGACTTGATGTTGATCACTTGTTAAAGAGGTTTAATGGGTATATGTTTTGTAGAGTTTTCTTATCTTGATCAAATTAGCATAGCGACGATTACTGATTAGCCTGATGCTTATAAAATATTACCCTATGCTTGTTTGAGCTGGCTTGATTCATTCATGAAAACCCTTCAAAAACTAGGCTTTATCGTTGTGTACGCATTTACTGACATTTGGAGGTTTGCTAGGTTCTTTATGATACAAGTGGCTTATTGGAAAAGAACATAAATCCTCTTCACTCTAATTTGATCCAACTCCTCTTATCATGCAGTTACAAGCTTCCTTAGTTGTTTGCCTCCAATTTGCTCGACCACTCCCAGAAGCAAGCTAGTCCTTTATCCTTAGGTGCATTTGATTCGCAGAAGCAAAGTGTTGGGACAAAGTTTAAGGTAAAGATGTTTGTTTCCTGGAACTGGATATATTGTGCATTTAGTTACAAACTATTTTTCAATTACAAGCCACCTAATATGAAATTTGGAATAGTACTACAATATGTGAAGTAATAATGTGTAAAATCTACTCTCTTTTGACAATTTAATTGATTTAAAATTGTAAATAGTATTTGGATAAGTACCTATTAATGTAGTTATTTGGATTCTTGCCTGCATATATGGTAGTTTGGCAATCATAATGTGTTTTTTTGTTGTTTGATGAAGGTCCTTTATGCGTTTGTGATGAGATGAATATCAATTGTTCACCCCATAGTGTTTTATGTAATGCTAGGTTTTTAACTAGTTTGTGTATAAATGTTATTTAATTTATAACAAATTACATGTTTAGCAAACTTGTCATAGAAAACATGTTTACTGGTCATGAAAATTTAAATATTCAAATTGTTTTCTTGTTCCTATATATTTTCTTAGAAAAAAAACATAGATATGAATATGTAAAAATAAATTTTAGGTCTAGAGAAAAGGTTAAACATGCAATTAGAATGAGATATATTTGGTATTGCTTAAATGTAGTATTGTCAGGGTTGTCTTAATTAGTTGTCACTGTGAATTAGAAGCTTAATAGTTTATGTAAAAAATATTTGAGGTTGGTATATGTGGTCATCTCACTCTTGAAGAGCTTTTCTCCTATCCAGTTATGGCATGAATCCAAGGACTTCAAAAGCCAGTCCAACACTCCTCTACTCACTTTGATCCATCTCTGATAACCTTTGCCTTTTTCCACTATATATACACTCCTCTACCCCTTGACTTGTCCAGTTCTAAGCTCAAAGCACTTGGACTCAATAAAGACCAACCTTGAGTTTTGTACACCCCTTGGATCCATCTCCTTTCTTTCTATATTCCTCATTACTTCTAGACATGCAACACTAGCTAGCTACCTATGTCTAGTCTTCATTGATACAAACACAAACACTTTTTTTTTTTGATGAATTTGATACAAACACAAACACATGCAACCACAAACATATCTAGGTATACCTCGGATTAATAATATTAGTAGATGTGTTGATATGGGTGGAAAAAGGAAAGAAAAAAAATAGGTTTGAAATGCAAAACAACCTTATTGTGAGCTCTTAAAGAGTAGAATGCACATCACAAAACACTTTTTTCTTTTGGAGAAAAAGGACACAGTTCTTATACATGTCCACATTGGGAGAAACATTTAAACAAACTGATTGCCTCATTAAAAGAGAAAAGAATAGACTTGCCATAATGTTTCTTGGAATTGAATTTCCAATAAGGCTGGTTGCACAAATGCCCTTTTGTCTAAACTATGTTCAAGCTAATGAGTCTGTTGCATAAAATGTTCAAAGAATTTCTTGTTTTCTAAACAATAAAAACCTTTCTTGGCCACCACCCAGTAAAGGAGAATTTGAACCTATGATGCCACCATATGTGCAAAGTGGCAATGTAAAAAACTTGCATATGTTAAAAGTTGATTGTGGAGGAGAGCTGTAGAATATACGATATAGCTAAATTGAAACCCTATTTTAATTTGTAATTGGGTCCGGTTCATAGAGTAATTTGATGGCACAGTCCCTAAAAAACCAAAGGTGAACCAATTGAACACACAAAATAATCACATAATGACATACTCTAAGGGTCGCAAAGGAAGGTCCGAGGCTTTAGATAGGTAGAACCCAACTTTAACTAAGATAGTACCTAAGGTTGGTTAAGATAGTACCTAAGGTAGATTAAGGTGGCATCTAAGGGCTATTAAGATAGTACCTATGATGCAGTCCCCAAAATAATAATGCGACTTACAACCAGATATGTTGTAAGTTCCATTTGGATTCAATACAACTTGTGGGTCATATGGTTATTTAGGAATAATATGGTTCTCACAACTCAACACAAAAGTTCAAGTCTACCAACGACTCCAAAATCGTTGATGTGCTCCATTTCAAATAAATGAACTAAAGAACAATAACTGAAAATTATTTACTTTCAAATTTCGGTTTGGGGTTAGGGCAAAATGCCACTCAATGACAAGAAGAGATATCTTGTTCACGAAGCCAATATTTTGGATTCCACCTTTCCTTTCCGGTACGCGCTGTTTTAGTAAATTCACAATCACAGATGCGCCTCTTGAAGCTTTCTTTTCATTGGATGTTTTTAGGATGGAACGCTCCATTTCATTGCACTTTTATGTGGACAAGAGAGAAACATGTAGGTTGGAGTTTTAGATTAATGGTTTTTTTTCTCTCAAATAAGACAATTTTTAGGAATTTTTAGATGGGTCTTGGGATCGTGTGGGTGATGAAACCAAGAGAGAGAGAGAGAGAGAGAGAGAGAGAGAGAAATGTTCCCAAATCAGAGAGAAGAAACGTTTCAGATTAGGGAAATTATAGTTGGTTGTTGGGTTGGGTGATTTTTCATAGGTTTCAAATTCAGATTTTTTTGTTTTATAAATTTTCAGTCTCTCATGTGACATGGAGGGCTTCCTGCTAATATGGAGATAGAGTTGCAACTGACATGGAGGCATGGAGGGGCAATCTAGGAACATAAAATGGAGTCAGCAAAGAGTGCATGAGAAAGATAATATTTTCCCCTTTGATGGTTAAATATCATATTCTAGTTCATTGAAGTTTGATTATCATATTACTTTCAAATAATTGCCTGCAAACACAACTTTCCCAACATAATACTTATATATGTTATAAAATATAAAGGTTAAAGGGAAAAGAAGAGAAGGGAGAATGAGTTCATTCTTTTATTAACTTAAAGACTCTTATTTATAGGGTATGGGTGTTACAAACATGGTAATAGTATTGTCCTCTGTAAAGTATAACACTCCTCTTCTAGAGCTTATGAGTGTAAAAGAATTTAGGTGATATATACTTAATTAGTTTGTCACCTTTAATGTATCGTTCTCTAGTCTGTGCAATGTATACAGTATTATCTTTATGTCATGTGATTGTTTTTAATGAAAGATGGTCTACATGATTCTTGAATATATTAGATTACATATCTCAACCACATACATCCCCAAGTTGTTTCATGGATTGCAAGTTGTTTTCAAATGAATTGAAGAAGTAACTCTCATTATTTGCTTTATTAATTGCCATGATATTGTAAAATTACCATAGGTAGAGACATATCCTATTTAAGACCTAGTCTTATGAGGATTTGAAAGATAACCAACATCTTTATATCCAAATAGTTTTGATTTTACTAACTTTACATAAAATAAACCTATATCTATGGTTCCACGAAGATAGCGTAATATATTCTTAATCCCATTCTAATATCTTTGAGTTGGTGTAGAACTATATCTTGTTAGTAAGTTCATATAAAGAGCTATATTTGGTCTTGTACAATTTACTAGATTATTATACCCTAACATGTTTTTTTCTTCAATGCCATCCGTCTTTTTTTGAGTGTAAATATTTCAAGCTAAGAATTAGTTTTGTCACTGATCATGATAATTGTATATGGGCAAGAAAAATAAGGAAATATATGTACGGTCGTTATTTTTAAAACCTTTATATGGGGGGTTATTACTAGATTATTATTACAGTGATTCACATGATAGTTGGTGTCATATATCCACTAATAAAATGTTGGTACAGAATAAGCAAATAGAAGATATCACATATATCAACTAATAAAATGATGTTACGTAATAAATGTGATAAATCCCACTATTTATAAAAGTCAATATGTTTAAAGATAACTTTAAATTAGGTTCTATATGATAAATATTTTCAAAAATAATTTTGAACAACAAGGGTTTAAGAACAATTTTTTAGAATTATTGTATAATATCTTGTTATTACAAATATCTGTTTGAAAACCTAAAATATTATTGATTAGTTTTTTTATGCTTTCAAATATGATTTAAAATTAATTTTTATATGTAATATTTTATTTTTAATCATTCTTCATATTTGTATAATTATTTTTTAAACTAATTTTTAGGAAATAAATAAAGATGATTAAAATATGTTCTTTAAAAATAAAATATTTTCTACTTTTAAAAATAAAAAGTTATTTTATATTATTTTAGTTTTTTATTTTCTATTTTTTTTAAATAAAAAAATATTTTAAAAAACAAATATCAAATGGGTAAGTGGTTTCCCCCAAGATTTTATGGTAACCTTTACTTGACTTTGCAAGGAATCAACCCTTTTCTTTCACTACTTTGAAAGGCCAGGAGGCTGTAATTTATTTGTAAAGAGCCGTGTTAGAAGAAACAAGTTACAACCATATGAATGTACAAACAGATGGGATTGAAGAAATGACAGGTCAATCCACCCGCAAACGGATGGGGTTGAAGAAATGGCAGGTCAGTCCAGCTGTGGAGCTGAAATTAAGTATAGAGTTCCATTTCCCTTTTCTCCTTATTTTTCACATGGACTAGGATACAAATTTTTTTTGCAGATGCAGAAAGTTATTGTTACAGAACAATCCTTTATTGCCACGTATGAGCCATATCATTAATTTTTTTTTAAAATTTAAATTAAAGCCTTAACTGATAATTAAGGGTTTAGTTGAAAAATAAGCCATAATTACTAATTACAACTTATTTTTGTGGGAGGATGATATGACATTCACATGAGTAGAAAGGGGCCGCAATGAATATAAATATTAAAAGAGGCCTAAAACGAATATTTATGTGAGCCATTTTGACCAAAAATCCCAAAAAACCAAAGCAAAGGATAAGATTGAATAAAAAAAGAACGGTTTTTTCTCTCGTCTTCATAAATCCTCTCATCTCATGGAGATGTGGCAAACTAGCTATGATCACCCCCATGGTCTCTTCTGCTTTCTTCCAAATCCAACCACTTCGGAGATCAAACCAACCAAATTATCCAATTTCCTTTTTCAATGGTAATATTGCCCAGTACTGCTCTTTGCCAAAGAAGAATATGATTATTGCATCAGAACTCGCTACATCTGAGAGAGCTCCGTCTCCTCCAATGCTTCCCAACATAGGGTCTGATAGAGATACTAATAGTGAAGGATTAGGAAAAGGAACTCTAGAATTGTTAGAGTCATTTCTCTCTTTCTTCTCCACCTCCCTGCTTTACTTCATTAACCCTCCTCTACACCCTTCTGTTGATCCCAAACATGTCCTCACTGGAAACTTTGCTCCGGTGGATGAGCTTCCTCCTATCGACTGTCTGGTGGTGGAGGGAGAGCTTCCACAATCCCTTAATGGCACCTATATTCGAAATGGTCCCAACCCTCTTCACCAACCACGTGGTCCTCATCACTTGTTTGAAGGTGATGGCATGCTACATTCAATTAGGTTATCAGATGGTCGAGCCACCTTCTGTAGTCGATACGTTAAGACTTATAAGTATGCTCTTGAAGACAATGTTGGCTTCCCAATATTCCCCAATTTATTATCAGGCTTCCATAGTGTTGTTGATTTAGGTCGTTGTGCCATAGCTATTGGGAGGGTTATGAAGGGCTAGATTGATCTTAGGAAAGGTTTTGGTCTAGCCAACACTAGCCTTTCTCTCTTTTCAAATAGGCTTTTCGCCCTTGGAGAATCCGATCTCCCATATTCAATTCATCTAAGTGGGGAGGGTGATATTGAGACAATTGGGCGATGTGATTTTGATGGGAAGGCATTCATAAACATGACTGCTCACCCCAAGATTGACCCCGAAACAGGTGAGACTTTTGCCTTCCGGTGCAGCCCAATTCCTCCCTACATCACCTTCTTTTCCATTGACAAGGAAGGCTCCAAACAGCAGGATTTTCCCATATTCTCCATGACTGATCCCACTTTTGTCCATGATTTCTCCATTACAAAACAATATATAGTATTCTCAGAGTCATAGATAGAGATGAACCCCTTAAGACTCATGATGTGTAAAGGAATGCCAGTGAGTGCTGAGCTAGACAAGTTCCGCGAATTGGAGTGCTTCCACGGTGTGCATCAACTGACTCTGAAATCAGGTGGTTCAAGGCACCGGGTTTTAATGCAATGCATGCAATCAATGCATGGGAGGAAGAGGAAGAGGAGATCATCCTGGTTCCACCCAATGTCATGTCCATAGAGAACCGCTTTCACAACATAGAAAAGGTACATCTCTCATTAGAAAAGGTGAGGATCAACTTGAGGAATGGGTCAGTCACAAGAACCACCCTCTCACAAAAGAATTTGGAGTTGGGCTCAATAAACCCTAGCTACATGGGGAAGGAAAACAGGTATGCTTATATGGGTATAGGGAAAATGATACTAAAAATGAGTGGGGTTGTGAAAATTGACTTGGGGTTGTGAAAATTGATTTGGTCGGTCGAGGATCGATGTTCTTACTGTAGAAAATTTGTTGAAAGGGGTATGCAACGATAAGATAACCCATATTCTTTGGATATGCTTCAAAGTCTCTGCTGATAATCCTAGCTCTCCAGCATTTGATCTAATTAATGAGAGGTTTAACACAAATGTTTGAATGTTCAAGAGGGTAGGATAACAGAATTGGCCTTCTGTTTTGATAATGGAAAGGGAAATTGTGTTGCGTAGGTAGTAGACTTCTGTTAGAAACATTCTGGAGCTTAGGTAGTAGACTTCCGTTAGAAACTCATTCTGGAGCTTTGTTGATGATGATAGTATTTGCAAACTTCTTGTTCATCTTAAAACCTTGTATTAGTCTTAAAGCATATATATATATATATATATATGCTTCTCTGATGGCTTTGTACATAGGAAAAGTTGTTTATTGTTGGTTATGCATGAGTTTACACCTTTTTCAAATGTAAAAACTTTACTAGTTCAATTAGCATTCTCCTCATATCAAGATGAGTTCAAACATGCAACCAAACTCATTTTTTGACATTGTACCATAAAGTTGATACCATTGAAAGCGAGACCCCATAGCACATGCAGTTAAGGAATTCCAACTTAGTTACGGAAACTGATTATATATTATAACACTAATCAATTGTAGTTAAGTCTTCCACATTGTCACAGTGGATTATCAGCATGGTGGAAAGAGGGGTGAGGATTGAATCTAGCAAAGTATTGCAGCAATGGAAGCGATTATCTGATATTTAGCTCCAATATTAGATGATCAATCTACTGTTTCCTATTTCTTAGAGGACCAAGTTATGACATTACCTCCTAAGTAAATAATATAAGCTATGGTTAAGGTACTGCCATCTCAATTGCCAGCCCTATTGGCATCAGAGTAGGCATGCAACTTCATTGGTTGAATAACCCAATGAGTTGTTGTTGGACGATGCATGAACTGTAAGAGCTTGCTGATAAAGTAAGCAAGGTCAAATCATGTTACTGAAAGGAGTTATGGAGCCCCAATGCTGTGGAAGGTTGTTCTATCTATTAAAGGACTACTATCGTCAAGAACAAGAGGTACAAAGATGGAGAATGGTGTCGACCCTCCTGTGCAAACTACATATTGAAAGTTTTAGCAAATGTCATTGTTTATTTGTGGTACGCAAGTAGCATGCCATTAGGTATAGGAGTAACTTCCACGCGGAGAAACTCATGTATGGATCCCAAGTCTTTTCTTGAAAACCAATTGGAGAGATAATATAGAAATCACGATATAAAAACATTGTTGTTGTTGGTGATGGGGAGATCATCTACTTAAATGAGATAATACACCATGATAGAATTACAATTGCAATTTTTTTTAAAAAAAATGCATTTGACCTAGAACTGACAAAGCTAGAAGAGAACAAAAGACTTTTTAGCTCATTGTATGAAGCTCGGAACTTGTTTAAGACCATAAATAGTTTTAGTTAATTAGACACAAACATAAGAGGCTTGTCAACAAAGCTTGGAGGTTGAGTCATCAAAGCCTCTCGAGTAAGTGTTCCATGAAAAAACACATTATTCTTATTCAGTTGTCAAATACTCCATCCTCAAGCAAGTGCAATAAGAATTGTGTTGGATTTCACTAAAGACATAAAGTTTTGTGATAGTCCACCCTAAGTCATTGATAAAAGTCTTTGGCTACACATGGGCCTTGTATTGAGCAATTCTCCCATTAAGATTAAGTTTAATTAGAAAAATCCATTTGCAGCCAACAAAATTTTGACTTGATGAGAAGACAACACTTCCTAGGTTCCATCATGCAAGAGAATGGATCAAACACGTTAGAGATAACTTGATGCCAATTGAAGTCTTTAAGGGCTTGAGAAAGGCAAGTGGCCTTGACAGATCCTAAAATAGGAAGTTTGGTGATGTGATGAATCTATTTTTTTTGTCAATAAATATTATTTTGGGGTCACGTTCATGGTCATTGAATAGGTCCTAATGCGAGGATTAGATGGGTGAGGCATGGGTATCAAGGAAAATTAATGTAATGCCTTAGGAGTATGGGGTTGATCCCATGTGGAAGGTAGGATTTTAGAGGTGAGGTTAAGAAATGATGTAGAGAGTGCTTGACATATTGTAGAGGTTAAGAATTAAGAGTATGTTTGGTAATGATTTTAGGAAGTATTTAAAATTTTTTTAACATTTAAAATTTTTTATCTTTCAAGAATTATAAAAGGTATAAATACTTTTTAGAATTATTGTCAAACATACTCCAAAATGAAATTAAGGATAGATGAAAAACAATGAGATAGCTATGCAAAGTCAATTGAAGTGGCTGGAATATTTTAATTACAAAATTAAAAAAAAAAATTTAACAAAATATGCATTCAAGGCAAAGAGCCTCGTAGAATCGATCCTTTGGTCAATCCTCCTCCTCAACTAGATGCTTATGACCTAAGGTTGAGAGAGAAACATGAATTCAAAGAAGCCAATGCTTTTGGCCATTGGCTCAATCTTTGATTCTACTCAGATAAGAATGGTGGTTAGCTCAAATGAATCCATGGAAACTTGTTTCAGATCTTCACATAAGGTTGCTTGACTTTTAACCCTCACAATCAGTATAATTGGTGCACAAAAATTTAGGCCATTAAAGGCTTGATCTGGGTATGATTACCTTTGATTTACTCACCCCTTGATGCCCTTAATAAAGATCTATGGAAGCTGAAACACATATTGATGGACTACAAGCAAAATTATAAATTCTATCTTCAAAAATCAGAAATAGCAGAAAATGAAACTAAATTGTGTCAAGATTGATTCCAAATTGAATCTAAATTGTTCAAAAGTATCCAAAACTCCTCCGTCATCTACCTCTATGCTCTATGAAGAAGACGATGAAGAAGATGATGATGATGCCTCCCCATTCTTGTTGTCTATAACACTTGACGCCATTACCCTTGGTTCATTCCTAGCTAGCATAACAGAATCTGTCATCTCCTCTGTAGATTGTGCCATATCTCTTCAACTGCAACAAACTCATGATGGAAGTTATGTAGATAATAAAAAATGATTTAAGAACTCTTCTCATGCCAATTTTCACATGGCAGCTCAGAGTAGGTGCGCTTTGCTTTGCATGTGTTAATTGCAGGTGTCCCGTTGTGCATGGAGTGGAGTTCCACGTGTGTTGGGCAGCTGTGCATAGGCTTGAGCATACACTTTCCCTTTAGAGGCTCGTGTGCTTGATCACTTTTGCGTACAAACTTCTCCTGTGCCCACCTCCTTGTATCACCTCTGCTTAGAGACTTCTCCTTGCCTTGGTTTCTTTCATCACCACCAACCAATTATATATATATATATATAAGTGCCTTAAATTATTAATTGATATATATTCCTTATTTACCTTTTTGTGAAGACTATTATATAGAATATTTCTTATATTGATATGCTGTGATGGATAGACGTACAAGGGAAAATGAGAGATACCTAGAAGAGCAAGGGAGTTCATGAAGGGATGTTTTGGAAACCAACAATTGTATTAGGTATTTGTTATTGGTAATATTCTCAATGATATATTTGACTGATTCTCTTTTATCCGTGAATGTAAGTGTGTTTGGTTGAGCATGCAGCATGGGTTGTTGTCGAGCAGCTCAATTCAATATACTCAATTTATTGCTGAGGGGATGGTTCCAAAAAAGTTAGTAGGAGTTGGTCCAGCTTGGCAACGATCTGGAGACGCAAGAAACAGACAGCAGTTAAAGCAAGAAATTCCAAAGAAACAAGAGGAAGACGTAAGTGTGCGCTGCTTTCCTCCTCAAAGGAGAGGAAGATTTGCAGCAGATGCCATAGTTGAAGGTACTGATCTTGGAAAGTCTTAGGCCTCGTCATCCGAGACACTTTGTGTTGCCTCATTCAGCTGTCAATTAAAGGAGATGGGTTGGATCCCAAAGACTAGGCAAGATCCAATGGCGTTCAAGGCTGAGAGGTTCATGAACAGAAAAGGCAATGGGCTTGAAGCATTTGGTGTAACGTTCTGCAACACCACTCCTAATGATCTACATAATCAGGACTTAAAATTAATAAGATAATTACACAAGTAAAATTTTGCTTTGAGAAGTCTACTACTAAATGCATGCATGCAATTAAATTCTGTCCTCTCTCATTGTGATTTCTATAATTCATTTGCTGTATTTTTTTTTTTTTTTTATAATTGTAAATGAAAATTGAACGAAATAAAATCCTCATAAATAATATGGCATCAACACTCTCTACATCAGAGAGAACTCCAGTTCTTCCAAAGCCTCCCAACACAGAAGTCCAGTAGAGATGGTGACAGTAAGGAACCAGGAGCTTCTTCCCACGCACCGCTGCATGGTGGAGGGAGAGCTTTCCCTTAATGCATGGCACCTATATTCGAAATGGTCTCAACCCCCGTCACCAACCTCATGGCCCTCATCACTTGTTTGAAAGTGATGGCATGATACATTCGATTCCGTTATATGATAGTGGTCAAGCTACCTTCTGTAGTCTCTATGTGAAGACTTATAAGTATCTTCCCCATTGTGTTAACATGCTTCTACACCATTGGAAGAGTAATAAATGGCCAGATTGATCCTATGAAGGTTTTGGTTTAGCCAAAAGTAGCCTTGCTCCCTTTTCAAATAGGGCTTTTTGCTCTTGGAGAATCCAATCTCCCATGCATATTCAATTCATTTGACTGATGAGAAGGGTGGTATTGAGAGGATTGGGCACGGTGATTTTGATGGGAAGGAATTGTTCCTCCCTATGTAACCTTCTTTCGCATTGACAAGAAGGGCTCCAAACAGTAGGGTGTTCCCATATCCTCTTTGAAGTGTCCAGCTTGTGTCTATGATTTCTCTACTACCAAACAGTATACAGTGTTCGCCGACTCTTTGAAACTAAATATCAGGTGTAGGGGAATCCCAGTGAGTGCTGAGCTTGACAAGGTAGCAAGGATTGGAGTGCTTCCACGGTATGCATCAACTGACCCAAAATCAACCCTAATTGATTATAAAGGATAAGATGTCGACCTTCACATTCCTTTCTCTAGGGATACAATGAATTGGAACTACTCAACTACTAAGGAGTTAAAGTTGGAGGTTGTTACTAGCATATCGTTAAACATTTGGACCCACTGTAAAGATATGTGAACATTAGACAAAGATTAATCGCCCTCTACTAAGTCCCACCTTAAGTTGTGTTGAATTGGAACAATGATTTGGATATGGTTCAAATTTGATAAATATGTGATCCATACTATGTTTCAAAATTTTGGAATTTGTCATGTGAGATACTATATAGATAAGTATAGAACCCTCTGACACTAAGCAATAATATAATTTCAAGAAGGATACATATTTGCATTACTACTACTATTATCTTATTGGATTTTTGTTTGCTCCTTTATTTATCTCATTATTTTTATTGAGCTATATATATATATGTATATTAAGTAGCTTGTGGCAAGCTTGAATGCAAGTTAGACTTGCATTATTTGTCTCTCCATACCGTAATTTCGAATGAAATGACCCTGTTGCCTTAGGGCCAAGCTTGATACGGGGATCAAAATGATTCCATTTGGTGCTGGAAGGAGAATTTGTCCAGGGTATGATCTAACCATTCTGCATTTGGAGTACTTTGTAGCCAATTTGATGTTAAATTTTGAATGGAGTGCTGTGGATGGGGGTGGGGGGGAAGTTGATCTATCAGAGAAGGAGGAGTTCACGGTAGTGATGAAGAATCCATTGCAGGTTTACTTATCTCCTAGGTGGAAATAAGAATATTAAAGTAAGTTATTATTATTGACATATGCATGTGACGAGAACTTTGAATGTGAAAATGACCAAATCACTACAATTAATGTAAGGATTTTGGACATCTTGATCTAGGTACATATTAATTCTTAGTAAATGAAGAGCTTAGTCTTGAAGTCATTATCTCCATACCAATCTCTTTCATCCTCACCCCTTTATGATTTAATTTTTGTGTCATTTTCGGGCTTTATCTTCACAATTTTACAGTGAGGGGTCATCTTTATCTTCTGTTTTTACATCTTGGCTTAGTGTTCCTTAATGGGAATTTTATAAATTAATAATTGCAAAAACAAACAAGAAGCAAATTAACCTTCCTGTATAAGACATATAACAAGTGAAGAAAGGATATTCAAACAATCTGATCACTTTATATTTTTACCAATAGTCTTTAATTTCTATCATGAGTCAATGATGTAGGTATTTTACTTGTATAAGAAATTAAGATCAACTTGCAGGAGAAATAAGATGTTACAACAAATAACCTATAAGGGTAAAGACAATTAAACTAATGGGACTTCAAGGGCAAGACAAACTTTAACTTCCTATAAGGGTGAAAACAAAGTTAAAACAATGAGGCTCCAAGGGTAAGACAAGCAACTTATAAACATGAATTTGATACCTTCATAATGAAGGATTCCAAAAATGTTCTTAAAGAATATTTCAATCAAGTTCATTTTGTTTTCAATCAAATCCAATCAAGTGGAGCAAATTGATAATCAAAAAATTATTGAAATGATTTTGAGAAGCGTGAGTAGAAAATTGAGCATATTATTAACATTTCGATCATATTCATTTATTGTCAAACAAAATATTTTGAATTAGCTCCATTTGATCACGATTATTTGTTGTCAATGAAATGTGATCAAATGGAGCTCAGTGGTTATCAAAATATTATTGAAATGATTTCGAGAAGCATGACAAGAAAATTGAACATATTGTTGTAGCTGGGGTGAAGAATCAAGCTTGATGGGATCACTCCAATCTCATGACATTAGGGCAAAGTAAGTAATTGAATCATGTTCATTTATGACAAGCTTTGAAAACTCTATCTTCTTCTAAAGGATGTTTCAAAGAAAGAAGGTGAATATAACCATGAAAGAAATCATAATTTAAGGAGATTTGAAAATGAAAAGAAAGAAGATTCTTATACTTCATTATTTTTGGAGTTCTAATGATGAAAAGAAAGCAAATTCTTATACTTCTCCAAACAAAGGATGAGGAAGAAGCATCACAAGAAGCAGGGAGTATTCTAGCTTTTTTGCTATGTAATGCTACAATTGCAAATGTTTTCGTCACATTCAAATCCTCAAGCCTTCTGAGTAAGGAAGAAAGGATTGATGAAGGGTACACCTATTGTAATATTTAAGTAGATATTAAAAAATTTATTTGGTACTTTTATAGTGCTTGGAAAAGAAATGGTAGAAGATTGTAAGTTAAAAGGACGAAGCGATATTCTAATAAAAACAAATAAGAACTGCTTGAAAGGAAGAGTCAATTTTGGTCATGTGAGGGGTTTTGTTTGGAGTTGCTTCCTTTTTGCCTAGGTGGAATTAGTTTTTAGCTGCTTCATTGCTTCACAACTTCGACTGTATTATCTTTTTCTGATTTACTGCTTGTTGGAGAGGGGAAGTCTCATGCCCTTCTCTTTGCTGCCATGGGCTTTTTATAGTCATTCTTCCCCTCTAGCTTTTCTGTTTCATTTTACGTCTACCACAAGCTGCTAAAGGTGGTTGGAGATTTCTTTTCAGCAAAAAATAGGAAAGGAGGTTGGTTCTGAAGGTCGTCTCTTGTAGAAGACCTTACTCACAAGTGGGGTGATTTTTGGTATCTTGGGGTGATTTTTGGTATCTTTACTTACCAATCAAACCTAGAAAACAGATTTTAAGAAAGAAGCATCCATTAATACAAAAAAAATTTGTATCACAAAATTGAAAGCGTGCAGATAATCTCAAGTTTTACAAACAGAGATGAAAGAATGTTGGAAGTGAAAAGTAAAAGAGTATGTGCAAGGGTGAAATCCCCTAGCAGATTGGGAGAGGAGCACCGTTCCAAGCACTGAGACAATCCAGAAGAGGGTCGATGATCTTCCCCTCACACATTGCAGTAAACACCTTGTCAAAATCCTCCCCTGGTGACCTCACCTTTTCACCAGTCAGCAGCCCTGTTCCCAGCTCCTCCCTCACAAACTTGTACAATGGGTATGACCTACACTCCTTGATTCGGTTCGGAATTGATGGGTTTCCACTCTCCACCCCACCTCTTGCGCTCTCAACCTCTTTGGGCAAAACGGCCTTCAACTCCTCCTCGAATGCCACTATTTTTTGGAAGATTGAGGTGCTGCCATTCTTCTCATTTTCGCCATTGTTCAGCGCATGTTCCACTAGAACTTGTCTTACCTTCTGCATCAGTGGATATGTGGCGCTGCAGGGGTCATCGATGTAGGCAAATACATGTTCCCTATCCACCACTTTTTGCAAGTCTTTTTCGCAGAATCTGGATGGGTGGAGTTCTCCATTGGCTCCAGTGGTTAGAGTTTTCTTAGCTACGTGGCTTACAGTCTTCTTCACTGTGCTCTTCAAATTCTCCTCCAAATGCCTCAAATCAATGGCCTGGCAGAGTGCCACTAGGTATGTGGTAGACATGAGCTTCAAGATATCCACCGCTTCAGCTGTTTTCCGGGAGGAGATTAAGCCCAAGGAGTTCACATCTTGGTTGTGTTGCTCAGCACTTTCGACATGGTTGGTGACAGGATTTGCCAAGAACTGGAGCTCTGAACAGTAGGAGGCCATGGCAATTTCTGCTCCCTTGAAACCATAGTCTAGACTCGGGTTTCGGCTTCCAGAGAGATTTGATGGCAGTCCATTGTTGTAGAAGTCATTGACAAGCTCTGAGAACTGGGCAAACATAAGCTTCCCAATGGATGCAATGGCCAAGCGGGTGTTGTCCATGGAGACTCCGATTGGGGTCCCCTGGAAGTTGCCACCATGTAGAGCCTTGTTCCTGGAAACATCGATCAAGGGGTTATCATTAACAGAGTTGATTTCCCGTTCGATGGATTTAGTTGATGCTCGGATGACTTCAATATGTGGGCCAAGCCATTGAGGTGAAGTCCTGAGAGCATATCGATCTTGCTTCGGCTTCTGCAGAGGATCCATCTCATGTAGCTTCTTAGCTTCTTTCACATAAGAGCTTCCATCTAGAATGTGCTCCATAATGGCTGCAGCCTCTATTTGGCCAGGGTGGTGCTTCAATTTGTGAGTCAAGTGGTCAGTGAATTCGGGCTTCCCCTGCATCACTTCAGCAAAAATAGCCGATAAAACTTCAGACAAAACTGCCAGCACATTGGTCTCAAAAAGCACCATAGAGGCCAAGCCAGAGCCAACTGCAGTGCCATTAACAAGAGCCAGGCCTTCCTTAGGCTGCAACTCAAAAAATCCCGACTCGATCCCAGCCATTTTAAAGGCCTCTTCGGCATTCACAACTTCACCGGAAGGTCCAACAGCTTTGGAATTAGGCCTGCCGGTGAGAAGACCAGCAATGTAGGAGAGGGGAACCAGGTCTCCGGAGGCAGTGACGGTGCCCCGCAGAGGCAAGCATGGAGTGATGTTGTGATTGAGGAGCTTGGTGATTGCTTCCAGAATCTCAAATCTGATGCCGGAATAGCCTTGGAGGAGGGTGTTGATCCTCACCAGCATGGCGGCTCTTGTTGCTGAGTGAGGCAGTGTGTGGCATGACTCTGTTCCGTTCCCAAATATCCCAGCATTCAAGAACCTGTATCAAGCATCAACAACCCAGCACATCACCAACCATTTCATGTTTTCAAATCAAAACAAGTGTTTGAGATAATAGAAAGTAACCAAAAAGGATTCCCCCAGTGGGCTCGGACGTGTTAAGACGTCGAAGTTGATTGGTGGCCATTAACACCGAGTTTTAAAAGCGCTTTTAAGTATTTCTTTAAATTAAAAAAAAACACACCTAAAACGGGTTTATTAGTCAAAGTACTTTTAATGGAATGGAAGTGGTCTTCGTAAAATTAAGTTTGGAGAGAATCGGCTATCAAGTATTCCTTTGCGAAATATTAAAAGTAATTTTTTCGCTTTTCAAAACTGATTCAAACTACTAATATTTTTCCAAAAGTGCTTTTATGAAGTATTTTCTAAAACCACTGTAAATAATTTTACCTGATGAGCTCCTTCTGAAGGGCACCACCTTGTTTGGTTCTCCTATGTGAAGTGGCACCAAACCCAGTGGTGACACCATAGCTGTCGGTGCCTTTGCTCATGCTCTCCATCACCCACTCACTGCTCGCCTTCACGCCCGCTCTCGCCGTCTCCGACAACTCCACACCCACATCCCCCTCCCGCCCGGCGATAGCCGCCACCTGCGATATTGTAAGCGTCTCACCACCGAGCCGAACCACCGGATTCCGGTACTCCGCCACCATGCGCTTCACTTCATCCAAATGGCTTCCCTTCAACTTCTCCGCAGCCATTCCCCAGTTCAGCGGATCACTCACGCAGAAACTCTCCACCTTGTTGCTTCCATTGCAGTTCATTGCATCCATGTCTTAGAATCCCCACAAAGAAACAACTTCAAAAAGCTGGTTTTTCTCGACAACCAAGAAGGAAAGAGAGAGAGAGAAAGAGAGGAACTAGTGAGTAGGGCTCTGAATTTACTAAGGTGTGTATACAGAAGCTTCTACTTATATAGAACTTTTCAGCCCTGCAGTCTTTGACATTCCACAGGGTCACTGGTAGGTGGGCGGGACGGCAGAGTGGCTTCATGGGGCTTGTTGAAAACCAATCCAGACCCTTAATCTGTCTACGCCAAAGGCTCAGATGCTGCAACGTGACGTGGAATCCACGTGGATTTAGGGATGGAGCCCGGATGTTTCTCACTGGTCAAAACCCTAGACAAATGTGGTGTGCGGTCAAAGGGTTGGTGGGATGTGGGAGTTGTTAGCCTACTTAATGTAATTTCAATTCCTTGATTAAAAAATAACGAAAGTAAAATCATTTGACCATGTGCGCCTAAAAGAAGTTAAAAATCGGTTTTCAGTCTTTATAGAATTAGAAATTTTTTATTTTTAATTCTTAAAAACAAAGAAAAATGAAGAATAATTTTTAAAGAATAAGTAAAAATTATTTTCATCAAATTTTAAAAATAAGTTAAAAATAAACAGAAACCTAATTTCAAAAATTAATATATAGGTGATATATGTAACGTAAATATGAGTCACATAAATATGAGTTTTACTACAATTCATAAAATATAGATAAGACTTTTTCATATGATATAGATATGAGTTTTATTTATTAGATCATATGATTTTTACTATTCATAAAATATAGACGAGACTTTTTCATATGATATAGATATGAGTTTTATTTATTAAATCATATGATTTTTTTCATCAAATTTTAATGAACAATTATTTGACTAAGTATAAATACAAGATTAGTTTTTGTAACCGGTCAAACAAGCATGCCTTCCACAATTTTGACTGATTGAATTTGGACGAAAGAGTAATATCATATTAATAGGTGAGTATTTGGTGGGTGGCAAGGCTTGTTGCAAAAATAGTTTGGGAAGAAGAGATCGGAACTAGTCTTAATCCATCTCTTGTTCAATTTAAGACAAAATGGGTGACTAAATTCCTTGTACTTTCACCTTCTCTCCAACTCAACTTTTGTATCAATCCATTCAAATATGAAAATATATTCTGCAAACAGAAATGTGTTTGGAAAATATCAAGTTAGGTGGTCCATACTTATCACACCACTATGCCTTGTTTATTATATTCATAAAAATTCTGTAATTGAAAGGCATGTATTTTTCTTGTGCATTTATGAAGTAAACAAGGGAAGATATATCTGAGCTATTGTTCGACACATGAGAAGACCTATGTTGGGGAAATATGTAGTAGACACACCAATCTTTGGGGGGAAGATGCCCTACATTTCATAGGTATAGAATACCAGAGGAATTGCACTCTTTGACTTGTAAATAAATATGCATTGGGGGTTATATATTTGCACGAATTTCCATTCTTATGAGCCATACTGGGATGAACACGGTCAGAGACACAACTCCAAGATGCATTTGAGACATGTAGCCACATTTAATAGTTCGTAAGAATTTAGAAAATAATTTTGGATGTTTGGATCTATTCCATAAGAAAGAGAGTGCCTGCATCATTTGCCTTGGATAGAATTACTTACGTAGTGTGAATTGCCTCATATTCCAGAATTAGATTAATCATCATCTTTCATGTTTTTAATTAATGTTTTCATTATTCATTTACTGTTTCAGGACCATGAAAGTGTGATAAAGGCCATCTACACGGGTACTGAGTTCTTGGAAAGTGCTGCAGCTGGCGATGAAGTTGGTATCATTCTGGAAACCACAAGTTTCTATGCTGAGCAAGGTGGTCAGGTTTTGTACTCCCTCAAGCTTGGATTGGTTGATTTATCGTAGTGTTCTAAAAAATTAGAACTCATGGAAAGACCGGCTGAGCATTGCTGTAGAGATTGCATGAGCACTTACATATCTTCATTCTATATCTGATCCCTCTATCATTCATAGAAATGTCAAGTCTATGAACATAATCCTAGTCCTAGATAACAATCTTACTACTAAGGTATCGGATTTTGGAACTTTGGTACTGATTCCACTGGATCAAACTGTCATAAACACAGAAGTAACAGGGTAACAGGGACACTCAGGTACCTGGCCCCTGAGTATCAGATTACCAGAAATTTAATGGCGAAGAGTGAAGTCTATAGTTTTGAAGTTGTCCTCATGGTGCTCTTAATGGGACTGAAATCCTGGTGGGAGGCGTATGGATGATTGAAATAGGAATATCATCATTCATTACTTACTCTCATCAGTCGAGAAGCAATCATTTCTGATATTTTGAATGTTAGCATTAGCATTAATGATGAAGCTGAAAGGGAGCAGACAGAAGGTGTTATTGGGCTTGCAAAGAGATGTCTGAGTAGTAGTGTTATAGAAAGACGTAATACAAACTTATTCCACAATGCATAATTGTAGATGTTTCTTATGCAATACGTACTTAGAACACACCACAAAAGGTTTAATACAATCATGCATTATGGACTAAGTTGTATTAAACCTTTTGTGTTGAGTTCTTAATATTTATTGTGTAAGAAATATCTAAAATCATGCATTGTGGACTAAGTTGTATTAAGCCTTTCTATGACACAACTACTTAGACATCTCTTTGCAAGCCCAATAGCACCTTCCATCTGCTCCCTCTCAGCTTCACCGTTAATGTTAATGTTAACATTCAAAATATCAGAGATGATTGCTTTTCTCGAGCGATGAGAGAAAGTATTGAAGGATGATGTTCCTATTTCGATCATCCATACACCTCCCACCAGGAGTAGGATTCAGTCCCATTAAGAGCTCCATGAGGACAACTCCAAATCAATAGACATCACTCTTGGCAATTAAATTTCCGATAATCCGATACTGAGGGTCCAGGTACCTGAGTGTCCCTATTACTTTTGTGTTTATGACAGTTTGATCCAGTGGAATCAGCACCTGAAGTTCCAAAATTGGATACCTTAACAGTTAGATTGTCATCTGGCAGTATACTCATGGATTTGGCATCTCTATAAATGATAGGGGGGTTGAATAAAGAAGGAAGATATGTAAGTGCTCATGCAGTCTCCATGGCTTGGCTTTTGCAACTGAGACATGTTTGAACATAAACAAAGCATAGTTCAGCTGTCTGAAGGTGCTTGTTTTGTATCATTACCTTGCAGCTGATACATTGAATGTATATATGACATCAGACATTTGTGGTTTTAGATATTTGATACTGGATCACTTGAAGGCTCCAGTGGATCATTTCAAGTTTGCAATGTTCAAATTTATGGTGGTTTTGTTCTTCATATTGGTTCAGTTACTGGGGAGATTGGCAGATTCTCTGTGGGCAATAAAGTAATTTGCAAGGTAGACTATATGGTTATCATCTTCCTGGATTACAATTTGTTCATTTGATTTTGGTTTTATTTGTGACTGTATCTAGTATCATGTGACTTGAACAGGTTGACTATGACAGGCGTAAGCTCATTGCACCTAACCACACCTGTACCCATATGTTGAACTTTGCTCTGAGGGTATGTCCAAAATGATTTCCTTACATGGAAATCTGTTCGTTCTTTAATCACTTTGTTCAGTTTAGCTCTCTAAACACTGTTTTTACATGAATGCAGGAAGTACTTGGCAATCATGTTGATCAGAAGGGATCCATTGTACTTCCTGAAAAATTGCGATTTGATTTTTCTCATGGTAATTCGTACTCTTAGTTTACTAGTCTATAAACCTTCATTTTTGTTTTTAATGCATATGAACATTGAACAGGTAAGCCCATACATCCTGATCATTTGAGAAGAATTGAGTCTATCGGGAATGATCAGATCAAAGATGAATTAGATGTATATGGGAAGGAGGCAACCCTTGCTGATGCAAAACGTATTAATGGTTTACGAGCCGTTTTTGGAGAAGTAAGCTGCCCACTGCCATTAACATTATCATTTAAATTTGGTTCAGAGACATAAATGTTCATTCTAGTTTGTAGTTGATGCTAAAGTGCAATCTATATTTTATCCTTCTTGGTTTCTAGGTCTACCCTGACCCAGTTAAGGTTGTGACAATTGGTAGAAGAGTGGAGGATCTCCTGGCTGATCCAGAAAATGAAGAACGGTTATCAGTTTCTGCAGAGCTTTGTGGAGGTTAATTTCTTGTAACTTTGAGTGCCTTTTCTTGGGGCCTTGATTTCAATTCTGTAATGAGCCTTATTCATGGATATATTCAGGGACCCATATATCAAATACACGAGAGGCTAAGGCATTTGCTCTTCTATCAGAAGAGGGAATTGCTAAGGGAATCCGAAGAATAACTGCTGTTACAACTGATGGAGCTTTTCAAGCTATGGAATTGGCGTTTTCACTTGAGCAGGAAGTAGATGCTGCATCTGAAGCAGAAGGAAGCTTGCTGGTAAAGGTTTTTACTGAATTCATATCAGAATGTGAAATATTTGTCCCATAACTTTTCATGGATACCAAATAGAGCTATGTTACATAGATATAATGTGTGTTGGATGCTGGTGCATGTCTAGATGTCTGGATCCTTCACATCTCAAATTTTGGGATATGGGAACTCACCTGAAATATGACATAATAAAGAAAAAAACAATCAATAAAAATCTATTAGAAGCAAAAAAATAACATATTCTTGATAAAAAAACTTGCTTTATTTTCTCTTTTATCCCTATTTTTAAGAATGAAAAATGTCAAAAGTGTCGCTATTTGAAACAAAATATGGTTCATTAAGTCCATAAACATTATATGAACAAAGTCCATAAACATAATAACTTTATATTCTCTAATAGCTATTCATGGCATTTTGAATCATATGGCCGTTCATTAAGAATTTTTGCAGAAAAAATAAACAAATCTAACATATTTAAAAGCTCAAAACCCACCCCCCCCCCCCCCAAAAAAAAAAAAAAACAATGATCACAATTCATATAATAAACCTGAAGCTATCATAAATGATTTTAGAAAGAAATTGAATACAAAATATTGACAAAATATTTCGATTGCAACGGAAAAAATATAATCAATAAATTTAATTCTCTTATCAAAATTCTATATGATAAAAGAGAAATATAGAATAATTTTTAGAGGAAAATCATAAGTTCTTGAACCATTGCTTTGATACAAATGTGAGTGATTATTTAATTATGCAATTCAAACCCTAATTTTACATAAATCATAATAGCTATGAATTTTAGACCAATATGATTTTCACACTTCCATTATTGAAAAAAGACATACTTTTAATCTGTAAAGAATTATTGAAAACACCAAACAATAAGTACAGTAGAAATCATGTTTCTCTTAGGTTTTATCTTATGCGTATTATTAATGAAATAAAATGCTTATTTTATAAGGTGGAAAAATGACTGATTTCTTTGTAGAATAAGAGTGCACTTCCCATCAAAGTGTTTTTAATTTTAGAAAACTAACTTTCCGAAAAGTAACCAATAGAATTTTTCTTTATTATTTATTAGACCATAATATTTAATTTGATATTTAAATAAATATCACATAATAATAAACATATGGGGCACATAAAATTCCTATAAATCTTGTTTAAAAAACTTCTATTATTTATCATATTTCTTTCTGCATTCTACCATATATCAAATAGAAAACTTTAGATTCCTTCTTATAGTCTTTTTTTTTTTTTTTTTTTTTTTTTTTTTTTTTTTTGTCCTTCCTCTCATATTTGACGTGATCTTTTTTTTTTGTCCTTCCTCTCATATTTGACGTGATCCAAAGGCAACATGATCCAACATTTGTCAATTGTTAAATGTCCAATCCTCTACCTTTAGTTGATGCTTATCTGATTAGGTCACCACATGAAAATAAATAAATAAATGAATGAAGGATGTTAACATGAAAATAAATAAATAAATGAATGAAGGATGTTAACAAATGATTGAAATTTAATGTTTTTTTTAACATGAGGTTAAATGCCCAAGTTGACTTGTTCCCATCCGCAGTTTAATGGCTACAAATTTTCTATTCCAAGAAGGTAGATGGATAAATTTGTAGTAAAGTCATTGAATATAGTCATTATTTGAGAGAGAAGATCCCTAGCTACTACTAAGACTGCGTGAGAATTAAGGAATTCCTTTTTCAGGTCTCATCCTATGCTGGATTTGTTTGTGCTTTAATGCTTACTTCGCCTCCTAGGAGGAAAGGAATTACACCTCTTTAGAAGTAAGTTGGGCAAGCCCGATGGAACCTGTGTAGGTTTTATCGATAGATGAAAGGAGATGTTAGATTGTTGAGTGAAAACCCAAATTACAACTCCCTCTGACTAGTGCATCACAACAAGAAGGACCACAAGGTCAAGACAATCATTTTGGTTTTTGAATAGTGGTAGATACCAGGTGGATTGCCTTTCGTCCTCTAGTTCCACGCGAATGGAAACTCAAGGATTTAGTAGAGGCATATAGGTCTTTTGAAGGACTGAACACTACTTCTTGTCCGATGAATATTTTGAAAGAAAGCAAAGTCTAAAGAATTCATTAAATGAAAATGTTGGGTGTTCAAATTAATTATCACTATAAAGTAAATCAAAGGCGTAAACTGGATCAACCATTATTTGTAGCTTAACAAGATGATAAAAGAAGAGATGAGATATTTCCCTTGGTTGGGTTTGGAAAAAGTATTTTAGTTTTTATTTTTATTTTTAATTTTTTTCAAAAATGAGTTTTTATTTTTATTTTATTCTTACAAATTCTATGATTAAAAAAAATATAAAGTCTTTTTAGAGAATGAAAGTTATAAAATCTTATTTGAAAAGAAATAATATGAAATATCATGTTGGTTTGGGTTTGGAAAAAGAATTTTAATTTATATTTTTAAAAAACTAGTTTTTATTTTTTATTTTTTTATTCTTGAAAATTCTGTAATTAAAAAAAAAATTATATTTTTATTTTGAAAATGAAATTTATAAAATCTTATTTGATTTTAAGTTTTCACTAATAAAAAATACTGAAAATAAAAAAATTAAAATTTTATATAATACGCATATCTTGGTTAATATATATATATATATATATCTTAATGTTTGTTTTATATTTATAATATTTATATTCCTTTCATATGTTTGTTCCTATAAGATCAGTTTCAATTTTTTAATAGTTAGTTTCTATTTTTCTCAACAAAATTTTGAAAGTACCAAATTGATATTTTCAGTTTTTTATTTTATAACTTTTTTTTTTTATCTCTAATATTCATGCAGATATTTTTAACAATTTTTTATTCTATAAAGAAACTTATATTATATTGATGAGATATCAATGTTGAAAGTATTCTATATAATATTCTTATATAAAAAGAATAAATGCTTCTTAAATTGGACACCTAAAAAAAAATCAATGATTTATTTATTTATTGTAGCTATATTTTTCACACACACCAACATAAATGCTTCTTAAATTGGACACCTAAAAAAAATCAATGATTTATTTATTTATTGTAGCTATATTTTTCACACACACATAAATATATATATATTCATTAAACCACACTAGAAAAAAAAAAAAAGAGGAAGTACAAATATTTTTCTTCGAATACCATACTGTAAATTACAAAAGAAATGGTCAGGAAGATGGAAAGAGTAATACTCTATCAACACATTTTATCAAGATCCCCTCTTTTCACAAAAAGGCCATGGAAACCATAAGGTACCCTCCTAGGAAGCTTCACTGCTGTAACAACATCAAGTGTTTGAGATTTAGCATCCATCACCACAAACCTTGAGACTCCACTATTCTCATCATACACGTATGACATAATGTACCCTTCGTCTTCCTCACTTGCACCATCCTTCGCCACAAACATGGGCTCTCCTCCAAAGCACCCAGCCCCATATAGCCTTCTTGACACTTCACACTCCAAATCCATGTCTATTTTCACAACCCCACTCATTTTTGGTGTCATTTCTCCTATACCCATATAAGCATACCTGTTTCTCTTCCCCACGTAGCTAGGGTTTATTGAGCCCAACTCCAAATTCTTCTGTGAAAGGGTGGTTCTTGTGACTGACCCATTCCTCAAGTTGATTCTCACCTTTTCTAATGAGAAATGGACCTTTTCTATGTTGTGAAAGAGGTTCTCTATGGATATGGCATTGGGTGCTACCAGGATGATCTCTTCATCCCCTTCTTCCCATGCATTGACGGCATGCATTGCATTAAAACCAGGCGCCTCGAACCACCGGATTTCGGAGTCAGTTGATGCATACCGTGGAAGCACTCCAATTCTCGGAACCTTGTCTAGCTCAGCACTCACTGGCATTCCTTTACACATCATGAGTCTTAAGGGGTTCATCTCTATCTGTGACTCTGAGAATACTATATATTGTTTTGTAATGGAGAAATCATGGACAAAAGTGGGATTGGTCATAGAGAATATGGGAACATCCTGCTGTTTGGAGCCTTCCTTATCAATGGAAAAGAAGGTGATGTAGGGAGCAATTGGGCTGCACCGGAAGGCAAAAGTCTCACCTGTTTCGGGGTCAATCTTGGGGTGAGCAGTCATGTTTATGAATGCCTTCCCATCAAAATCACATCGCCCAATTGTCTCAATATCACCCTCCTCACTTAGATGAATTGAATATGGGAGGTCGGATTCTCCAAGGGCAAAAAGCCTATTTGAAAAGAGAGAAAGGCTAGTGTTGGCTAGACCGAAACCTTTCCTAAGATCAATCTGGCCCTTCATAACCCTCCCAATAGCTATGGCACAACGACCTAAATCAACAACACTATGGAAGCCTGATAATATATTGGGGAATATTGGGAAGCCAACGTTGTCCTCAAGAGCATACTTATAAGTCTTAACATAGCGACTACAGAAGGTGGCTCGACCATCTGATAACCTAATTGAATGTAGCATGCCATCACCTTCAAACAAGTGATGAGGACCACGGGGTTGGTGAAGAGGGTTGGGACCATTTCGAATATAGGTGCCATTAAGGGATTGTGGAAGCTCTCCCTCCATCACCAGACAGTCGATAGGAGGAAGCTCATCCACCGGAGCAAAGTTTCCGGTGAGGACATGTTTGGGATCAACAGAAGGGTGTAGAGGAGGGTTGATGAAGCTAACCAGGAAAGTGGAGAAGAAAGAGAGCAATGGCTCTAACAATTCTAAAGCTCCTTTTCCTGAACTCTTGCTATCACCAGCTCCTGTAATACTGTTTCTGTTGAAAGAATTCGAAGAAATTAATGGAGCTCTCTGTAATGCAAAGAGGTCTAATGACATTTTCTTCTTCTTTGGTATAGAGCAGCACTGAACAATATTGCCATTGAAAGGGAAAGTAGGAGAATTTGATGGGGTTGATCTTGTAGTTTTGCAGCTGAAGGAGGTGGTGGAGGAGATCATGGAGGTTCTCATAGCTACTTTGCCGACACTGTAAGAAGACAGGAAAACATTGGAGAACACTCCCTCACTTTCTTTAATTTTTTATTGTCTTTTTTTTTTGTTTTTGAATTGCACTAAAAGAAAAGAAAAACTTAGTTTATATTTTGATAACGTTTTTTAAAACAATTCTTAAAAACATTTTTGGAAAACAATTTTTGAAAACTGTTATATAAAGATTTATAAAACAAATATCTGTTTAAAAACTTGAAATATTTTGAATTTTAAAATCAATTTTTATATGTAATGTTTTATTTTTAATAATTCTTTGTACTTATATAATTATTTTTTAAGATAGTCCTTAAAAAAATTAAAAATAATTAAAAAATGTTATCTGAGCATAATTTATTTTTTATTTTTGAGAAAATAAAATAATTTATTTATTTTTTGGTTATCAAATTTGTTTTAAAATTTTTTTTCCTAGAAAATAAAAAAATATTTTTAAAAATAATTATCAAATATATCCTTATTTTCCTTATGATTTTGTTACGACTTGGAGGATTAGTTGAGAAGATGAAACTTCAGTGCAAGTGGCAAGTGGGTATTTTGTAAAGAACATGTGGTGGGTATGGGTGGATAGGTAATGACTTAATTAAGAAAGTAGAGTGATCATTTGTTCAATTCAAGGAAAAATTAATCATTTTTTTTATTAATTTATTCCCATCATCTTTGATCCTCTAATATATATATATATATATATATATATATATATATATATCTTCCAATAATAGAAGCCACCTTGGATTAGCACTTGAATTAAGAAACTTAAATCTCAATAATTTTGCCCTCCAATTCCAAAATTAATATTATTTAACAAATATCATCAATATCATCTACATTTCTAACCCGTGTGAATTGAGTGGATAGATTTTATGATGAGAAAATTGCATTCTAATTTGCTAGTTAGACTATATAGATGGTAATAGCCAATACTTGTATTTAAATCAGATGGGTTTTAGAAGAAATATATCCTCATTATCAAGTCACTTAGATTATGTTTGATAATTATTTTAAAAAATATTTTTTGAAAATTGTTCTCTAATATCCTGTAAATTAAAAAATTGTTTAAAAATTTGGAATGTTTTTAAGTTATTTTTTAATATTTTTAAAAATAATTTTTATATCTAATGTTTTATTTTTAATGATTTTATATGTTTGTATAATTATTTTTTAACATATCCTTAAAATACAAGTGAAAACATTTGAAAATAATTTAAAAATATTATTTAAAAATATCATTTTTTTTTTTGTTTTTAAAAATAAATAACAGACAAAAGTTTTCTATTGCCAAAAGGTGTTTTTCCTAACTTTTTTGTTTTGAAAAACAAAAAATTATTTTTGAAAGCAGCTACCAAATAAAACCTTAGATTCAAGATTTGAGATTCTCATTCCGTAGCTTGTAATGCAAAGAGTTGTAATGACATTTTCTTCTTCTTTGGTATAGAGCAGTACTGAATAATTTTGGCATTGAAAGGGAAAGTGGGTGAATTTGATGGGGTTGATCTTGTAGTTTTGCAGTTGAAGGAGGTGGTGGAGGGGATCATGGAGTTTCTCATAGCTAATGTGCCGACACTCTCAGAAGACAGAACGAGGTGGACATTAGAGAACCCTCCTTTATCCAAACAAATAACACATTCATGATCGCCAAATCTACTTTTAACACTCTCTCGCTTTCTTTAATCCTTTTTATTTTTTATTTTTATTTTTTTGTCTTTTTTCTTTTTTTAATTGCCTTAAAAGAAAAGAAAATCTTAGGTCCTGTTTGCCCATTAATAAGACAATTTTTTTTTTTTTTTTGTTTTTATAATTGCATTAAAAGAAAAAAAAATCGTAGGTCCTATTTGCCCACTAAGTTAGGGAAAATATTTTTTTTTGTTTTTTTAAAATTTTTTTAATTGCATTAAAAAAAGAAAAGAAAACCTTAGGTCCTATTTATCCATTAAGTAAGAGAAAATTGCATTCTAATTTGCCAACTATATAGATGATAATATCTACCCAATGCTTGTATTTAACCACCAGGATTTTAGAAGAAACCTAATTTTATTACTGAGTCACTTAGATAAGAGATTTGAGATTCTTATTATGGAGGTATTTTCTATTCGAGAAAAAAATTATAGTTGAAACTTTGATATATAATAAAATAATTAATCTTACATATATTACATTGGATCTTTTTTATAAATAAATAGCTTGATAATTTATGATATTGGCTTATAAAAAAGTGTATGTTAATAATAAATATGACTTTGAAAATGATTACGGTTGAATTATTAATTTTCATAAAAACTTAAGCTTGCAAGATTTGAATTTAATATGTATATTATGTTCCTTAATACCTTCACTCATGTGTAGTCCCATACCCCTCACTCATGTGTAGCCTTATACCTATATGTAGAGAGATATTATTGAACTGCATGTGGGGAGAAATACCAAAGAATTACAAATTGGGGGAAATACATCAAATAATAAAGCAAACATACAAATTATGGATATATGACTCAAATTCACAACTTCCCACCAAGCTTTGATATCATATTGAACTTTTAATTTTCCTAAAAGTTTAACATTTTAGGAAAATTAACAATTCAACGATTACTAATGTTAAGATGAAAATTATACTTCATTAACTTTTAATATTTGAAAACACATTATATTTGGGACAAAAATGGTGACCTTAGCCATTTAAATTTACCTAAGGACATAAAAAAAATGACGACCTATGTGTAGTTTTGTTTACAAGTTTATGTTTCACTTGAACTCAAGGGCTATAGAAAAAACATTTATCGGTGATTTTTATGTTTGTAATATATGCCGCTAATATTTTATATATGCATAAAATTAGCAATAAAAAATGGGACTTCCACTATATTTTTTGGGTTTTGGAATTGGGAGGCAAAACACTACATCTGTTTTGGGGCCTATATGATTATAGGTTAGAGCTTAGCTTGGTGGTAAGCTCTTTTGCTTCCATTGGAGAAGATCATGACTTAATTCATTGGTGATATAAAATCATACAAAACATGAAGAAATCTTGACAAACTATTTATGGTGCCATTTCTAATTGAGAGCTTCTTAAGTTGGTATCAAAGATGGTTGTAGCAATAAGGGAATGACACATCCCCGCTTTAAAAATCATTGATAAAATTGCCCATTATTGTAATAAATTGACAAACCACAATATGTCTTCACTATTTTTCAACAACTTAAGTTGACCTCCTCATATATAGTAGTTTTGAGGCCACCTAAAATTATTTTAGGCAAAATTTATGATATTTTCATCTATATATGCTAAGATGTGAGGTTAGAACATAAGAAGACACAAATAAGGGAGTGTGTTTAATTTCAAAAATGAGTTTAAGATGTGATTTTTATCTTCATTATTATGCAATATATGACATCAATCAATTACCAATTAGTCCAAACTAGATTTGGCAAAAATATAATTTTTGAGTAAAGGAAGATAAAACAAGCACCCCCACAATCTCTAATCACAGGTCCATGAAGCTTTTGATCTTTGTAATTCTTATCCCTTGTTATAAATTCTTTGTGCATTATAAACACTTTCTCACCTTCTAAATAGATTTCCATGGATCATTGTTTTAAAATTAATTGAGTATATGCTCCATCTATCATAGGGTAGAGAGAAAACTACTTACTTTACCTTCAAAGAAAGTTCATCTTATAATCTTTTCATACATTATAAATTTCTTGTACCATCTTTAAATGGCAATTATATATTATAAATATTACTTTGCATGACTCTTAAAATAGATAAAATCAATCTCTTGGTTTTTTGAGATTTCTCTACCATGGCAAATTGAATTCTCTACATTACATTCTTTTAGAATATTCACAATTAATCATATCTGATAACACTTGTTACGGTAAAAAAATGAACTCATAAGCTATAGAAAAAGAGTAAACATAAATAATTTCACTTACCTCTCCCCATATTTGGGTTAAATATGTCTAACTTTTAAAATTTCATAAAAAACTTATACCTTTTAATATTAGTTAATTTTATTCACCTCCCATCTACTTGAAGTTAAGATAAAATTTTCACGCAATTTTAAATTAACGAGAATAAAGTGTATTTTGCCCAACCCCTAGGAAAAACAAATGAAATTAACTCATAAATTCTTGCATAAAGAAGAAGCACAATATTTAATGAGATTTAGCCAAACATAATTACACCTATGAATAAGACGAAATAATCTATTATACCATATAAAATATTTTAAAAAATGAAAATCTACTATCATCCATCAATCATCTTTCATCACTTCTTTATTCAACAATAAACACATTCACAAATAAATATAAAAAATAAAAAATATTTAATACAATATATATTTTTATTGAAATAAAACCTTTTATCAACAATGATCAGATCATCAGCACAGTTACGATTGGAGTTGTGTTTTTAAAGATCATCATCAACAATACATTTAGCTACATTTAATAAAAGTTCCTTTAAAGTCAACCTTTACAACTAAAAAATAAACATTCATTCTATATTAAAATATTCAATGATTGAAAATTTTGAAATATGAAACATGTAAAGCTATTATTGAAAATTTTTGAGTTCTTTTAAAGTCAACCTTTACAACTAAAAAATAAACATTGAATCTATATTAAAATATTGAAAATTTTGAAATATGATACATGTAAAGCTATTATTGAAAATTTTTCAAAAATTTTCAATAATAGCTTAAATCGTGGCTTGGGGGATAAAATATTAGAAAAAAGAAAAAAATTATATATTCTTTTATTTGTTTTGTTACAAAATAGGAAAAATAATATGTGATAAGATTATTATATTTTTTTTAAGATGTACACATTTTAAAATTCTTCATCCTTTTTTATATAAAAGAAAGAAATATATTAAATTTTGGGTAAATATTAATAATTTTATATCTTCAAATATATATATGATTGAGAAAATATAGTATTGTTTTCTCATTGATGATTGATGAATATTTATATATAAATAATGTTGAGGTAAACCTCAATTAATTAAAGTCACAATAACAAGTATATCTTGTGCTTTAATTCAAATTAATAATAATTATCTTCGATTTTAAATTAAATTAATAATAGATAACTACTAATATTTCAATTAAGGATAAACATTAACTTTCAATAACATGCCCTCTCAAGATGAAGCTTTAATTGAAGATTTCAATATTAATCTTGAGAGAAAGAAAACGATTACAATGTTGTGATTTTATCAAAGTATCCAATTATTTATCTTTTCACAACACATGAGTAGCATAAAGAGCACTATTTTGAACTTTATCATAAATGGAATGAAAATTAATGATCACATGCTTCATGCAAGAGTGAAATACTAGGTTGGAGCACAATTGCGTGATGTCAATATTGTCAAAAAAAAATCATAGGTGGCTGAGGAATCCAAACATGTAGTGGGCCAATTACCCATGTGCAATGGAAATACGAGGAGAATGTTGGCCATATTACCATGTCTCATAAAAAATAATAAGTGGCTGAGGAATCCAAACATGTAGTGGGCCAATTAGCCATGTGCAATGGAAATATGAGGAGAATGTTAGCCATATTACCATGTCAGATAAATTAACCAAGAAGGGCATCTAGAGTAGAATGGGGATCTTCATTACAACTATCAATTTGAAGGCAAAATTTTAAAGAATGTTCCAAGGACAATTAATGCTTACATTTAGAATGTTATCAAGTTTAGAAACAAATTTTTAAAAATAAAATTTTTTTAAAAATAATAATTGTAGCTAAAGTCAAGATAGATGAGTGTCATTGCAAGGCCAGATGTAATAAGGAATAATGCATTCAGAAACAGTAAATAAGGCTCCAATTTAGGATGCAATGAGAGAAAATTGTTTAACATGGTCTAGTAATACAAAGTGAAGACCTAAAATTGAGCTAGTATAATGAAGTGACTTGATCCAAGTTGAAGGTGGAAAAAAGGACATGAAATAGATTTTTTTAAAAGGAAATGCATGGAGGCAAGGAGAATAACTTAATAGCCAAGTACTACTAATCTAGGATAACCCTTATCTACAATCAAATATATAAGATTTTTACTTTTGGAGTTTAAGAAAAGGAATAAGGATAAAGTTTATGACAATAGAAAAAGGCAAAATTAAAAAATGGAAAAAGAATACGAGAAGAAAAATATGAGAGAAACCTAAGAGTCTCATAAATAAATAAAAAATAAAGAAAGAAGATGAGAAGAAAAAGAGAGAAACTTAAGAATTTCGCCAAGGCCTTCTCAAGTAGCCCTATATCTTTTTTTCAAGCTAAACAAGATTTTGAAGAAAGGATAAGCTAATCAAAATTATTTCTCAAGTAGCACTCTATGAATGGTCAAGTTTGGTGAGGTAACAACGTTGGCAATGATGGTGACAAGTGGTCAATGTTTGGTGCCGTCAACATAGCTAATGAAAAGAGATTGAAATTATAGTTTTCGTGGGGGGAAGTTGTGTGACATCATGAATAGTGACAAGAGTGGGCTCAGGTGCATTAGTATTTTTGAGGTTGATGACATTGGTTTTGTGGATGGCCATAGATTTTGAGGTTAGAGTTTGTAGGGTGTAGAGAAATTGATAGATGAGGACAAGCGTAATTGATGGGAAGAATAATGATTCATAAAAGTGACTCTGGAAGGAGCACTTGAAAGAATGATTGATAAGAAAGATTTTGAATGGAGAAGGTTGAAAGAAGGACAAATGTAATTGATGATGGGAAGAATAGGGTGCGGAGAAATTGGTAGATGAGGAAAACATGATTGATGGGAAGAGTAATGATTGATAAAAATATATTTGATTTGAAGAAGGTTTTTAAAAATAATTTTGAGCAACGATGTTTGAGAACAATTTTTTAGAATTATTGTATGATATTTTGTTATATTTTTTTTATGTTTTTAAATATGATTTAAAATATGTAATTTTTTATTTTTAATTATGTTTCGTATTTGTTTAATTATTTTTTAAAATAAATTTTAAGAAATAAATAAAAATGATTAAAATATATTCTTCAAAAATAAAATATTTTCAATTTTTAAAAATAAAAAATTATTCAATATTTTTTTAGTTTTTTTTTTTTCTATTTTTTGTTTTAAAAAATAAAAGAATATTTTAAAAAACAAATATCAAATGGGTAAGTAGTTTCCCCTAAGATTTCATGGAAACCTTTACTTGACTTTGCAAGGAATTAACCCTTTTCTTTCACTACTTTGAAAGGCCAAGAGGCTGTAATTTATTTGTAAAGAGTCATGTTATGAACAAGCCTTTTAATCAAATAAGCCCAATAACAAAGCACTCAGGTGCAATATCCATGTATATATGTTTGAGTGATTTTAGATTTGTTGATTTATGTATGAATATGAAAAAAATATCAGTTTTAAGTCTCATTAATTAGAAAACAAAATAATAGTATAAGAATATATATATATAAACTGAAGCCACCCAAATAAGCACCAATTGCTAAAATGAGCACCCCCAAACCCATGACCTGAAATCATTCAAAATACATATATCTATATATATATATATATAAGGTAAGCTTACATTCAAAAAAGATATTTTACCAATCATTAATGTTATCAAGAAAAGGTTGCAACATCGTGTAAAGATTGCATCATGAGCATTGACTCTCATTCAAACTATATAAACACAGCAAGTTGAGTTCTGGGCAAAAAAAACCCTATTATGGAAATAAAATAAAATAAAATAAATTATTTTATTAAACTTATGTTCAAAATAATCTTTTATTGCCACGTAGAGTCATATTATTAATTTTTTTTTTAAAATTTAAATTGAAATTTTAATTGATAATTGAAATTTTAGTTAAAAAATGAAGCATTAATTATTAATTGCAACTTCGTTTTTGTGGGAGGATGATGTGAGATTCACGTGAGTAGAAAGGAGTCAGATTGAATATAAGTATTAAAAGAGACCTAAAAGGTATATTTTTGTGATCAAATTGGCCATTTTGACCTAAAATCCCAAAAAATAGTTTTTTCTCTCGTCTTCATAAACCCTCTCATCTCATGGAGAGGTGGCAAACTAGCTATGATCACCCCCATGGTCTCTTCTGCTTTCTTCCAAATCCAACCACCTCGGAAATCAAACCAACCAAATTCTCCTATTTCCTTTTTCAATGGTAATATTGCCCAGTCCTGCTCTTTGCCAAAGAAGAATATGATTTTTGCATCAGAACTCTACATCTGAGAGAGCTCCATCTCCTCCAAAGCTTCCCACCATAGGGTCTGATGGAGATACTAATAGTGAAGGATTAGGAAAAGGAGCTCTAGAATTGTTAGAGTCATTTCTCTCTTTCTTCTCCACCTCCCTGGTTTACTTCATCAACCCTCCTCTACACCCTTCTGTTGATCCCAAACATGTCCTCACCGGAAACTTTGCTCCCGTGGATGAGCTTCCTCCTATCGACTGTCTGGTGGTGGAGGGAGAGCTTTCACAATCCCTTAATGGCACCTATATTCGAAATGGTCCCAACCCTCTTCACCAACCCCGTGGTCCTCATCACTTGTTTGAAGGTGATGGCATGCTACATTCAATTAGGTTATCAGATGGTCGAGCCACCTTCTGTAGTCGCTATGTTAAGACTTATAAGTATGCTCTCGAGGACAATGTTGGCTTCCCAATATTCCCCAATATATTATCAGGCTTCCATAGTGTTTTTGATTTAGGTCGTTGTGCCATAGCTATTGGGAGGGTTATGAAGGGTTATGAAAGGTTTTGGTCTAGCCAACACTAGCCTTTCTCTCTTTTCAAATAGGCTTTTCGCCCTTGGAGAATCCGATCTCCCATATTCAATTCATCTAAGCGAGGAGGGTGATATTGAGACAATTGGCCGATGTGATTTTGATGGGAAGGCATTCGTAAACATGACTGCTCACCCCAAGATTGACCCCGAAACAGGTGAGACTTTTGCCTTCCGGTGCAGCTCAATTCCTCCCTACATCACCTTCTTTTCCATTGATAAGGAAGGCTCCAAACAGCAGGATGTTCCCATATTCTCTATGACCAATCCCACTTTTGTCCATGATTTCTCCATTACAAAACAATATATAGTATTCTCAGAGTCACAGATAGAGATGAACCCCTTAAGACTCATGATGTGTAAAGGAATGCCAGTGAGTGCTGAGCTAGACAAGGTTCCGAGAATTGGAGTGCTTCCACGGTATGCATCAACTGACTCCGAAATCCGGTGGTTCGAGGCGCCTGGTTTTAATGCAATGCATGCCGTCAATGCATGGGAAGAAGGGGATGAAGAGATCATCCTGGTTGCACCCAATGCCATATCCACAGAGAACCTCTTTCACAACATAGAAAAGGTCCATTTCTCATTAGAAAAGGTGAGAATCAACTTGAGGAATGGGTCAGTCACAAGAACCACCCTTTCACAGAAGAATTTGGAGTTGGGCTCAATAAACCCTAGCTACGTGGGGAAGAGAAACAGGTATGCTTATATGGGTATAGGGGAAATGATACCAAAAATGAGTGGGGTTGTGAAAATAGACATGGATTTGGAGTGTGAAGTATCAAGAAGGCCATATGGGGCTGGGTGCTTTGGAGGAGAGCCCATATTTGTGGCGAAGGATGGTGCAAGTGGGGAGGATGAAGGGTACATTGTGTCATACGTGCATGATGAGAATAGTGGGGCCTCAAGGTTTGTGGTGATGGATGCCAACTCACAAACCCTTGATGTTGTCGCAGCAGTGAAGCTTCCTAGAAGAGTGCCTTATGGCTTCCATGGCCTTTTTGTGAAAGACGGGGATATCAGAGAGATTTACTAAGAAAGGCTCATTTTCTTGTTAAGTGGCAAACAGTAATTGACTCAAATAAAACTCCTCCAATCTATCTTATGGTGTAAGCAAGTTAGATGAAAGTCACTCCAATATGTCAAATTCTCTTATAAATTCTAGTTAAAAGGAAGTAAAATTCATCAACTAGCTACTTTGAAACTTATTTATCAGCAGGTGTTACCACAGTATTGAATGGTACTTTTTGATGCCTACTTTAATATGTAATAAGCAGGATCCTGTATTGTGGAATTTGGTGGTCCAAAAATTGATTGGCCACGTAAGTAAAGTTAGTTGATAAACTAACTGAAAGCATACCTGTTTTTTGGTTTTAGTTTTTCCATGTACTTGTATAAAAGGGTGGAGGAAGAAAAAAAAAAGAATAGAATAGAGGTGTGAGTTTTCTGATTTACAGAACAGGTTGAGAGGATTTCAGAGATTGAATCTTCTTCATTGTACTGTAGAGAGAGCTTGAGAATTCTCAGAGATTCCAGAGGGTGTAAAATGGTTCATTCTTAGTGGATTTTTGGAGGTGATCTTGATCCGTGGATGTAGGATTCAAATCTTGGATCCAAACCACGTAAAATTTGCTTGTCTTGCTCTGTTTTTCTGATTTCTGGTATTTTTTCTTTGTCTTCATAAATTGGTATTCGATCTCATTTTATTGAGGAACTTGGATAAAACCTCAACATGAACATATATATATATATAATTTTGTTGGATCAAACATTCCCAATGGTTTGATTGTCTCATGCATTCCATCCTTTCAAAATGAAAAAATTTTTCAAAATTATTTTAATATCTATCAAGCTATTTTAAGGAATTTGCAGCTCAAGTATATTAAAGGAGAACATTTCCAGAACCCTGATTTCCTAATCCGTGAATTTTGCAGGATCATGGCCCCCAAAAAGAATATCCCAGCACCTCCTAAGACATCTGATTCCCAGTCAAGCAAATCCCCTTCTCCTTCTCCTCATAAAATGCTTTGGAGCCAACAAGTGGAAGAGGAAGAAGCCAGGCTTCTTTCTTCTAACCCCTTATCAAGCAAAATGCTATCTTTATACTATGAGCATTCTAATCAATCCAAATCAACCCAAGCTCCAACCATTTTAGGGTCTCAGACCTTTAAGCAAATTGCTACAACTAATCCCTCTCAAAAGGAATTAGTTCCAAGCTCATCATTTTCAAACAAGCAAATTGTGGTGGCTGCCAACCCCACACCTATTTCAGCAAAATCAAGGTATTGGCAAAAAGATCTTAACCAGCCCCTTTTTACTATTGAAAGGGAATTTTTCTCTGAAAATCCCAGAGAGATAGCAACAAAAGCTTTCCATGAAAATTTTCACTACCCCTCTGGTGACCTTTCAAAAACAAGAGCATTTTTTGAAGCTATTCTTATGGAAACCGGCTCTGTTAAGATTAAGCATAATGCTGATAAATTCAGCAATTCTGATCTGGCATTTTCCACCTGTCATATCTACAAGGTTCTCACTGTTAAGCAATGGGGAAATCCCAATTTATCTAGGGAATTCTCTAAGCCCTCAAAACCCAGGTTCTTCAACTATTGGGACTACCAGCGAGCATGGTTCAATACTTTTTTAATTCAAAATAAGGACTTCCATCATTCATGGATGTTCTATTTCCCATCTAAGCATCAAATCTCTTCTTTTCCCTTTTGGTTTAACGACTGGTGGGCTTATTTCGGTCCAATTGACAAGATTCTTCCTAAGCTTGTCATTGATGGTTTTGAGTTATTCAAAACCTCTTTCCTTCCTCCTAAAGAACTTTCAGCTTTTTCCCCTTTGTTATTTTTCTTCAGCGAATTTGGCCTTGCTTGGATAGTCCAATGGGACTATATTATTATTTCAGACGAATCAGCTGCTTTTCCAGTCCTTGGAAGGACCTTCAAGACTAAGTGGTGGGACGCATTGAAGAATGATGCCTCAGTTCAAGCAGTTAAACAGTATTTTCTCAAGCATCCTGCACAAGCCTCAGATTCTGAAGAAATGTCTCAGTTTCTCTTAAAAAAGCAACAGCTGCAAGCTAAGCTAGCCGCTGCAAGGACACCTCAAGAGTTTCAGAATATCCTTGACCAAAGCAGTTCTGGATTCTCTCAAGGAGATTCTTATGCTGATTCAGATGACTCCACTACTAATTATCTCCAAGATAATGAAGATGATTGTGAAGGCATTCTCCCTCCCATAAGAAAATCAACCAACTAATGATGCTCAGCTCTTTTTCAAGCTCGAAATCCTTACAGTACAAGCAGATAGACTAATTGTCAGCTTCACAGCCTAGCAAGCAGCTTTCTCAGCACTTTCCGCCGGAAGCACCGAAAAAAGCAATAATTTGGCTGACCGCTACAGTAACGGTCAAAGGGTAAATAGTAATGTCGGTTACTATTCACTCGTCACTATTCACCACTATGCAACATTCCATTTTTTGGCTATTTAAGGAGTCTTTCTCCTCTCTTTGGGGGCAGAAAAAATTCCTCCCTCTTCTCCCATTCTCTCCTCCTTCTCTCTAAAATCTCTCTCTCTCTCTCTCTCTCTCTCTCATGTAAGCCTCTCTCTCCCTTAAGCCTTCCCCTTCTACCTTCTAAACATGTAAGCCTCAAGCAAAGCTTTCTTCAAAGCTTTCATCCTATCTCCCCTTGTAAGATACTCCATCTCCTTATGTAATATTTTATATCTATGTAATTTTTAAGTTTCAGTTTCAAGTTTTATCTTCTAATTTTCAAGCTTTATGTTTACCGCCTACATGGCTGGTTCTTAATTTTGTTTTCTTTTTGTACCGCCTCCATGGCTGGTTTTATGCTTTATGTTAGTTCTTGATTTTGTTTTCTTTTTGTACCGCCTCCATGGCTGGTTTTATTCTTTATGTTTGTAGATCCGCCTACATGGCTGGCTAGGTTTTAATTTGTGTTCCTTTCCTGTAAATTTATTTGATTATCATTTTGGTTTATTTTTTATTTATCTAACCCCTTTTGAATTTTGGCATAATTGCATCCTTTCATTGCATAGTACCTTGTCCTGGGTGTTTATGGTATCAGAGCCATGGGAAGGGAAGTCGGGTCCGTTTTGGGTGTTTTTTGATCTATCCTAGGAGAGGTAGCAGTTTGCCTGGGGCGATCCTCGCCGGGTCATGCTCGTTGTTAGCCGTGGATAGGCGTTTGTTAGGGCGATTTGACGGTCAGAGGTGATTACCTGATTGGGTCTGTAAATCTGCTATTAGGCTCTAGGTTAAGAAACCCTAAAATGAATTCGATTTTCAGAAACATGTCTAGGAGATCCACAGATTCTCAAGACACTGTAGTTGACAGTGAAGAGATTAATTATCCTAAGATCCAAAATGATTTAGATAATTGGAAATTACCCAAGGTGCCTAATCAAGAAATTTATAAGAAAGGAACCTTCAGCTTTTTCACAGACTACACCATTAAAACTTCAGAACAGTCAGTAACCCTGGAGCAAGAAGATCAAGTCATTAGGTTGTTAGATAGCAAGTCCATAGAAAAGCATAAGCGTGACAACTATAATTTCATACACTTTGGTATGATTCAAGTAGCAGCTAAGCCTTTGACAAGATTAGGTTTAAACACCTCCATTGTCATGTGTTTAAGGGATAATAGGCATCTCGATTATCGAGATTCTATTATTGGAGCAGTCCAAGCAGGATTAAATGCTGGTCCTGTTTATTTCCAGTGTTTTCCTAACTTCACCGTTAGATTAAAAGATGCCGACATCCTAGATTCGGTAGTTCTTCATGTTAAGACTCATGGTTTTAAGTTTAAGGAAGGAAACAGTCCTGTTTCCATCATAATCAGGTTCGCCTATAAGAGCATGACTACAAGCGTTGGATCTGGAGCATTGTGCACCAGTCCCAAAGGAGAAACCACTCTTTTCCACTCAGATATGCTAAGTAAGTCCAATTTCATAGTTCCTAAGCAAATTATGTGGAAGGATGTTGAATTTCCTGAATCTTGGCATTTTTCTAATGCTGTTCCAGCTATTGAGCAAAGATCTGAAGATATCGAACAAATTGTTCAATATCAGGATGGAGGAGGAGATCTGATTTTCTCCAACTCTTTCCGTCACTCTAGAATCCCTAGAGTTTCAGATTTTGAGCCCTCTAGAGCTTCAACTTCTTCTATCCCTGTAAGAATCTTCAGGGCAGAAGAAGGATCTACTTCATCTAATCCTAAGAATATTAAGCTAACTGGTGTTAGGAGTCAAACCAATGTGGCTAGACCCTATTATACAGTTGATCAAGAGTCTACCCAAGGTTCTCAGCCGGTTGATAATCAGGAAGCATCCCCTGATGTGTCTCCCACATACTCCCAGATGATTGGCACTGTAAGTGAAAGTGATGAGGACTTTAAGATCAACAAAGACCTATTAAGGAAAGACTTCTATTCTGAAGCCAACAAGGAAAAACGTGATTGGTTCTTTAGATCTGTCCCTAAGGTCATTAGAACCATTTACCAAGAAGAGTTTTACTCTTACTTAAGACAAGAAAAGAAAAACATTAAGTATTGGATCTGGTTTGAGCTCTTCAAACAAGATGATCATCCAGATTACCCCTGTAGAAGTATTAATGTCATATCTAGTAAAACTAAAATATGGAAAGCTAGTAAAGAAACTGTCCTAGAATCCATTTATCCCCAAGAAATCAAGGAAAACTCTAAGAAACAATTAAATTTCATAAAAATTGATTCAGATAAGGAAGAAAATACTAATCAACTTGATAGTAATGGTAAGGAGATCTCAAGCCAAACTTCTAGTGACCAAGCAAATTGTGTTAAAGGTAGCAAACCAAAGACTATTAATGTTATAAGCCAGGAGCAAGAGTTAGTCCTAGACGTCTTAAGAAAGGTTGAAGATGAGAAAACCAAGCAAGATCTTTATGATGTATTTAGAAAGTCAGTCAATAAGTAAGGAATTAAGAAGACATTTAATCCTTATAATTTAAATGAAATATTTACAAGATTTAGCCAACAGCCTGCCAAGGAGGTAACTATTAAGGATCTTCAAGAAGAAATAATGCATTATAAAAAGGAGATTAAGGATCTAAGACAATTCTCAACTTTTGGTTTAACTAATCTCCAAGGTCAAATTAATAGGATTATTGTTGGAAATCCTGTTAATAACCCTGATGAGGTTCTTGAATCTTCACAAGCCAATGAGGAAGAAGTAGATGCGTACTTGAATACTGTTAGTAAAGTTATTTCCCAAAGGTGGGAAGTCTCTGTTACTATAGTAATCAAGAATAAATTTGCTATTGATCTTATTGCTTTGGTTGATTCAGGTGCATCTTTAAACTGTATACAAGAAGGTTTAGTACCAACACAGCTTTATGAAAAAACTAAGCAAAAACTGTTTGGTCCTAATGGAAAAAGACTTTTCATTGAGTATAAGCTATCTGATGCTCATATTTGCAATCAAGGTATTTGTATCAAGCAAACTTTTATTCTTGTCAAAGATCTCAAAGAAAGAGTTCTTCTTGGAGCACCCTTTTTAAGCTCTATCTATCATATGTGGGTAGATGATCAAGGTATAAGAACCAAACTTTTAGATAATGAAATTATTTTTAGGTTCGCCAGCCCCCCTGATGAAAGAAGTATTAATACCTTAAACCAGGTAATCCAAGCCAAGGAATATCATATTAATCTCTTAAAACAAGAGATTAGTTTTGCTAGAATAGAAGATCAACTAAGTGTTAAGAAAACCCAAGAAGCAATAGAAAACTTTAAGAAGAGGATTATTGAGGAAGTTTGCTCAAGCACTCCTAATGCATTTTGGCACAGAAAACATCATGAGGTAGAATTACCTTATGAGCTGGATTTTAGTGAAAAGAATATTCCCACTAAAGCAAGACCTATTCAAATGAATAAGGATTTATTAAGCTATTGTGAAAAAGAGATACAAGATCTCCTTGATAAAAAGTTAATTAGGGCATCTAAGTCCCCATGGAGTTGTTCAGCCTTCTATGTCCAAAAACAAGCTGAATTAGAAAGAGGAACTCCTAGATTAGTCATAAATTATAAGCCTCTTAATGATGCCTTAAGATGGATTAGGTACCCTATTCCAAATAAGAAAGATCTCTTACAAAGGTTAGTTAAGTCCAAAGTCTTCTCTAAGTTCGACATGAAATCAGGATTTTGGCAAATCCAGATTACCGAAAAAGACAGGTATAAAACAGCCTTTGTTGTTCCCTTTGGACATTACGAATGGAATGCAATGCCCTTCGGTCTTAAAAATGCACCTTCTGAATTTCAGAATATCATGAATGAAATCTTTAATCAATTTTCTGATTTCATTATTGTTTACATTGATGATGTCTTGGTTTATTCAGACTCTGTTGAGCAGCATTGGAAGCATCTCAACAAGTTTGTTCAGACTGTTAAGCATAATGGCTTAAGCCTTTCTGCCACTAAGATTAATCTATTCCAAACTAAGATTAGGTTCCTAGGACATCACATTTTTCAAGGAACCATCACCCCAATTCAAAGATCCTTAGAGTTTGCAGATAAATTTCCTGATGAGATTAAGGATAAGAAACAATTGCAGCGTTTCTTAGGAAGCCTTAATTACGTTTCAGACTTTATTCAGGAGTTAAGCCTTATTTGTGCCCCCTTAAGACAAAGACTTAAGAAAAATCCTGTTCCTTGGGATGAAAATCATACCAAGATTGTTAGAACGGTTAAATCTAGAGTCAAGACTCTCCCTTGTTTAGCTTTAGCTGATCCTAAAGCCTTTAAGATTGTTGAAACGGATGCCTCTGACATTGGGTTTGGGGGAATTCTTAAGCAAAAGTTAGATAATCAAGAAAAGTTGGTTAGGTTTACTTCAGGAACCTGGAATAAAGCCCAACTCAACTATAGCACCATCAAAAAAGAAAATTTGAGCATCGTTTTATGCATTTCAAAATTTCAAGATGATCTTTTAAATCAAGAATTTTTATTAAGAGTTGATTGTAAATCTGCAAAATCAGTTTTACAAAAGGATGTTAAAAATATAGCTTCTAAGCATATTTTTGCTAGATGGCAAGCTATTTTAAGCAATTTTAATTTCCAGATTGAGTATATTAAAGGAGAAGATAACTCAATTCCTGATTTCTTAACTCGTGAATTTTTGCAGGATTCACTTGATCATGGCTCCCAAAAAAGACAAACAGCCCCTTAAGAAATCTCCAGATTCTATGAAAACCCATTCAACCCTTTCTGAAAAATTCATGCCACTTTATTATGACCAAGCCCTTTGTCCAACTAATTCAAGCTCTCCTAAGCATTCCTCTTCCAGAATTAAATCCAGTCCAATTTCTTCCCACTCTGTGGAAGATCTCCTTCACACACAATCACTTCTTAATCCTAACCACGATCTTATCAAAAGAAATTTTTTCTTGCAGGAAAGATGTAAAGCTCTGGAGAAGAAGCTACAGAAATACCAAGCCCTTTTTTCCCCACTGGAAAAAAGTGAGAAATCACTGTCTACCCCACTGGTAGATGTAAGAAAATTAAGTGAGGAAGAGTGGAATTATCTTAAGCTGAGAATGTATCATCTCAAGAAAGAAAATATCTACTCTCTTAAGCAAGACCAAGAAGATCTAAAATTTCTGATCTATGAGAAAGCCAAAGCCTCAGCTGAAGAAAGACAAGTTTTCATTTCTTCCTACCTCCAAGATCTTCATTATCATTTCTCAGCTATCCCTGGCCTCAAGGTTCCTAGTCTAAAGTTTGTCAAAGAAATGGAATATGATGGCTCTAAATTTTGTCGTTTTATGGATGATCCCTTTTGTTATCAAAAAGGCATCAAAAAGCTTCATTGCAATTGCAACAGAAACTTCACCATCAGCAGGGTCTGTCTTGACTTACAGTATTACCAGCCAATTAGCCGAATATTTAATGGTGAAGAAATTTTATTAACTCCAGAAAAGCTTTTGGATCATGGTTTGGTCTATCAGATTGTCTGCTCTGATCCCAGCCAACTAAGCGGATTTGGGAGAAAAGTTGCTATAAGCCTATCTCTAGGTTTTAAAGTAAACAAAAAATTCTCTGAAGCAATCATTATCAGCAAAGCCCCAGAATGGATTTCAAACGGAAGTCTTATCCCAGCTCAGCATATGATTTCAATCCACTACCAAAACAGAAAACCAACCTTACTATCATCTGATCTTGAGAGGACTGATGTCTGTGCAGAGCCCCTCATTAAGCAGATCAAGCATTGGAGAGCCAGGATTATTAGCAGAGATTTTGAAGCCTACCCTAAGACTTCAGGAGGATATCTTATTACTGCAGATACGTTTCATCAGATATTTTGCAGTAAAAGAACAGATCCTCTTCCCTTCAACTCTGACACTGAAGAATTCAAGCTTTTAGAAGAAACTCGAAAGGAATATAGTCACCTTTTTGATCCTTTCCCCACCAACAGTCTAATCAAACAACCTGGCTGTCAGTCGGACAACTAAGCAGACAACCCCTTTCAGCTCTTTTCAAGCTCGTAATCTTTACAGTTCAAGCAGATGGCTTTATAGTCAGCATGACAGCCTAGCAAGCAGCCTTCTCAGCCGGAAGCACCGACAAAAGCAAAAATTTGGCTGACCGCTACAGTAACGGTCAAAGGGTAAATAGTAATGTCGGTTACTATTCACTCGTCACTATTCACCACTATGCAAGATTCCATTTTTGGCTATTTAAGGTGTCTTTCTCCTCTCTTTTGGGGCAGAAAAAATTCCTCCCTCTTCTCCCATTCTCTCCTCCTTCTCTCTAAAATCTCTCTCTCTCTCTCTCTGTCTCTCTCTCATGTAAGCCTCTCTCTCCCTTAAGCCTTCCCCTTCTACCTTCTAAACATGTAAGCCTCAAGCAAAGCTTTCTTCAAAGCTTTCATCCTATCTCCCCTTGTAAGATACTCCATCTCCTTATGTAATATTTTATATCTATGTAATTTTCAAGTTTCAGTTTCAAGTTTTATCTTCTAATTTTCAAGCTTTATGTTTACCGCCTACATGGCTGGTTCTTGATTTTGTTTTCTTTTTGTACCGCCTCCATGGCTGGTTTTATGCTTTATGTTTGTAGATCCGCCTACATGGCTGGCTAGGTTTTAATTTGTGTTCCTTTCCTGTAAATTTATTTGATTATCATTTTGGTTTATTTTTTATTTATCTAACCCCTTTTGAATTTTGGCATAATTGCATCCTTTCATTGCATAGTAATAAACACCCAGGACAAGGTACTATGCAATGAAAGGATGCAATTATGCAAAAATTCAAAAGGGGTTAGATAAATCAAAAATAAACCAAAATGATAATCAAATAAATTTACAGGAAAGGAACACAAATTAAAACCTAGCCAGCCATGTAGGCGGATCTACAAACATAAAGCATAAAACCAGCCATGGAGGCGGTACAAAAAGAAAACAAAATCAAGAACTAACATAAAGCATAAAACCAGCCATGGAGGCGGTACAAAAAGAAAACAAAATCAAGAACCAGCCATGTAGGCGGTAAACATAAAGCTTGAAAATTAGAAGATAAAACTTGAAACTGAAACTTGAAAATTACATAGATATAAAATATTACATAAGGAGATGGAGTATCTTACAAGGGAAGATAGGATGAAAGCTTTGAAGAAAGCTTTGCTTGAGGCTTACATGTTTAGAAGGTAGAAGGGGAAGGCTTAAGGGAGAGAGAGGCTTACATGAGAGAGAGAGAGAGAGAGAGAGAGAGATTTTAGAGAGAAGGAGGAGAGAATGGGAGAAGAGGGAGGAATTTTTTCTGCCCCCAAAGAGAGGAGAAAGACTCCTTAAATAGCCAAAAATGGAATGTTGCATAGTGGTGAATAGTGACGAGTGAATAGTAACCGACATTACTATTTACCCTTTGACCGTTACTGTAGCGGTCAGCCAAATTATTGCTTTTGTCGGTGCTTCCGGCGGAAAGTGCTGAGAAAGCTGCTTGCTAGGCTGTGAAGCTGACAATTAGTCTATCTGCTTGTACTGTAAGGATTTCGAGCTTGAAAAAGAGCTGAGCATCATTAGTTGGTTGATTTTCTTATGGGAGGGAGAATGCCTTCACAATCATCTTCATTATCTTGGAGATAATTAGTAGTGGAGTCATCTGAATCAGCATAAGAATCTCCTTGAGAGAATCCAGAACTGCTTTGGTCAAGGATATTCTGAAACTCTTGAGGTGTCCTTGCAGCGGCTAGCTTAGCTTGCAGTTGTTGCTTTTTTAAGAGAAACTGAGACATTTCTTCAGAATCTGAGGCTTGTGCAGGATGCTTGAGAAAATACTGTTTAACTGCTTGAACTGAGGCATCATTCTTCAATGCGTCCCACCACTTAGTCTTGAAGGTCCTTCCAAGGACTGGAAAAGCAGCTGATTCGTCTGAAATAATAATATAGTCCCATTGGACTATCCAAGCAAGGCCAAATTCGCTGAATAAAAATAACAAAGGGGAAAAAGCTGAAAGTTCTTTAGGAGGAAGGAAAGAGGTTTTGAATAACTCAAAACCATCAATGACAAGCTTAGGAAGAATCTTGTCAATTGGACCGAAATAAGCCCACCAGTCGTTAAACCAAAAGGGAAAAGAAGAGATTTGATGCTTAGATGGGAAATAGAACATCCATGAATGATGGAAGTCCTTATTTTGAATTAAAAAAGTATTGAACCATGCTCGCTGGTAGTCCCAATAGTTGAAGAACCTGGGTTTTGAGGGCTTAGAGAATTCCCTAGATAAATTGGGATTTCCCCATTGCTTAACAGTGAGAACCTTGTAGATATGACAGGTGGAAAATGCCAGATCAGAATTGCTGAATTTATCAGCATTATGCTTAATCTTAACAGAGCCGGTTTCCATAAGAATAGCTTCAAAAAATGCTCTTGTTTTTGAAAGGTCACCAGAGGGGTAGTGAAAATTTTCATGGAAAGCTTTTGTTGCTATCTCTATGGGATTTTCAAAGAAAAATTCCCTTTCAATAGTAAAAAGGGGCTGGTTAAGATCTTTTTGCCAATACCTTGATTTTGCTGAAATAGGTGTGGGGTTGGCAGCCACCACAATTTGCTTGTTTGAAAATGATGAGCTTGGAACTAATTCCTTTTGAGAGGGATTAGTTGTAGCAATTTGCTTAAAGGTCTGAGACCCTAAAATGGTTGGAGCTTGGGTTGATTTGGATTGATTAGAATGCTCATAGTATAAAGATAGCATTTTGCTTGATAAGGGGTTAGAAGAAAGAAGCCTGGCTTCTTCCTCTTCCACTTGTTGGCTCCAAAGCATTTTATGAGGAGAAGGAGAAGGGGATTTGCTTGACTGGGAATCAGATGTCTTAGGAGGTGCTGGGATATTCTTTTTGGGGGCCATGATCCTGCAAAATTCACGGATTAGGAAATCAGGGTTCTGGAAATGTTCTCCTTTAATATGCTTGAGCTGCAAATTCCTTAAAATAGCTTGATAGATATTAAAATAATTTTGAAAATTTTTTTCATTTTGAAAGGATGGAATGCATGAGACAATCAAACCATTGGGAATGTTTGATCCAACAAAATTAATTTCCTTGTTCAAGGGATCAATATTGTTATCCCTGATTTGAATGCTTTGATCCTTAAAAATGCTGATTCCTTCAACATCAGGAGGATTAGCAAATCCAAACAGAATTTCCTTATCTAGGAGCTTAGTTTTTATTCCTTTACCATCTACCCAAATAGGATATATGGAGCTTAAAAAGGGAATACCTAGAAGGACCTTTTCTTTAAGGTCTTTAATTAGAAAGAAGGTTTGCTTAATACAGATTCCCTGGTTACTAATGTGGGCTTCTGACAACTTATATCTAATGTCAAGGCTTTTACCATTGGCTCCAAATAGGGCTTTAGTGGTTTCTTCACAGAGCTTAATGGGTATAAGACTCTCTTGGATACAATTTGAAGCTGCTCCGGAATCAATTAGGGCAATAACATCAATAGCAAACTTATTCTTAATTACTATAGTAAGAGAAACTTCCCACCTTTGGAAAATAACTCTACTGACAGTGTTTAAGTAGGTATCTGCTACTTCGTTATTAGCTTGTGAGGATTCTGGAATTTCTTCATTGTTAACAAGATTACCCTTAATAATCTTGTTGACTTGTTCTTGCAAATCTGTTAATCCTAAAGTTGTGAATTCTTTTAGGACTCTAATCTCTTTCTTAATCTGCCCTACTTCTTCTTGGAGATCCTTAATGGTGGTTTCTTTGGCAGGCTGCTGGCTGAATCGAGTGAAAATTTCATTTAAGTTATAAGGATTAACAGTCCTTTTAACTTCTTGTTTACTAACTGACTTCTTAAAGACATCATAGAGGTCTTGCTTGGTTTTCTCATCCTCAACCTTTCTTAGGACATCTAGAACTAACTCTTGCTCCTGACTTATAACATTAATAGTCTTTGGTCTGCAATCACAACTACCTTTAACACAATTTGCTTGGTCACTAGAAGTTTGGCTTAAGATCTCCTCACCACTACTATCTAGTTGATTAATATCATCTTCATTATCTGAATCAGTCCTTGATTCAGATTCTGTGGAGTTTAATAAGACCCTTTTAAGCATATTTTTTAGGTCTTCTGCAGCATTCAAGTTGTTAATTTCTTGCTTAACCCTACAATCTTTCTTATAGTGGCCAACCTTGCCACACTTAAAGCAAACTGGTTTAGACGAAGGTTCTTCTAGCTTAATCTGGGCCTTTTGGGTATCCTTGTTCAATCTTCTTTGAACATGCCTATTATGCTTAGTTTCATTCATTCTATAGTTACCATAAGTTCCACGTTTACTATGGTAAAATTTGTCTTTACTGGGCTTTCTGACTTGCTTCTTTCTTTGCTTAGAGGGAGGTATGGTTTCTTTTTGACTAAACCCGAATTGGCTACAAAATGAGCCAAATTCATTCTTATAGATTTTTTGCTCATTTTTTATTTGCTGCTTAAGCTTAAAGTCATTGCACAGTTTGATTCCTTCAGCTGTGACAATGCTTATGATTTCTCCATAGGTAAGCTTATCATAAGGGATTTGTCCGTTAAACTGCTCCCTTATCTTAATTCTAATTTTCTCAGAAAAAAGCTTAGGTAAACCTGAGATGAATTTTTCTTTCCAAAAAGACTGATTACAGTCTGATCTTAGCATGACTTTGGTTAGGAATACTTCCTTATACCATCTAAAATCATGAAGCTTAGGGCACTTAAGGTTGGTTAAGAGATCTGCAGTTTTATCCTTAATTTTTGCAGGATCTCCAATGAAATGCTTGGATATGGAATAGATAAGAGTGGCCACTGCATCCTCAATATCCTGTCCATCTTCGTCCTTAACAATTTCATTGTTTTCATTAATCCTATAGGCTTTAAGGATATCATTCCTATCATCATAAGTGAGATAATTATCCCACCAACCCTTAAGTTGTCCTGTGAACCCAACAACAATTGTCTGAGCTACAGCATGGTCTGACAATCTATTGTTTAACTTATAGGCTGTGCTAACCATGGTCATTTCTTGGAGCTTAGTGAGTACATTGTACTCAGTCATGCCATCTATGTTCCATTCATAGATAGTGCCACTAGTGTAAGATGCTTGTGTATACTGGTTTCTTTCCTCATACTGCATGTCAGGAAAAGTAGGTCTAGGATAATAATTCCTAGATCTAGGTGGTTCTTGGTTCCCTATAATCCTCATGACTGCTTGATTTGGAGGTTCCTCAAAAATCTTAATTAATTCATCAGCTTCAGCTTCAGAATTAATTTCTCCTTTAACCATGTTAACTCTCCTTTGAGAAGTCTGAGGTGTCTCAGGGATTATTATGGCGTCTCTAACCTTTTGACTTATCCTATCAACCAAGGCTTGGTCAACATGAGGATTTTCTTGAAATTTCTTAGAGAATTCAAAAGGTTTAAATAAAGGCTTATTATCTTTTTTAATAAATGTTGTCTTAATATGGTCTTGTGTTTCTATGATCTCTTCAACCCTGTTGAATTGATCACCAAGAGTTCTAAGAAACATATTGGTGTAATTGAGTTGTTCCATGATTCTTTTAACATCAACTGCACTAGCATTTCCTTTTTCCTCATGCTTGGTCTTAAAAGGTGAGGCTATGACGATGGTTCCATTAATGTCCTTTTCTATCTTAGCTTCAGGAGGATGGATTGACTCAATGACAGTGTCATCACTGGTTTTCCATATCTTAGTTTTGCTGGTTATGACATTAATACGCTTACAGGGATAATCTGGATGGTCATCTTGTTTGAAGAGCTCAAACCAGATCCAATACTTAATGTTTTTCTTTTCTTGTCTTAAGTAAGAGTAAAACTCTTCTTGGTAAATGGTTTTAATGACCTTAGGGACTGATCTAAAGAACCAATCACGTTTTTCTCTGTTGGCTTCAGAATAGAAGTCTTTCCTTAAGAGGTTTTTGTTGATCTCAAAGTCCTCATCACTTTCACTTACAGTGCCAATCATCTGGGAGTATGTGGGAGACATATCAGGAGATGCTTCCTGATTATCAACCGGCTGAGGACCTTGGGTAGACTCTTGATCAACTGTATAGTAGGGTCTAGCCACATTGGTTTGACTCCTAATACCAGTTAGCTTAATGTTCTTAGGATTAGCTGAAGTGGATCATTCTTCTATCCTGAAGATTCTTACAGGGATAGAAGAAGTTGAAGCTCTAGAGGGTTCAAAATCTGAAAATCTAGGGATGCTAGAGTGACGGAAAGAGTTGGAGAAAATCAGATCTCCTCCTCCATCTTGATATTGAACAATTTGTTCGATATCTTCAGATCTTTGCTCAATAGCTGGAACAGCATTAGAAAAATGCCAAGATTAAGGAAATTCAACATCCTTCCACATAATTTGCTTAGGAACTATGAAATTGGACTTACTTAACATATCTGAGTGGAAAAGAGTGGTTTCTCCTTTGAGGCTGGTGCACAATGCTCCAGATCCAACGCTTGTAGTCATGCTCTTATAGGCGAACCTGATTATGATGGAAACAGGACTGTTTCCTTCCTTAAACTTAAAACCATGAGTCTTAACATGAAGAACTACCGAATCTAAGATGTCGGTATCTTTTAATCTAACGGTGAAGTTAGGAAAACACTGGAAATAAACAGGACCAGCATTTAATCCTGCTTGGACAGCTCCAATTATAGAATCTCGATAATCGAGATGCCTATTATCCCTTAAACACATGACAATCGAGGTGTTTAAACCTAATCTTGTCAAAGGCTTAGCTGCTACTTGAATCATACCAAAGTGTATGAAATTATAGTTGTCACGCTTATGCTTTTCTATGGACTTGCTATCTAACAACCTAATGACTTGATCTTCTTGCTCCAGGGTTACTGACTGTTCTGAAGTTTTAATGGTGTAGTCTGTGAAAAAGCTGAAGGTTCCTTTCTTATAAATTTCTTGATTAGGCACCTTAGGTAATTTCCAATTATCTAAATCATTATATATATATATATATATATATATATATATATATATATATATATATATATATATATATTATTTATATCCTAATTTCATTTACTTGAGTCATTATATTTTGGTCTCATTCATTTGTTTCTTTGTTCGACATTTTAGATTTCACCATATGTATATTTAAGGGTTTACATATTTTGTCCTGAAAGTACCACTTAGAGCATATTTATTCAATGATCTAGAATTTTTGTTCTGGAGGTACCATTTAGTATCTCAGCATTTTTCTTATCAATTAAGAATAAGGAAGGCCATGGTGCATGCATTATTATTGAACTTTTGTTTGCAGCCCATTGTTTGTTTGATATGGCTGCATTATTAATATTATTTTTATTTATTTATGTATTTTTTTGAATCTTAAAGTCTATTTTTCAGATGCAAAGTCAATGTTATCATGAAGCATGCCATCTCATGAGAATAGTGCATATAGTAATTTTTTTTATCAAAAGAAATATAGATCAAGTCACTTTCCAAACAAATATATATATGCTTTATATGCTTCTCTGATGGCTTTGTACCCAGGAAAAGGTGTTTATTGTTGGTTATGCATGAGTTTACACCTTTTTCAAATGTAAAAACTTTACTAGTTCAATTAGCATTCTCCTCGTATCAAGATGAGTTCAAATATGCAACCAAACTCACCCCCCTTTTTTTTTTGACATGGTACCATAAAGTTGATACCATTGAAAGCGAGACCCCATAGCACATGCAGTTAAGGAATTCTAACTTAGTTACGGAAACTGATTATATATTATAACACTAATCAATTGTAGTTAAGTCTTCCACATTGTCACAGTAGATTATCAGCATGGTGGAAAGAGGGGTGAGGATTGAATCTAGCAAAGTATTGCAGCAATTGAAGCGATTATATGATATTTAGCTCCAATATTAGATGATCAATCTACTGTTTCCTATTTCTTAGAGGACCAAGTTATGACATTACCTCCTAAGTAGATAATATAAGCTATGGTTAAGGTACTGCCATCTCAATTGCCAGCCCTATTGGCATCAAAGCAGGCATGCAACTTCATTGGTTGAATAACCCAATGAGTTGTTGTTGGACGATGCATGAACTGTAAGCTTGCTGATAAAATAAGCAGGGTAAAGTCATGTTATTGAGAGGAGTTATGGAGCCCCAATGCTGTGGAAGGTTGTTCTATCTATTAAAGGACTTCTGTCGTCAAGAACAAGAGCCACAAAGATGGAGAATGGTGTCGACCGCAAACTACATATTGAAAGTTTTTGCAAATGTCTTGTTTATTTGTGGTATGCAAGTAGCATGCCATTATGTGTAGGAGTAACTTCCACGCGGAGAAACTCATGTATGGATCCCAAGTCTTTTCTTGAAAACCAATTGGAGAGATAATGTAGAAATCACGATATAAAAACATTGTTGTTGTTGGTGATGGGGAGATCATCTACTTAAATGAGATAATACACTATGATAGAATAACAATCGCAAATTTAAAAAAAAAAAAAATGCATTTGACCTAGAATTGACAAAGATAGAAGAGAACAAAAGACTTTTTAGCCAATTGTATGAAGCTCGATGAACTTGTTTAAGACCATAAATAGTTTTAATTAATTAGGCACAAACATAAGAGGCTTGTCAAAAAAGCTTGAACGTTGAGTCATCAAAGCCTCTCAAGCAAGTGTTCCATGCAAAAAGACATTATTCATATTCAGTTGTCAAATACACCATCCTTAAGCAAGTGCAATAGGAATTGTGTTGGATTTCACTACAGACAAAAAGTTTCGTGATAGTCCACCCTAAGTCATTGATAAAAGTCTTTGGCTACACATGGGCCTTGTATTGAGCAATTCTCCCATTAAAATTAAGTTTGATTCCAAAAATCCATTTGTAGCCAACAAAATTTTGACTTGGTGAGAAGACAACACTTCCTAGGTTCCATCATGCAAAAGAATGCATCAAACACGTCAGACATAACTTGATGCCAATTGAAGTCTTTAAGGGCTTGAGAAAGGCAAATGGCCTCGATAGATTCCAAAATAGGAAGTTTGGTGATGTGATGAATCTATTTTTTTGTCAATAAACATTATTTTGGGGTCACGTTCATGGTCATGGAATAGGTCCTAATGTGAGGATTAGATGGGTGAGGCCTGGTATCAAGGGAAATTAATGTAATGCCTTAGGAGTATGGGGTTGATCCCATGTGGAAAGTAGGATTTTAGAGGTGAGGTTAAGAAATGATGTAGAGAGTGCTTGAAATATCGTAGAGGTTAAGAATTAAAAGTGTGTTTGGAAGTGGATTTTATGAAGTGTTTTTTGTTTTTTTAATATTTAAATTTTTTATAAGTGTTAGAAAAGTTATAAATACTTTTTAGAATTACTGCCAAATATACTCCAAAATAAGGTTAAGGATAGATGGAAAACAACAGGTAGCTATGTAAAAGTCAAATGAAGCAGTTGGAATATTTTAATTACAAAATTAAGAAAAAATTAACAAAATATGCATTCAAGGCAAAAATCCTCTTACGAATTGATCCTTTGGTCAGTCCTCCTCTTCAACTAGATGTTTATGACCTAGGGTTGAGGGAGAAAATGAATTGAAAGAAGCCAATACTTTTGGCCATTGGCTCAATCTTTGATTCTACTCAGATAAGAATGGTGGTTAGCTCAAATGAATCCATAGAAACTCGTATCAGATCTTCTCATAAGGTTGCTTGACTTTTAACCCTCACAATCAGCATAATGGATGCACAAAAATTTAGGCCATTAAAGGCTTGATCTGAGTATGATTACCTTTGATTTACTCACCACTTGATCCCCTTAAAGATCTATGGAAGCTGAAACACATATTGATGGACCATAACCAAAATTATAAATTCCATCTTCAAAAATCATAAATAACAGAAAATGAAACTAAATTGTGTCAAGATTGATTCCAAATTGAATCTAAATTGTTCAAAATTATCTAAAACTCCTCCGTCATCTGCCTCTATGCTCTAAGAAGAAGACGATGAAGAAGATGATGATGATGATGCCTCCCCATTCTTGTTGTCTATAACACTTGACGCCATTACCCTTGGTTCATTCCTAGCTAGCATAACAGAATCTGTCATCTCCTCTGTAGATTGTGCCATATCTCTTCAACTGCAACAAACTCCTGCTGGAAGTTAAGTAGATGATAAAAAATGAATTAAGAACTCTTCTCATGCCAATTTTCACATGGCAGCTTTGTGATGTCCCACATCGGATAGGGGAGAATGTTCCTGGCGCTATATATGTAGAGGCTCCTCTTAACCAAGTAGATGCGTTTTAAAGCCGTGAGGGCCCATTTGGGTCCAAAGTGGACAATATCTACACGGTTGGGAGCGGGTCGTTACAAATGCCTCCCAACCGTATAGATATTGTTTGCTTTGGACCCAAATGGGCCTTCACGGCTTTAAAAAACGTCTACTTGGTTAAGAGGAGCCTCTACATATATAGCGCTAGGAACATTCTCCCCTATCCGATGTGGGACATCACAAGCTCAGAGTAGGTGCGCTTTGTTTTGCATGTCTTAATTGCAGGTGTCCCATTGTGCATTGAGTAGAGTTCCCCGTGTGCTCGGCAACTGTGCATAGGCTTGAGCATACACTTTCCCTTTAGAGGCTCATGAGCTTGATCACTTTTTCATACAAACTTCTCCTGTGCCTACCTCCTTGTATTACCTCTACTCAGAGACTTCTCCTTGCCTTGGTTTCTTTCATCATCACCAACCAATTATATATATAGATCCTAGACCATTTTTATTTTAGGTTAATATTGGAGGCATGGCTTTTGTTAGGAAGTGCCTCAAATTATTAATTGATATTTATATTTCTTATTGACCTCTTTGTAAAGACTATTATATAGAATATTTATTATATTGATATGCCTGTGTCATATTAGATTTCCTTATAAAATAAGGAAAGTAATTATGAATAATATCTTTACAAATATTATAAGTTAAAGGAAAAAAGTTATGAGATAGAGATGGAGATAGACATACAAGGGAAAATGAGAGATACTTGGAGGAGCAAGGGAGTTCATGAAGGGATGTTTTGGAAACCAACATTTGTATTAGGTTTGTCATTGGTAATATTCCAATGATATATTTGAATGATTCTCTTTTATCTGCGAATGTAAGCTTGTTTGGTTGAACCATATTAAAACTTCTTGCATCTTTGTGTGGATTATTCTATCCTTATGTTCTTAAACTAACATCTAAATATATATGAGGTGATCTTGAATGTGTCTATGCAGTATGATTTTGTATCTGTAGAAGACCATGCAGCATGGGTTGTTGTTTGAGTAGCTCAATTCAATATACTCAATTTATTGCTGAGGGTATGGTTCCAAAAAAGTTAGTAGGAGTTGGTCCAGCTTGGTAAGGATCTGGAGACGCAAGAAACAGACAGCAGTTAAAGCAAGAAATTCCAAAGAAACAAGAGGAAGACGTGAGGGTGAGCTGCTTTCCTCCTCAAAGGAGAGGAAGATTTGCAGCAGATGCCATAGTTAAAGGTACTGATCTTGAAAAGTCTCAGGCCTCGTCATCCGAGACACTATGTTGCCTCATTCAGCCGTGAGCCTAGATAATTATATCCTTGGAAAGGTATGTCTTACCCAAGAACGCTACTGTGAATTTCATGGTACCCAAAGACTAGGCAAGATCCAATGACGTTCAAGGCTGAGAGGCTCATGAACAGAAAAGGCAATGGGGTTGAAGCATTTGGTGTAACGTTCTGCAACACCACTCATCTGGATCTATATAATCAGGACTTAAAATTAATAAGATAATTACACAAGTAAAATTTTACTTTGAGAACTCTACTAGTAAATGCATCCATGCAATTAAATTGTGTCCTCTTTCATTGTGATTTCTATAATTCATTTGCTCTATTTTTTTTTTTATAATTGTAAATGAAAATTAAACGAAATAAAATCCTCATAAATAATATGGCATCAACACTCTCTACATCAAATAGAACTCTAGTTCTTCCAAAGCCTCCCAACATAGAAGTCCAGTATGTTAGCTTTTTTCCTATAATATGTGGCCATATATAATTATATTTGTGTAAATATTATCAATTGATAGGTAGGTGAATCAATTGATTGGGCATCCAATAGTCTTTTGTATGGAAGACTTAAATTATAAATAGGGAGTTATAAAATTTAATTTATACGAATATGGTGTTACAACTCTTGTAACCCCATCATTATGAAATTTAATTTGTACATTATGTTTATGAGTAATGGAAGAAAATGGAAAAGTATAACCTATGCAATTATATAGATGCATTCAAGTTAATAATCCACAATTACCAATTAATTTGTACATAATGGTTGTAAATAATGAGTATAACTCCCATATAGTTTTGATGGGAAGACTAAGAGATGTACAAACCACACTCTCATTCTTATGTTCTTTTGTTTTATTTTTAACAACATACACCACACAAGTGACCCATCCACTATATGAGAGTAGTAAGTTGAAGATCTTAATAATACAATTCACAAGGTGACTTAATCTCACTTCGAAAGTGTTAATGGTATCATGGATCAAGGTAAGAATATGATCATTATTTTAGTACTTATATTTATTTTGTTTTATGCATCCAAAATTATTTTTTAAAATAATTATTTTCACATAAAGTTTATAAAAGTTTGATTAACAACTGGTATCAGAACCAACCAATTTTGGATCATAAAACATTTTTTTTTTTCGTTTTTTGATTATTGTTTGATATGATGAATGACTAAAATATATATGATGTGATGCATATGAATGATGTAGTAACACACATTTTCAATGTTTCATGATTTCAATCATATCTATTGCATGATTCTATGAAAGTTGCAAAAATATAATTAGTAATTTAAATATGTGATTATGGAAATCTCAAAAAATTGTTTTTCTAGTATGTATGTTTATTTACTTGTTTATTTGAAGATGATCATATATATATGTGTGTGTGTTGTTCAACTTATGAAACAGGTGTTGATCAACCCAATGAAGGATCATCACCATGTTTGATTATATGACAAGAGTTTAATAATAAAAGGTTGATGAAGTTTTTACCCAACAATATTAAACTTCTTTACGTTTCAATACTTTTATTTTAATAATTATGTCATATCTATCAGATTTATGAATTATTATAATTCAACCCAACAGAGGGATTATAATAATATACTTTTGAATTATGTGATTGTAGTTCCGTCCAACAACAGAACTATGATATGATATCTCATGTTTATGATTAATGTGATATCTAACTTAATTTTTGTTGTAGTTAGATTATTGTAAAGTGTGGTGTTAAATATTGTCATGATATAAAATAATTTTCCTTTTGAATTAAATTTTATTTTGTAGCAAAGAATCCTACTGCTATTACAGGCTATTTGTTTGGTATTGAACAATTAAGTGGGGCAAATTTTAAAAAATAGAAGGAACAAATTGGAATTGTTCTTGATTGCATGGATTTGGACTATGCCTTAAGAGAGCTTACACCCACAAAGCCTACTTCTGAAAGTACTAATGAACAAAAGGTTTTATATGAAAAGTGGGAGTGCTCTAATCGCAAGAGTCTAATGATTATGAAAGGTCCAATCACTCCTGCAATTCGTGGAGCAATCTTGGATTCTGATAATGCAATGAACTATATTAAATCGGTTGAAGAACAATTCTTAGGAACTTCCAAGTCCTTAGCAAACACTCTTATGATCAAAATGATAACAATGAAATATGATGGTCATAGTGGTGTACATGAGCACATCATGAAGATGAGTGATATGGCTTCTCAATTGAAAGGAATGGACATGGCAATTTCTGAAGGTTTTCTTGTTTACTTCATAATGACTTCCCTTCCTTCAGAATTTGGTCTTTTTAAAATTAATTATAATACTTAGAAGGATAAGTTAAAAATGAGTGAACTAATTGCCATATGTGTTCAAGAAGAGAGACTTAAAGTGGAAAAGCCCGATATGGCTCACCTCACTATTGGTCTAAATAAAAAATCCTTTAAGAAAAGTAAAGGTAAGAAAAAAAGCAAGGTAATGATGTATCTCACAATGGGCAAAAGGATTAAAATAAAATACAATGTCATTTTTGCCACAAGAAATGTCACAAAAAAGAAGATTGTTCTGGTTTTAAGGCTTAGTTAGAAAAGAAAGGTAAAACTAAATGCTTAGTGTCTTATGAATCTTATTTAGTTGATATACCACCAAACTCTTGGTGAATTGAATGTACATAATGGTTATAAATAATGAGTATAACTCCCATTTAGTCTTTGATGAGAAGACTAAGAGATGTACAACTTTTTATAAGTTAAGGTTCCAAGTCACACTCTCATTCTTGTGTCATTTTGTTGCTTTATTTTTAACAACATACACCACACAAGTGACCCATCCATTATATGAGAGTAGTGAGTTGAAGACCTTGACAATACAATTCACAAGATGACTCAATCTCACTTCAAAAGTGTTATTGGTATCATGGATCAAGGTAAGAATATGATCATTATTTTAGTACTTATATTTATTTTGTTTATGCATCCAAATTTTTGTTTTAAAATAATTATTTTCGCATAAAGTTTATAAAAGTTTGGTTAACATAGAAGAGATGGTGACATTAAGGAACCATGAACTTCTTCCCACCCACCGCTCCATGGTAGAGGGAGAGCTTTCCCTTAATGCATGACACCTATATTCGAAATGGTCTCAACCCCCATCACCAACCTCATGGCCCTCGTCACTCGTTTGAAAGTGATGGCATGCTACATTCAATTCCGTTATCAGATACTGGTCAAGCTACCTTTTGTAGTCTCTATGTGAAGACTTATGAGTATCTTCCCCATGGTGTTAACATGCTTCTACACTATTGGAAGAGTAATAAATGGCCAGATTGATCCTACGAAAGGTTTTGGTTTAGCCAAAAGTAGGCTTGCTTCCTTTTCAAATAGGGCTTTTTGCTCTTGGAGAATCCAATCTCCCATGCATATTCAATTCGTTGACTGATGAGAAGGGTGGTATTGAGAGGATTGGGCACCGTGATTTTGATGGGAAGGAATTTTTCCTCCCTATGTAACCTTCTTTCGCATCTCCAAAGAGTAGGGTGTTCCCATATCCTCTTTGAAGTGTCCAGCTTTTGTCTATGATTTCTCTACTATTAAATAGTATACAGTGTTCTCCGACTCTTTGAAATTAAATATCAGGTGTAGGGGAATCCCAATGAGTGCTGAGCTTGACAAGGTAGCAAGGATTGGAGTGCTTCCACAGTATGCATCAACTGACCCAAAATTAACCCTAATTGATTTTAAAGGATAAGATGTTGACCTTCACATTCCTTTCTCTAGGGATACAATGAATTGGAACTACTCAACTACAAAGGAGTTAAAGTTGGAGGTTGTTGCTAGCATATCGTTAAACATTTGGCTTCACCCATTGTAAAGATATAGGAACATTAGACAAAGATTAATCGCCCTCTACTAAGTCCCACCTTAAGTTGTGTTGAATTGGAACAATGATTTGGACATGGTTCAAATTTGATAAATATGTGATCCATATTATGTTTCAAAATTTTGGAATTTGTCATGTGAGATACTATATGGATAAGTATAGAACCCTTTGACACTAAGGAATAATATAATTTCAAGAAGGATATATATTTGCATTACCATTACTATTATCTTATTGAATTTTTGTTTGCTCATTTATTTATCTCATTATGTTATTGAGCTATATATATATATGTATATTAAGTAGCTTGTGGCAAGCTTGAATGCAAGTTAGACTTGCATTGTTAGTCTCTTCATACCATACTTTTGAATGAAATGACCCTGTTGCCTTAGGGCCAAGCTTGATTCGGGGATCAAAATGATTCCATTTGGTGCTGGAAGGAGAATTTGTCCAGGGTATGATTTAGCCATTTTGCATTTGGAGTACTTTGTAGCCAATTTGGTGTTAAATTTTGAATGGAGAGTTGTGGATGGGGGGAAGTTGATCTATCAGAGAAGCAGGAGTTCACAGTAGTTATGAAGAATCCATTGCAGTTTACTCATCTCCTAGGTGGAAATAAGAATATTAAAGTAAGTTATTATTATTGACATATGCATGTGACGAGAACTTTGAATGTGAAAATGACCAAATCACTACAATTAATGTAAGGATTTTGGACATCTTGATCTAGGTACGTATTAATTCTTAGTAAATGAAGAGCTTAGTCTTGAAGTCATTATCTCCATACCAATCTTTTTCATCCTCACCCCTTTATGATTTATTTTTTGTGTCATTTTCAGGCTTTATCTTCACAATTTTATAGTGAGAGGTCATCTTTATCTTCTGTTTTTACATCTTGGCTTAGTGTTCCTTAACGGGAATTTTATAAATTAATAATTACAAAAATAAACAAGAAGCAAATTAACCTTCCTATATAAGACATATAACAAGTGAAGAAAGGGTATTCAAACAATTTGATCACTTTATATTTTTACCAATAGTCTTTAATTTCTATCATGAGTCAATGATATTTTCTACAAATATTTTCCTTGTATAAGAAATTAAGATCAACTTGCAGGAGAAATAAGATGTGACAACAAATAACCTATAAGGTTAAAGACAAAGTTAAACTAATGGGACTTCAAGGGCAAGACAAACCTTAACTTCCTATAAGGGTGAAAGAAAAGTTAAAACAATGAAGCTCTAAAGGTAAGACAAGCAACTTATAAAAGGTGAATTTGATACCTTCATAATGAAGGATTCCAAAAATGTTCTTAAAGAATATTTCAATCAAGTTCATTTTGTTTTCAATCAAATCCAATCAAGTGGAGCAAATTGATAATCAAAAAAATTATTGAAATGATTTTGAGAAACCTGACTAAAAAATTGAACATATTGTTAACATTTCAATCATATTCATTTATTGCCAAACAAAATATTTTGAATTAGCTCCATTTGATCATGATTATTTGTTGTCAATGAAATGAGATCAAATGGAGCTCAGTGGTTATCAAAATATTATTGAAATTATTTTGAGAAGCATGACTAGAAAATTGAACATATTGTTGTAGCTGGGATGAAGAATCAAGCTTGATGGGATCACTCCAATCTCATGGGCATGTTCATCTATGACAAGCTTTGCAAACTCTATCTTCTTTTAAAGGATGTTTCAAAGAAAGAAGGTGAATATAGCCATGAAAGAAATAATAATTTTAGGAGATTTGAAAATGAAAAGAACTTCATTATTTTTGGAGTTCTAATGATGAAAAGAAAGCAAATTCTTATACTTCTCCAAACAAAGGATGAGGAAGAAGCATGGCAAGAAGCAGGGAGTATTCTAGCTTTTTTGCTATGTAATGCTACAATTGCAAATGTTTTGGTCACATTCAAATTCTCAATCCTTCTGAATAAGGAAGAACGGTTGATGAAGGGTACACCTATTGTAATATTTAAGTAGATATTACAAAATGTATTTGGTACTTTTATAGTGCTTGGAAAAGAAATGGAAGAATATTAAAGGAAGAAGTGATATTCTAATAAAAACAAATAAGAATTGCTTGAAAGGAAGAGTCAATTTTGGTCATGTGAGGGGTTTTCCCCGAGTTGCCCTAAAAGCGGTTTTGTTTAGAGGTGCTTCCTTTTTGCCTAGGTGGAATTAGTTTTTAGCTGCTTCATTGCTTCATAACTTCGACTATATTATCTTTTTCTGATTTACTGCTTGTTGGAGAGGCAAAGTCTCATGCCTTTCTCTTTGCTGCCATGGGCTTTTTATAGTCCTTCTTCCCCTCTAGCTTTTTCTGTTTCATTTTACGTCTACCACAAGCTGCTAAAGGTGGTTGGAGATTTCTTTTCAGCAAAAAATAGGAAAGGAGGTTGGTTCTGCAGGTCATCTTGTTAAGATATGGACTCACATATCTAATAATAGTTCATGACTAAGCTATTCACCCTTACTAGTATTTGTTTTCCATTCGTTCTAAGTATGGGCCACTTCATGTGTAGAGCTCGATACCATATGAATCTTAGATGATGGGCCTAAGACACATATGACCCAACCTTTAAACGGGATGGTCCCTAAGGCGTAGAGGGTATAAATGGTCAAGGGTCTGTTCATTTTGGAGATTATCACATCTTTTGAATAAGAACAGAACCCCTATTCTCCCCCGCTCCCATCGTAAGAGAGATTACAGAAAGGTGAATAACCCTCCACAGCCTTAGAAGATCCATACCCCTTTATCAAACAAAATCAAAATGGACTCAGGTTCTTTTCGTTTCCATAATGATGTCTGGCTTAAGTTCTCATATGATTTAAACATGCGATTCCTGTTTAATAATTGGATTTACAATGGAGATTTAACACTTGGTATTAGAGCCAACATCTTTAATCATGGTGAAATAGCCATATTTAATTCCTAATAGGAGACATCTCAATCCTTTAAAGCCTTTGATATCTCTGAATGCTGGATCCCTACGATGCAGGAGATCCAGATAGTTGGTGTCCTCCGTTCAGGGTGCCACTACAGGCATTCAAAGACTCCATTACAGGCCTTCAAAGGGCATGCTATTTAGGCGTCGTTCTAGACGACGTTGCAGGCGTCTTTCAAGTGCCGTTAAGGCGCCGTTTTCAGGTGCTCCAGCGATGTTGTTATAGGCACCATTCAAGCGCCATTTCAAGCGTGGTTTCATGCTGGCAAGAGGTAGTGCTCATGCGCCGTTACAGGCGCTATTCAAGCGTCGTTTCAAGCACTATTCAAGCGCCATTTCAGGCGTCATTTCGCCTCGGCAAGAGGCGCCGTTCAGGCGTCGTTCCAGACGCCATTCAGGCATTGTTCTAGACACCATTCAGCCGCAATTGGAGGCATTGCAGCAGCATCATTCAGGCGGCATCTCCATTTCGGCCTGTGACGCCGCTTCCGGCGTGGTGTGTCAATCGGAACACTGCTGCCCGCATCATCTGGAAGTCATGGCGTCGCGCCGTTTTGGGCTGCAGTGGTGCACCGCTGTTGCAGGCGTTCCAAACGCCATCCAAGAGTCATTCTGGTGATGACGACGTCATTTGGCGGCGTCACATGCCGAACGGCGTCACTTGAAGATTACTTCGGCACCGCTTTGGCATCATGGACGATGCGGCTCCAAGTGACCTTGGGTCGTTTTGGGCTGCAGTGAATATTAAATAAATAAATAAATAAATAAAAACTAGAAATTAAGACATTATTGACAGGGATGGAGAATGGTCATAGAGCCTCCCTTTGCCACCCACTGTACTTGCCTAACTATCATATTATAATGCAATTGGGTTGGCAATGATTATGGACTATCTATACATCATAACTTTTTGGCCTGGAAAAACTCGGCCACTTGGAACGGGCAAGCTAATGTCTTAAACCCCAGCGGACCCTACCTCTCTAAGTTTTTGACAATGAAGGATTGGTGGTTTAATAATAATAATAATAATAATATATATATTGGGCCAAAAATACCCGCTTCGTTTCACTTTGCTACGTCGTTCCACTCCGCTTTGCTTCAGCATTTGCCTATTTTCTCCTATCAATTAGTATTAAGGCTTTTATATATATACATATAAATACATGGATTTTATGCATCAATTGATATACATATATACATGGGTTTATGCATAAAATAAATAAATAATTAAATTGTTTTTGTTGAATTTGTGTTTAATATTTTAAAATAAATAAATTATGTATATTTGTTGCCAAAGTAACTTCTATTATATAATTTTATTTATTTTGAAATATGTAAACATGTTATTATTGTATAAAATAATTGGCCCAAAGGAAGATTATTTTAATATAATAATAAATAAAGTAGTCATAAATATGTGGCATATAAAGTTTATCTTGCATGCTGTATGTTAGTCCAAAGATAGGCATATTGTTTTGGTTTTATTGTCAATATTTATGAATTAATTTTGTATAAGGATGCCAATTACAAGTTGATATTTCTGTCCAAAGACTAAATATTGATGTTTATGCTAGATATCTTGTTATATGTCCACATGCATATGTATGTTAAATTTTTATTTATTCATGTATGTGTGATGATTATATGACTGATTGTGAGCTTTATTATTATGAATTCAGCATCTTCTATATTTGCAAATGTCAATAACATTCTTGTGCTTAATGTCACAAACTTCAAGAAATGGAAGGAACACGTTATAATAGTGCTTGGGTGCATGGATTTAGACTATGCATTAAGAGAGGATCGCCCTTCAGACCTTACTAGTGCCAGCACTGCTGAGTAAAGGTCTACTATGGAAAAATGGGAGCGATCCAATCGCATGAGTCTAATGATAATGAAGCACTCAATTCCAGAAGCTATAAGGGGTGCGATACTTGAGAAAACCCGAGCCAAGGCATTCTTGGACCAGATAGCAAACCGATTCGCTGCAAATGAAAAGGTTGAGACAAGCACTATTCTTAGTAAACTTGTCTCTATGCGGTACAAAGGGAAAGAGAATATAAGGGAGTACATTATGGAAATGTCTAATCTTGTGACTAGACGCAATACACTAAAGTTAGAGTTGTCAGAAGACATACTCGTGCACTTGGTCTTGATCTCTTTGCCTACACAATTCAGTCCATTCAAAATCAGTTACAACACATAAAAGGAAAAATGGACTTTGAATGAGCTTATTGCTCAATGTGTACAAGAGGAAAAAAGATTGAAACAAGAGAAGATAGAAAGTGCTCACTTGGCTTCCACATTTCAGGGATTTGGTACCAACAAGAAAAGAAAGAGGGACAATAAAGGAAAACAAACTACAGTTTCTATGACATCAAAGCAAAAGGTGCAGAAGAAACAAGATAAGGAGATCACTTGTTTTTTTTGCAAGAAGGCTGGTCATATGAAGAAGACATGTACCAAATACGCTACTTGGCATGAAAAGAAAGGTACACTTCTCAACTTTGTTTGTTCAGAAATTAATTTAGCTGTAGTGCCTACTGACACTTGGTGGATAGATACGGGTGCAACTACTCACATACGTGTCACTATGCAAGGTTGCCTAAGGAGCCGAATGCCAACTGATGGTGAAAGATACATCTATGTGGGAAATGGCAACAAGGCTGCAGTCAAGGCGATTGGTCTTTTTAGGTTATAGTTAGACTTTGGATGTACTTTGGATTTGGAAGAGACTTTTGTTATACTGTCGTTTAGACGAAATTTAATTTTTGTTCCATGTTTGGACAAATATGGATATTATTGTTAATTTAGAAATGGAATGGTTAATCTTTATCTAAATTCAAATGTTATTGGTACAGGTAGTCTAATAGACAAATTATACAAATTGAATATAAAGGCCACTAATGGAAATGAAACCTTGCATTCAAGCAATTATGGCATTAAGTGAAAATTGATAAAAGAGAATTCATTAATGTTATGACACAGATGTTTGTGTCATATTTCAAATCAACGAATTCAAAGGCTTGTGTTAGAAGGAATTCTTAACCCACTTAATTTCTCAGACTTTCAAGTCTGTATAGAGTGTATTAAGGGTAAAGAAACAAATATGAGGAAAAAAGATGCCAATAAGTGCAGTGACGTCTTGGAATTGATACATACGGACATTTGTGGTCCATTTCCTACTCCTTGGAATAGAAAACAATATTTTGTCACTTTCATTGACGATTACTTGCGCTATGACTATCTTTAATTGATTCATGAGAAGTCTCAATCATTGGATGTGTTCAAGAATTTTAAAGCTGAAGTTGAGAACCAACTAAGCAAGAAAATAAAGGCTGTCAGATCTGACCGTGGAGGTGAATATTATGGTAGATATGACGGATTCGGTGAACAACGTTCCAGGGCCATTCACCAAATATTTGATGGAGTGTGATATCGTTCCTCAATACACCATGCCGGGGACTCCAAACCAAAATGGTGTAGCAGAGAGGCAAAACCATACTCTTAAGGATATGGTAAGAAGTATGATCAGTCATTCCATCTTGCTAGAATCACTTTGGGGCAAAGCCATCAAAACTGCAGTTTACATTTTGAATAGAGTACCAAGCAAAGCAGTAGCCACAACCCCATATGAGTTATGGACTAGTAAGAAACCTAGTATTAGGCACTTGCATGTCTAGGGTTGTCTAGCTGAAGCTAGGCCTTACAAGCCAAATGAAAAGAAATTGGACTCTAGAACAGTGAGCTGCTACTTTGTAGGGTATTCTGAAAGGTCGAGAGGCTTCAAATTTTATGACCCCTTAACTAGATCCTTCTTTGAAACGGGCAATGCTAAGTTCATTGAGGATATTGAGTTAAGTGGGAGAGAATCGTTAAGAAAGGTGGTCTTTGAAGAGGAATCTGTTAGTATTCCTATTATTACGACTGGACATGGTCATATTATGTTTGATGACACTATCTAGAATGTACAGTCACTAAGAGAGATTCAAGATACACTTGAGATTCCTCTTGCTCAAGTTATGAAACCGGTTCAAGTTCATGAAGAGGTAACTCAATAACCTCAAGAACCTCAAGTACAAGTGCCACTGAGGAGATCCACTAGAGAAAAGAGAAGTACAATTTCAGATGATTATGTTGTATATCTCCAAGAACATGAGTTTGACATAGGTCTGGAAGACGATCCAATTTCAGTTAGTCAAGTCAAACAAAGTTCTGACTCTGAAAAGTGGATAGAAGCCATGAAGGATGAGATGAAATCAATGAAAGACAATGGTGTTTGGGACCTAGTAGAGTTGCCTGAAGGTGTAAAACCGATTAGTTGTAAATGGATTTTTAAGACCAAGCAGGATTCAAAAGGCAACAATGTTAAGTATAAAACACGCCTAGTCGCAAAAGGTTTCACTCAAAAGGAAGACATTGATTATAAGGAGACCTTTTCACCGGTATCATCAAAGGACTCCTTTAGAATCATCATGACACTTGTAGCTCATTATGATTTAGAGCTGCATCAAATGGATGTTAAAACTACGTTTCTTAATGGTAACATTGATGAAACATTATACATGGTGCAACCGGAGAACTTTGAGTCTAATGATTCAAAGCAACTTGTATGCAAATTAAAAAGGTCCATATATGGTTTAAAGCAAGCATCCCGACAATGGTACCGAAAGTTTGATCAGGTGATTACTTCATTTGGTTTTAAGGAGAACACCGTTGATCAATGCATATACCTCAAGTTCAATGGGAGCAAATTCATTATCTTGGTGCTATATGTTGATGATATTCTACTTGCAAGTAGTGATGTGGGACTTTTGCATGAAACCAAAAGATTTCTATCTAGTAAATTTGATATGAAGGATCTTGGTGATGCATCTTTTGTGTTGGGTATACAGATCTATAGGGATCGTTCAAGAGGTATACTTGGGCTATCACAAAAGGCCCACATCGATAAGGTATTAAGTAGATTTGGCATGAGCAATTGTGCACTAGGAGACACGCCTATGGTAAAAGGCGATAAATTTAGTTTGCACCAATGTTCGCAAAATGAACTTGAGAAGAAAGATATGAAGAGATTTCCCTATGCCTTGGCAGTAGGAAGTCTCATGTATGCACAAGTTTGTACGCATCCGGATATTGCGTACATTGTTGGAATGTTAGGCAGATATTTAAGTAACCCAGGTATGGATCACTGGAAAAAGGCAAAACGGGTTATGCGGTATTTACAAAGAACTAAAGACTATATGCTCACATACCGTAGATCCAGTCATTTAGAGATCGTGGAATATTCGGACTCCGATTTCAAGGGATGTCTTGACAGCAGGAGATCCACTTTAGGCTACATCTTCATGTTGGCTGGATGAGTAGTTTCATGGAAAAGTGTTAAACAAACACTTATTGCTTCTTCTACCATGGAGGCAGAATTCATAGCCTGCTATGAGGCATCAAACCATGGGATATGGTTGCGGAATTTTATCACTCAGTTGCGGATTGTTGATGGAATTGAGAAACCATTGAGAATTAATTGTGATAATAAGGCCGCAAAATTATATTCTAAGAACAACCGAAGTTCGTCAAAGTCCAAACACATTGACATCAAGTTCTTGGTTGTAAAAGAAAGAGGTCAAAGTCTTCAAGCATCGATTGAACACATAAGCACAAACTCCATGATTGCGGATCCGCTCACTAAGGGTTTTCCACTCAAAGTATATCATGAGCATGTCACACATATGGGTGTTGTACACATTGATGATGTGCTAGTATAGTGGGAGTTTGTATTTAGATTCTGTGTTTGTTTTCTTGATGTGATATTATGTTGTGTTAGCTGTACAGACCTTGTTTTTAAAGACTATTGTGTTTGAATTATCTGAATTGAAATGATGACTTTTAGAAGCAGTTTAGTATTAAGTGTTGAAAGTGGAACTTGACTATTTTTAGTCATAAAGTAGGACCAATTGGAAATAGACATATGAAAGATCACATTCTATGTAATTTCCATGCTACACATTCATACTTGATCCATGTTGCTAATTTTGTTAATGTTGTGATCATTGATGGGTCTAGTTATAATTATGATTAACGAAGGCCGTTTTGATCCTATGTTAGCATAACTAGTAGACCGAATTATTTAAGGATATTAAGATAGAATAGCAAGATGAGCTCAATAAAGTACTATCATGAACATTGTTTTGTAATATATGTGGTCCAAGTGGGAGATTGTTAAGATATGGACTCACATATCTAACAATAGTTCATGACTAAGCTATTCAGCCTTACCAGTATTTGTTTTCCGTTCGTTCTAAGTATGGGCCACCTCATGTGTAGAGCCCGATACCATATGAGTCTCAGATGATGGGCCTGAGACACATATGGCCCAACCTTTAAACGGGATGGTCCCTAAGGCGTAGAGGGTATAAAAGGTCAAGGGTCTGTTCATTTTGGAGATTATCATATATTTTGAATAAGGATAAAACCCCTATTCTCTCCCGCTCCCATCGTAAGAGAGATTATAGAAATGTGGATAACCCTCCATAGCCTTAGAAGATCCATACCCCTTTATTAAACAAAATCAAAATGGACTCAGGTTCTTTTCGTTTCCATAATGATGTCTGGCTTAAGTTCTTATATGATTTAAACATGCGATTCCTGTTTAATAATTGGATTTACAATGGAGATCTAACACGTCTCTTGTAGAAGACCTTACTCACAAGTGGGGTGATTTGTGGTATCTTCACTTACCAATCAAACCTAGAAAACAGATTTGAAGAAAGAAGCATCCATTAATACAAAAAAAATTTGTATCACAAAATTGAAAGCGTGCAGATAATCTCAAGTTTTACAAACAGAGATGAAAGAAAGTTGGAAGTGAAAAGTAAAAGAGTATGGGCAAGGGTGTAATCCCCTAGCAGATTGGGAGAGGAGCGCCGTTCCAAGCACTGAGACAATCCAGAAGAGGGTCGATGATCTTCCCCTCACACATTGCAGTAAACACCTTGTCAAAATCCTCCCCTGGTGACCTCACCTTTTCACCAGTCAGCAGCCCTGTTCCCAGCTCCTCCCTCACAAACTTGTACAATGGGTATGACCTGCACTCCTTGATTCGGTTCGGAATTGATGGGTTTCCACTCTCCACTCCATCTCTTGCGCTCTCAACCTCTTTGGGCAAAACGGCCTTCAACTCCTCCTCGAATGCCACTATTTTTTGGAAGATTGAGGTGCTGCCATTCTTCTCATTTTCGCCATTGTTCAGCGCATGTTCCACCAGAACTTGCCTTACCTTCTGCATCAGTGGATATGTGGCGCTGCAGGGGTCATCCATGTAGGCAAATACATGTTCCCTATCCACCACTTTTTGCAAGTCCTTCTCGCAGAATCTCGATGGGTGGAGTTCTCCATTGGCTCCAGTGGTTAGAGTTTTCTTAGCTACGTGGCTTACAGTTTTCTTCACTGTGCTCTTCAAATTCTCCTCCAAATGCCTCAAATCAATGGCCTGGCAGAGTGCCACTAAATATGTGGTAGACATGAGCTTCAAGATATCCACCGCTTCAGCTGTTTTCCGGGAGGAGATTAAGCCCAAGGAGTTCACATCTTGGTTGTGTTGCTCAGCACTTTCGACATGATTGGTGACAGGATTGGCCAAGAACTGGAGCTCTGAACAGTAGGAAGCCATGGCAATTTCTGCTCCCTTGAAACCATAGTCCAGACTCGGGTTTCGGCTTCCAGAGAGATTTGATGGCAGTCCATTGTTGTAGAAGTCATTGACAAGCTCTGAGAACTGGGCAAACATAAGCTTTCCAATGGATGCAATGGCCAAGCGGGTGTTGTCCATGGAGACTCCAATTGGGGTCCCCTGGAAGTTGCCACCATGTAGAGCCTTGTTCCTGGAAACATCGATCAAGGGGTTATCATTAACAGAGTTGATTTCCCGTTCGATGGATTTAGTTGATGCTCGGATGACTTCAATATGTGGGCCAAGCCATTGAGGTGAAGTCCTGAGAGCATATCGATCTTGCTTCGGCTTCTGCAGAGGATCCATCTCATGTAGCTTCTTAGCTTCTTTCACATAAGAGCTTCCATCTAGAATGTGCTCCATAATGGCTGCAGCCTCGATTTGGCCAGGGTGGTGCTTCAATTTGTGAGTCAAGTGGTCAGTGAATTCGGGCTTCCCCTGCATCACTTCAGCAAAAATAGCCGATAAAACTTCAGACAAAACTGCCAGCACATTGGTCTCAAAAAGCACCATAGAGGCCAAGCCAGAGCCAACTGCAGTGCCATTAACAAGAGCCAGGCCTTCCTTAGGCTGCAACTCAAAAAATCCCGATTCGATCCCAGCCATTTTAAAGGCCTCTTCGGCATTGACAACTTCACCGGAAGGTCCAACAGCTTTGGAATTAGGCCTGCCGGTGAGAAGACCAGCAATGTAGGAGAGAGGAACCAGGTCTCCGGAGGCAGTGACGGTGCCACGCAGAGGCAAGCATGGAGTGATGTTGTGATTGAGGAGCTTGGTGATTGCTTCCAGAATCTCAAATCTGATGCCGGAATAGCCTTGGAGGAGGGTGTTGATCCTCACAAGCATGGCGGCTCTTGTTGCTGAGTGAGGCAGTGTGTGGCCTGACTCTGTTCCGTTCCCAAATATCCCAGCATTCAAGAACCTGTATCAAGCATCAACAACCCAGCACATCACCAACCATTTCATGTTTTCAAATCAAAACAAGTGTTTTAGATAATAGAAAGTAACCAAAAAGGACTCCCCCAGTGACCCCAGTGTGTTGACTAGATTCATTAAGAGGTCTGAATAGTTAACACGTCAAAGTTGACTGGTGGCCATTAACTCACGTATCCTAACACCGAGTTTTAAAAGCGCTTTTAACTATTTTTTAAATTAAAAAAAAAAAACACTCCTAAAACATCGGCTATCAAGTATTCCTTTGCGAAATATTCGAAGTAATTTTTTCACTTTTCAAAAGTGATTCAAACTACTAATATTTTTCCAAAAGTGCTTTTATGAAGTATTTTCTAAAACCACTGTAAACTAATTTTACCTGATGAGCTCCTTCTGAAGGGCACCACCTTGTTTGGTTCTCCTGTGTGAAGTGGCACCAAACCCAGTGGTGACACCATAGCTGTCGGTGCCTTTGCTCATGCTCTCCATCACCCAGTCACTGCTCGCCTTCACGCCCGCTCTCGCCGTCTCCGACAACTCCACACTCACATCCCCCTCCCGCCCAGCTAGAGCCGCCACCTGCGATATCGTAAGCGTCTCGCCACCGAGCCGAACCACCGGCTTCCGGTACTCCGCCACCATGCGCTTCACTTCATCCAAATGGCTTCCCTTCAACTTCTCCGCAGCCATTCCCCAGTTCAGCGGATCACTCACGCAGAAACTCTCCACCTTGTTGCTTCCATGGCAGTTCATTGCATCCATATCTTAGAATCCCCACAAAGAAACAACTTCAAAAAGCTGGTTTTTCTCGACAACCAAGAAGGAAAGAGAGAGAGAGAAAGAGAGGAACTAGTGAGTAGGGCTCTGAATTTACTAAGGTGTATACAGAAGCTTTTACTTATATAGAACTTTTCAGCCCTGCAGTCTTTGACATTCCACAGGGTCACTGGTAGGTGGGCGGGACGGCAGAGTGGCTTCATGGGGCTTGTTGAAAACCAATCCAGACCCTTAATCTGTCTACGCCAAAGGCTCAGATGCTGCAACGTGACGTGGAATCCACGTGGATTTAGGGATGGAGCCCGGATGTTTCTTACTGGTCAAAACTCAAGACAAATGTGGTGTGCGGTCAAAGGGTTGGTGGGATGTGGGAGTTGTTAGCCTACTTAATGTAATCTCAATTCCTTGATTAAAAAATAACGAAAGTAAAATCATTTGACCATGTGCACTGCCTAAAAGAAGTTAAAAATCGGTTTTCAGTCTTTATAGAATTAGAAATTTTTTATTTCTAATTCTTAAAAAGCAAAAAAAAATGAAAAATAATTTTTAAAGATTAAGTAAAAATTATTTTCACCAAATTTTAAAAATAAGTTAAAAATAAACAGAAACCTAATTTCAAAAATTAATATATAGATGATATATGTAACGTAAATATGAGTCACATAGATATGAGTTTTACTACAATTCATAAAATATAGATAAGACTTTTTCATATGATATAGATATGAGTTTTATTTATTAAATCATATGATTTTTACCATTCATAAAATATAGACGAGACTTTTTCATATGATATAGATATGAGTTTTATTTATTAAATCATATGATTTTTTTTCATCAATTTTTAATGAAAAATTATTTGACTAAGTATAAATACAAGATTGGTTTTTGTAACCGGTCAAACAAGCATGCCTTCCACAATTTTGACTGATTGAATTTGGACGAAAGAGTAATATCATATTAATAGGTGAGTATTTGGTGGGTGGCAAGGCTTGTTGCAAAAATAGTTTGGGAAGAAGAGATCGGAACTAGTCTTAATCCATCTCTTGTTCAATTTAAGACAAAATGGGGATTTCATTTAGTCGTCAAAAGCCATTGGATTTGACTAAATTCCTTGTTCTTTCACCTTCTCTCCAACTCAACTTTTGTATCAATCCATTCAAATATGAAAATATATTCTGCAAACAGAAACGTGTTTGGAAAATATCAAGTTATGACAGGCGTAAGCTTATTGCACCTGACCACACCTGTACCCATATGTTGAACTTTGCTCTGAGGGTATGTCCAAAATGATTTCCTTACATGGAAATCTGTTCGTTCTTTAATCACTTTGTTCAGTTTAGCTCTCTAAACACTGTTTTTACATGAATGCAGGAAGTACTTGGCAAACATGTTGATCAGAAGGGATCCACTGTGCTTCCTGAAAAATTGCGATTTGATTTTTCTCATGGTAATTCGTACTCTTAGTTTACTAGTCTATAAACCTTCATTTTTGTTTTTAATGCATATGAACATTGAACAGGTAAGCCCATACATCCTGATCATTTGAGAAGAATTGAGTCTATCGTGAATGATCAGATCGAAGATGAATTAGATGTATATCGGAAGGAGGCAACCCTTGCTGATGCAAAACGTATTAATGGTGTACGAGCCGTTTTTGGAGAAGTAAGCTGCTCACTGCCACTAGCATTATCATTTAAATTTGGTTCAGACACATAAATGTTCATTCTAGTTTGTAGTTGATGCTAAAGTGCAATCTATATTTTATACTTCTTGGTTTCTAGGTCTACCCTTACCAGTTAGGGTTTTGACAATTGGTCAAAAAGTGGAGGATCTCCTGGCTGATCCAGATAATGAAGAATGGTTATCAGTTTCTGCAGAGCTTTGTGGAGGTTAATTTCTTGTAACTGTGAGTGCCTTTTCTTGGGGCCTTGATTTCAATTCTGTGATGAACCTTATTCATGGATATATTCAGGGACCCATATATCAAATACACGAGAGGCTAAGGCATTTGCTCTTCTATCAGAAGAGGGAATTGCTAAGGGAATCCGAAGAATAACTGCTGTTACAACTGATAGGGCTTTTAAAGCTATGGAATTGGCGTTTTCACTTGAGCTGGAAGTAGATGCTGCATCTGAAGCAGAAGGAAGCTTGTTGGAAAAGGTTTTTACTGAATTCATATCCGAATGTTACATAGATATAAATGTGTGTCGGATGCTGGTGCATGTCTAGATGTCTGGATCCTTCACATCTCAAATTTTGGGATATGGGAACTCACCTGAAATATGATCTTGCATGATACTTGGATATGACATAATAAAGAAAAAAAATAAAAATCTATTAGAAGCAAAAAATAACATATTCTTGATAAAGAACTTGCTCTATTTTCTCTTTTATCCCTATTTTTGAGAATGAAAAAAGTCGAAAATGTCGCTATTTGAAACAAAATATGAGTATCTTACAAGGATCCCACACCCACACCCACACCCTTGTCATGTTGCGGCGGGACTGGTATGTTGGGTGAAATTGATGTCTGGGAATTGAAGCTTATAGGGATTGTCATTTGGTGGATTTTATTGTGTGGACCATATTTCAAATTCCCAGGAAGTTTTGCCTTTTCTGTTATTATTGTCAGTTGAATTTTCTTTTCCTCTTCACAGAAAGTAGCTTCTTTAAGAAGTCGTGTAGATGCAGCACCTATTTCTGCACCCAAGAAAGCTGATCTCAGGACCAAGATTTCACTACTTCAGGTATTGCATCTGGGATTAGCAAGAAACACTTATTTTTTATGGTTTGATATGTCTCTTTTCTTTTAGTCCCTCCTCAATGTGGATGTGCTACACTTTGGTAAATTACCTTATTCCATCAGGATCAAGTTAGAAAGGAGCAAAAGAAGATTGCTGAAGAAAATATACAGAAAGCGGTCAAGGTTGCCACTGAGATGGCAGACGGTGCTGCTTCAGATGGAAAGGCCTTCTGCATTTCTCTTGTTGATGTTGGGTTGGACACCACTGCAGTCCGTGAAGCAGTTCTGAAAGTCATTGAGCAGAAGGTCCTCAGCTGACTTTGGCCTTTTTTTCCCCCAAAATGTGCATCTTGTTTGGCGTATGGAAACTTTCACCGACTGTATCTATATGTTGGTGTGGACAGGGAATATCTGTTACGGTTTTCAGCACAGATGAGACCACAAACAAGGCTGTGGTGTATGCTGGAGTACCAGAGAATGGAGAGAAGTTCAAGCAGTTAGAGGTATCTGAGTGGTTGACAGCAGCTTTAGGGCTGTACAATATTAGGATTCCAACAAATCATTTGTGGCGTAAACCAAATTCTTGAATTCCAGAAGGAGAAAAATGTTTGGACTGTTGAGTTTAATAATTATTCAAATCGCTGTTTAACTCTTAACCTAAAACCTACCTGGTGGGGGAGAAGAAATTTTCAAATCATGATGGGTTCATGCTTGAATCATGTGTACACATTACTGTTGTTTTTGTAGTGGTGCATGAAAAACTCTGCATAACTTCCGAGGTTTCAATCAAAAAACTTTCCCTCTGTTAATTATTTGATTTACCTACATTTGATATTGTTTGTTAATCTGAGCTTTGAATGATTGATTGATTCCAGGGATGTGGCAACAAAGTTTGCATCAATGAAACTGAGTTGATAGATGGCACTGCAGTTTTTAGGTACAATGCAATGCAAAGCTGTTTGATGTTATGCAGCTGATTTTCTTAGTTACTTTAAAATGTGAAAATAGTAAGTGAAAGGAAAAAATTGGACTGATTTTTTTTAAATGGGATGCCAAATATAGGTATTTATATGAAAGAAAGTGGACTTGATTTTCTAGTTTTAAATTTTATCTCCCTTAGAAGTAACTCTACTTGATATCCCATTTTCTTATCTTGTTGTGATATGTGAGTGGTCTCTTGAGGCAGAAACAACGTGAAAGGTTGGCGATGACCTTAGTAGACAAGGTCTACTACATATTTCTAAGTTGGAACACTGTGTTCTAAGAGTAGTGCTAGAGTGGGGTTTTGCGAAAGCTGAATGTTGAAGAGAGTTGGAAGCTAGAGTGGACTGGGGTTATTTGAGCTCTGATGGATTCCGGCAGTGAATTAGAAGGAAGAGCTGCTAGGACTAAAAAAAGAGTAGAAAAATATGGCCCTCTGCGCCCAGAACAGATTTGACCAGACTACACTGCACCTCATCTCACCCTCCACCCTTTTGGTTGTAGGAGATGGAGTTCTACATCGACAGCTTAACAAGAGTTGATTACCTTAGCAATCAGAGAATGTCTGTAGTTTTCTGCACACTTGATTTAATGCCATCAATTTCTTTAAGCCCCTTCTTCAAGGAACCCCAGTTCAGTATTTAGCTTGATATGTATCTCCTCATTGTTGCCCAAAATCTAATGATATACTCAAGCCTTGGGGTCGGGTTTGGTCACAAACCTAGAGCTCTGTTGCCCAACCCCATCTCAGTGTCTTCCTTCTCTTGATCCAGGAATTGTTGTTCCTTCAAGTAGGCTCCCTAAAGGGCTGAAACTGCGGTAGAACTTGCTCCCATTTTTCTTGGATTACTTGTAGCTCGCCTTCTACTATTCAACCATGAGTATATGCTATGGATTATTCTGTGTTATAATGATCTTTTGATTCTGGGTGTTTCCAGATTTGCGAAAAACTGATTGAATGTGTAGTCTACAATGAATAAATCATAAGATTTACAAGATTTGTATATAGAATTAGACAACCTTGCATGCTTTTGTGATATCAAAACCTCTTCTTTTGTAGTTGGTAATGGAGGCAGACCCTTTAATTACTCTGATTTGTAAAATGTGATTATGAAAAGAATGTGTTGGATTGGAGAGAAGACCTAATATATTCCACTTTTATTGCCAATCTACCTTCTTGCTGAGTGGCAAGTTGGATGTTAATAAACTTCTCCTTTATGCTATGCTTGATTAGTGAAAAATACAGGTAAAAGAAAATAGAAAGGAAAAGTTAAAAAAAAAAAAAAAAAAAACCACAAGAAAAAAAAAAGCTTTAAAATTAATAAATTATTTTTATAGATTATTTCAAATTCATTTAGTTTATTTTTAATTTTTTATATATAATTTGAAAATGCAGAAGTTTTTTTTTTTTTTTTTTTCTTTTTTTTAACTGAATTACCTCTTGCCGTGTAATAAAAATAGTGATAAAAGTGATAGTGCATATAATATTGATTGTGAATTATTTAAACTCGAGAGTTTCTCAAATGCTAATAGCTTTCACTTCCTAATGTAACTTATCGCTTGGAAAGCAAATTTATATTTAATTAAAAATTTAAAAATATCATAATTATTTTAATAAAAACTTTTTAAAAATAGAATTACCAAAAGTATGCTTCTTTAACCCTTAAACTTAAATGCTTTGAAACATTATTCCAAAACTTAAGAATAAATACTCTAGAGTAGACAACCATCTAGGGTTTTCTTTTTGGATTTGCTTATCCCCTAATGAGAGAAATATTAATGATTAAGATCTACCACCATTTCTAAAAGAATTGAGGCTAAGGATAGCCATATTAACTTCTTAATCCAAAAAGTCAGTTATAAGCAAATTTAGAGTCAATTAAATACTAAGAAAACTCAAGACATCATCCAAAGGTTTAAAGAAAAATCCTCGATTCTGGTGTAGGGGTTTTTTTGGCTCAATGAGGATTGTATTGTAACATAGAATATCGTACTTAATTTTCATGACTAAACTTGATAAGCTTTAAGTAAAAATATAGCTAGATTCAAACAAATAATTTAAAAAAACAATATATATATATATATATACTAGAACTCTCCTTTGGGTAGATATTGCAATATATAATAACTTTATGACATTTTTAATGGATCACTTCATAGTCTATGTTAAAAATACATTTGCAATCTTTGGATGTACAAATATAGTTTAAGTAAAGAATATGATTTATCCCATGATATTCATTATTCATAAAGTGGTTAATTTAACTTTGTGTAAATCCTTAAATATCTTATAATTAATGAACTTCAATATACTCATTCAACAAGTACTTAAATATGTTGCAAGCAACCATCAGTAATGAACAATTGAATAATGTAACTATTCAATTACATTTTTATGAAACACTCAAGTTCGACCACTTTGGTGACTAACAAACTTTACATTATATGAATTTCAAAATTTTGTAATAAACAACATTTACACTTTTAGAGGATATTCATCAAGCTTTCTAATATGGTCACTTTGGTGACTAACACACTATAAATGATATAAACTCCTACATGATAATATAATTATCATATAAACATTACTTTGTGATAAATCAATATTTAACTATTATTATAAACATTATATAATAGTTAAACATATAAGTTTTTTGGAAAACCATAATATTACAACAATTATAATAAGAATTGTCAAACATATAATGAGACTTCATAAATACGACAAATATTAAAGGCTTTCTATAAACCAATAATAATACAAAATTATAAACATGCAAGACATGTTACTATAACGAGAATATGAGATTATATAAAAATTCTAACATAGTCAGTTCTATTTATATTTATGCGAATTTTACCTCAAAATCTCATGAGTGACAATTTGTATTACATTCACAATAATATCTCCAATATATAATTCATATAAATAATTACCCATAACCTTGAATCGAATGGTTTTTAACCCATAACAATTCATTCATTCTTATATGTCACTATATCGTCTCATCTATAAGCATTACATAATAGGTAATTAATAATAATATTATACAATTTAATAGACACAATACTTTAAGGTTCAACCACTTTGGTGCATGACTAATAAAACCATCTATAAGCTAATTTGCAATTGTATAATATAAATAATTATTATATAATTCGATATTTAAAACACTAAAGTTTGACCATTTTAGTCACTACAAACATACATAATATGAATATCAAATTAAAAAAAAAAAAAATCAATCATGTTAGATCTTCATAATACTATTTTCAAAGCATAAAAGGTAATTTGCCAAAAAAATAATTTATGATCCCAAGTTGTAAGATATACAATTCCTTCATAAAAGGATCAAGTTCATAATATAAAATCATAAAGAATTCAATTTATTCAAATTGTATATTAATAGCAATAAACAATTATGTAGCAATTAGAATCAAATAATAATTGACACAAAATCATAATTCATATACATATATGTAACATCAACTGTCATCAAATATATATATATAAAGATGCAATACCATAAACAGAGTCACACTTATGGTTCAATCAAAAGTGGTCAATGCATAAATGGATTTAGTAAATTTCATGAATCAAGAAAGCCATTCACTTTATATATTAACCATTAAACATATGTTATATATAACATATCAAAAATTAATAAAATCAAACTTTGATTATCATAAACTTCATTACAATAACATTAAAAGTGTATATGTCACTCAATTGTTAACATATATTAGTGATATTATATGCTCACCATTGAAACTCGTAAAGCAAAAACATCATATGAACAAAGCCCATGAATGTAATAACTTATATTCTCTAATAGCTATTCATGGCAGTTTGAATCATATGGTTCATTAAGAATTTTTGCAGAAAAAAATAAACAAATCTAATATATTTAAAAGCTCAAAAAGCCCAAAAAACCAATGATTACAATCCATATAATAACCTAAAGCTATCATAAATGATTTTAGAAAGAAATTGAATACAAAATATTTTGATTGAAACAGAAAAAATAAGAGAGAAACATAGAATAATCTTTAAAGGAAAATCATAAGTTCTTGAACCATTACTTTGATACAAATGTGAGTAATTATTTAATCATGCAATTCAAACCCTAATTTTACATAAATCATAATAGTTAAGAATTTTAGAACAATATAACTTTCACACTTCCATTATTGAGAAAAGACATACCTTTAATCCATAGAGAATTATTGAAGAGATCAAACAATAAGTACAGTAGAAACCGTGTTTCTCTTCCTTAGGTTTTATCTTATATGCATTATTAATGGAATAAAATGCTTATTTTATAGGGTGGAGAGAGGACCGGATTCCTTATAGAATAAGAGTGCACTTTCCATCAAAGTATTTTTAATTTTAGAAGACTAACTTCCTAAAAATTGATCAATAGAATTTTACTTTATTGTTTATTAGACCATAATATTTAATTTGATATTTAAATAAATATCACATAATAATAAACATATGGGGCACATAAAATTCCTATAAATCTTGTTTAAAAAACTTCTATTATTTATCATATTTCTTTCTACATTCTACCATAGATCAAATAGAAAACTTTAGATTCCTTCTTATAGTTTTTTTTCCTTCCTCTCATATTTGACGTGATCCGAAGGGAACATGATCCAACATTTGTCAATTGTTAAATGTACAGTCCTCTACCTTTAGTTGATGCTTATCTGATTAGGTCACCACATGAAAATAAATAAATAAATGAATAAAGGATGTTAACACATGATTGAAATTTAATTTAATTTTTTTTATTTAAAATGAGGTTAAATGCCCAAGTTGACTTGTTCCCACCCCCACTTTAATGACTACAAATTTTCTATTCCGAGAAAATAAATGGACCCCCTACTTTTAGTGACAACAAATTTTCTATTCTAAGATAATAGATGGATAAACTTGTAGTAAAGTCATTGATTATAGTCATTATTTGGGAGAGAAGATCCCTAGCCACTACTAAGACTGCGTGAAAATTTTGAATTCTCTCTTATAATAACTTTGAATGAATTTATAATCTTTCGAAAACACAACTCTAATCATAATCTTTTCAATCAAGTGCTATAAATATGATATTGAGAGTGCCACTTTGCTGATGTTATTATATAAAAACTGACTTGTGAGTGAGAATGTCACGCCCCAAAATCCACTTTAAGGTCATGACGATTATTTCACATCTGAAGCCCAATGACTCAAAGTGGAAACGACATAAACATTCATATTGTAATTGAAAATTTACCAATTACTAAATTCCTATTCAAAGTAGTAGGACAAAATTCTAAAATCTCCAAGTATTAACTTTAAAAAAAACTAACACATCAACCAGAGTATTATTGTCCAAATAACTCCAAATTCCAATAATTTAAACATGAATTAAATTTTAACATTTAAACAATGTCCAAAATAAAGTTTGAACCAAAATCCTAAAAAAGAAAAAAAAAATCCCCAACCTAGTCATCACTCCTCGCCCGAACTGAGAGTACTTGAAAAATTATCAATGAAAGGGCATGAGCTTAAAGCTCAATAAAAAATATCAATATAATTTTATGGATCAAACATTTTCAATCATGCTTGCAAATAAGAGATATAACATATACTTATTTTCATAAAAACTTTTAAATTCAAATACTAATACATTTAAACTTTTCAACTAAACTTTCTCATAGTCATTTCAAAACAATTTCTCATCAAAACCAAATCAAATGTATTCAAAATATCTTTACTCTGGTTATCAAATAACAAATGGTACCCAATTAGGTAGGACTTCACAAATGAGTGGCTAGTTTCAAATTTGTTCCATTTAAGGTGAACAAAACCAAAAGTCAACAATTATGACTCGTTGATTAGGGGCCATAAGGTCAACTATTATAACCCGTTGACTAGGGCCATAAGGTCAACAATTATAATTCGTTGATTAGGGTCATATAATATCAACTATTATAACCCATTGATTAGGGCTGAAAATGTCAACAATTATAACCCGTTGACTAGGGCCATATAATCCAAAATCAAACACTTTATTTTATTAATTCAAACTTACAAAACAAAATATCATATCTCCTCAATTTTTCACTTTTCATAAACAAAGAAAATTCTCAAATATACTTTCCATACAAAACACATATTTGATCCATGCGAAAAGATAAAAATAATATTTTTACACATTTCAAAATAAAATATAAAAAGAAAATTATTTTCTTTTATAAAATCTGCATTAATTTCCCTTACCTTGAAGAAGCGCTCAAAAAACTTGGAAGTATTTAGCTTGACGAATTTATTCCTCACCTAACATAATATCATACACAATTATCTAAAGGTAAAAATTTGACAATCCTAAAAATATTTTATTTAGTATTAAGGATACTAATTAATTTTTCATGCTAATATTATTACTACCTAATATTATTTTCAACTTCTTAAACAATAATAATATAATTTAATGAATTTCCAAATTTTTTATAAACTCATATTTCTTCCAAATCTTATTCAACCATTTATTTCTTTTGTATACTTAAACTAAATTAAAACTTTTATTAAAAACAATTGCTATTATTATTACTATATTCTTTTCGATATCCCGCAACATCCAAACAACCCTACTGTAAGTCACTCACAAGAATCCAAATCACACAATTCTTACTATTATTATTATTATTATTATTATTATTAATATCATTATTCTTATTAATCCCAACTATTATTATTATTATTATTAATCCCAATGTCCCCTCTTACTTAACAAAATACCCCATGTACTTTTAACAACTCCAATAGCCCCACCAATTTTACTTATTATTATTATTTTAATTTATTCCACTACCACCCTTTGCCTCTCACGATTACATATTAAATTTTTTTTTTCTTTCTTTAGTGCCTCAAATCTAAAATCTAGAAACATGCAATTCTTTTTCTTATTATTTTCCAATCCCTTAAGTTACATATAATCATAGATTTATTTACTCATTTAATTTTTAAAATTTCATTGTTTAGATCTATTCATCTAAAAAAATTTCGAATTTTCCTATTTTCATCAATGAAACAACCTATATTCATAATTTTAATCTTTTGATCTTAAAATAAATTTACTAAACTAACCCTAATCTAAATTAAAATTTTCTAAAGAATATCTAACGTGTTCAAAACTAACGAATATAATATATTAACTAGGGTTAAAATCTTACCTGGAAAAATCTGAACTTCAAACTCTACACCTCCAAATCTTTAGCCCTATGTTTTCCAATTCTCTGAATTTTGGATAATAGTGTTTCCTGAATAAAGAAGATAAGAGGAAAATCTCATTTATATATAGGATTTTTAATTGTAAAATGACTCTTTTACCTTTAATGAGTTTAATTAATTAATTCATTAATTAATTTTTAATTTACTATTTTACCCCTAAAGTTTATTTTGGGGGTGTTACAAAGAATCTGCCAACTAAGGAATTCCATTTTTAGGTCTCATCCTACGCTAAATTTGTTTGTGCTTTAATGCTTACTTCGCCTCCAAGGAGGAAAGGAATTACACCTCTTTAGAAGTCAGTTAGGCAATGATGGAACCTGTGTAGGTTTTATCGATAGATAAAAGGAGATGTGATATTGTTGAGTGAAAACCCGAATTACAACTCTTTCTTACTAGTGCATCACAACAAGAAGAACGACAAGGCCAGGACAATCACTTTGGTTTTTGAGTAGTGTTAGGTACCAGGTGGATCACCTTTTGTCCTCTAGGTCCACGCGAATGGAAACTCAAGGGTTTTGGTAGAGGCATATAGGTCTTTTGAAGGACTGAGCAGTACTTGTCCAATGGATATTTTGAAAGAAAACAAAGTTTAAAGAATTCATTAAATGAAAATGCTGAGTGTTCAAATTAATTATCACTATAAAGTAAATCAAAGGCATAAACTTGATCATCAATCAATTAAGATATTTTAGACTAAGCTTAAATATCTTTTCTAATTTGTTATTTAATATAACTATCTAATTTAGCTTAGTGAATTTTCAAACAAAAGTTATTAGTAAAAGAAAGTTTGGACATAAAAGTTTAATGTTATTTTTTGAGATGAAGCACAAGCGAATCAAAAGTATCATATATCAATACAAAAATAAAAAAATCAACAAATTTTTTAAAAATAATCTTAACCCCAATAAAGATCATGAAGCATATTAAGAATTAGCTGATATTGTGTTAGCTTGTTTGAAGTCACTGATATTCGACTGTCTTATTTAAGATATTTTATCTAAATATAAATATCGGAAATATATTTTACATCAAATTTTATTTAATTTAAAATAAATTCAGACATATTTAGATTTTAAACACAAAACAAACTTCACCTTAAAATTAGTGTGTTCTAGGAGATAAACAACAAAATAAAATCATTATTGAATTTTGGTTTTCCCTTCCATGTTTTTTGTTTTTTCAAATTTTAAACTTTTTAGTTTAATAATTAATGTAGAATGAATTAATACTTTCATTAGTAGAGAAAAAGGAATGGCAACATTGGATTGGGCTTCAAAGTAGACAAAACAATAATGATGTAGCAAAAATAAGGAAAAAAAAATGCGAATTAGCCTACAAATTAATTATAGTGGGCCACAACATTGGCTTTGTATGTGAAAACAGAGGTAAATCCAACAAAGCTATAATAATGCATCAAGACTTGGACAACATGGACAGAATTTTTTTTACAAGATCTCACTCTCAAGAAGCACCAAATATCAAACTAATTGATCAACTTTACTTGAAATTAATAATTTTTTTTTTCACGTTGCTACTCTTCCATCTACCTCCAAAAACAAAAGAAATAAGAAAAGTATGAATTAACGTATGTTGTGCAATATTTTTCTTTCTTGAATCATTGTCCATAACATTGTGCCATGATAAGAGATATTATATTTTTATTGTTTTGGTGGGAGTGATGATTGAGGAAAGAGAAAAAAAATGTAAAAGAAATAAAAAGTAGAAACATTTTTCTTCAATCAACCATTATTTGTAGCTTAACAAGATGATAAAAGAAGAGATGAAATATTTCCCTTTGTTGGGTTTGGAAAAAGTATTTTAGTTTTTTTTTTTTTTTTTTTTTTTTTTTTTTTTTACAAAAAAGAGTTTTTTTATTTTATTTTATTCTTACAAATTCTATGATTACAAAAAATATAAATCTTTTTCAAGAATGAAAGTTATAAAATCTTATTTGAAAAGAAATAATATGAAATATCATGTTGGTTTGGGTTTAGAAAAAGAATTAAAATTTTAATTTTAATTTATATTTTTTAAAAATTATTATTATTATTATTATTTTTTTATTCTTGAAAATTCTGTAATTTAAAAAAAAATTATTTTTATTTTGAAAATGAAATTTATAAAATCTTATTTGATTTTAATTTTTCACTTATAAAAAATACTGAAAATAAAAAAATTAAAATTTTATATAATACCCATATCTTGGTTTATATATATATATATATATATATCTTAATGTTTGTTTTATATTTATAATATTTATATTCCTTTCATATGATTGTTCCTATAAGATCTGTTTCAACTTTTTAATAGTTAGTTTCTATTTTTCTCAACAAAATTTTGAAAATGCCAAATTGATATTTTCACTTTTCTATTTTTTTATTTCAGTTTTTTAGAAAATGAAAAATAAGAAATTATCATCCAAACATGCTTGGATAGGTATAAAAATAGAAATTAGTTTAAACAAACAAGCCTTTCATTGTCAACACTGACCTATTTATTTTCCTTCACAAGAGACTATGAAAGCCACAAAGCACTACTCTTCTATATGGTGAATGATAATTAATTCAAAGAAGCATTATAACAAGGGCCTAAAAGTCATGATGTACAATGAAAGTTAATGTAAATATATTAATGCAAGAATATAAAGATAAAATCAATCATACATAAAAATTTATGAGTTTTTAACATGGATTAGTTATTCATACTCACATTCCCGAATAAGAGAAATCATTTTATTATATTATAGAGAATATTATATAAATGAAATAAATCAAATATAATTATTGAATTTTAAAACATCTTATATATATTTCTACACTTTCTGTATTTGTGTCCTTAATCATGAACCTTTTTCATCTATTAAGTGTTTTTTATTCTTCCTTACATACCTATCCATCATGATTTACAAATCTATTTCTAAATTATAACTTTTTTTTGATATCTAATATTCATGCAGATATTTTTAACAATTTTTTATTCTATAAAGAAACTTATATTATATTGATGAGATATTAATGTTGAAAGTATTCTGTATAATATTCTTATAAAAAAAGAATAAATGCTTCTTAAATTGGACACCTAAAAAAATCAATGATTTATTTATTTATTTTAGCTATATTTTTCATATATATATATATATAATCATTTCATCTAACCACACTTAAAAAAAAAAAAGGAAGTATAAATATTTTTCTTAGAATACCATACTGTAAATTACAAAAGAAATGGTGAGGAAGATGGAAAGAGTAATACTCTATCAACACATTTTATCAAGATCCCCTCTTTTCACAAAAAGGCCATGGAAACCATAAGGTACTCTCCTAGGAAGCTTCAATGCTGCAACAACATCAAGTGTTTGAGATTTAGCATCCATCACCTCAAACCTTGAGACTCCACTATTCACATCATACACGTATGACACAATGTACCCTTCATCCTCATCACTTGCACCATCCTTCGCCACAAACATGGGCTCTCCTCCAAAGCACCCGGCCCCATATAGCCTTCTTGACACTTCACACTCCAAATCCATGTCTATTTTCACAACCCCACTCATTTTTGGTATCATTTCCCCTATACCCATATAAGCATACCTGTTTCTCTTCCCCACGTAGCTAGGGTTTATTGAGCCCAACTCCAAATTCTTCTGTGAAAGGGTGGTTCTTGTGACTGAGCCATTCCTCAAGTTGATTCTCACCTTTTCTAATGAGAAATGGACCTTTTCTATGTTGTGAAAGAGGTTCTCTATGGATATGGCATTGGGTGCAACCAGGATGATCTCTTCATCCCCTTCTTCCCATGCATTGATGGCATGCATTGCATTAAAACCAGGCGCCTCTAACCACCGGATTTCGGAGTCAGTAGATGCATACCGTGGAAGCACTCCAATTCTCGGAACCTTGTCTAGCTCAGCACTCACTGGCATTCCTTCACACATCATGAGTCTTAAGGGGTTCATCTCTATCTGTGACTCTGAGAATACTGTATATTGTTTTGTAATGGAGAAATCATGGACAAAAGTGGGATCGGTCATGGAGAATATGGGAACATCCTGCTGTTTGGAGCCTTCCTTATCAATGGAAAAGAAGGTAATGTAGGGAGGAATTGGGCTGCACCGGAAGGCAAAAGTCTCACCTGTTTCGGGGTCAATCTTGGGGTGAGCAGTCATGTTTATGAATGCCTTCCCATCAAAATCACATCGCCCAATTGTCTCAATATCACCCTCCTCACTTAGATGAATTGAATATGGGAGATCGGATTCTCCAAGGGCGAAAAGCCTATTTGAAAAGAGAGAAAGGCTAGTGTTGGCTAGACCAAAACCTTTTCTAAGATCAATCTGGCCCTTCATAACCCTCCCAATAGCTATGGCACAACGACCTAAATCAACAACACTATGGAAGCCTGATAATATATTGGGGAATATTGGGAAGCCAACATTGTCCTCAAGAGCATCCTTACAAGTCTTAACATAGCGACTACAGAAGGTGGCTCGACCATCTGATAACCTAATTGAATGTAGCATGCCATCACCTTCAAACAAGTGATGAGGACCACGGGGTTGGTGAAGGGGGTTGGGACCATTTCGAATATAGGTGCCATTAAGGGATTGTGGAAGCTCTTCCTCCATCACCAGACAGTCGATAGGAGGAAGCTCATCCACCGGAGCAAAGTTTCCGGTGAGGACATGTTTGGGATCAACAGAAGGGTGTAGAGGAGGGTTGATGAAGCTAACCAGGAAGGTGGAGAAGAAAGAGAGCAATGGCTCTAACAATTCTAGAGCTCCTTTTCCTGAACTCTTGCTATCACCAGCTCCTGTAATACTGTTTCTGTTGAAATAATTCGAAGAAATTAATGGAGCTCTCTGTAATGCAAAGAGATCTAATGACATTTTCTTCTTCTTTGGTATAGAGCAGTACTGAACAATATTGCATTTGAAAGGGAAAGTAGGAGAATTTGATGGGGTTGATCTTGTAGTTTTGCAGCTGAAGGAGGTGGTGGAGGAGATCATGAAGATTCTCATAGGCATAGCTACTTTGCCGACACTGTAAGAAGACAGAGGAAAACATCGGAGAACCCTCCTTTATATGGACGAATAATACATCATCCAGTTCATGATTGCCAAATCTACTTGAACAGTCTCTCACTTTCTTTAATTTTTTATTTTCATTTTTGTTTTTGAATTGCACTAAAAGAAAAGAAAAACTTTGTTTATATTTTGATAATGTTTTTTAAAACAATTCTTAAAAACATTTTTAAAAAATAATTTTTAAAAACTGTTATATAAAGTTTTATAAAACAAATATTTGTTCAAAAACTTGAAATATTTTAAACTTATTTTATATATTTTTAAATGTCTTAAAATCAATTTTTATATGTAATATTTTATTTTTAATAATTTTTTATATTTATATAATTATTTTTTAAAACAATCCTTAAAAAAAATTAAAAACAACTAAAAAATATTATTTGAGTATAATATTAGTTAATTTTATTCACCTTCCATCTACTTGAAATTAAGATAAATTTTTGACGAAATTTCAAATTAACGAGGATAAGGTGTATTTTGCTTTATCCCTAGAAAAAGTGAATGAAATTAACTCATAAATTCTTGCATAAAGGAGAAGCACAATATTTAATGAGATTTAGCCAAGCATAATTACATCTATGAATAAGACGAAATGATTTATTATACCATATAAAATATTAAAAAGATTAAAAAAAAAATCTAGTATCATCCACCAATCATCTCCCATCACTTCTGTATTCAACAATAAACACATTCACAAATAAATATAAAAAATAAAAAATATATAATACAATATATTTTTTTATTGAAATAAACCTTTTATCAACAACGATCAGATCATTGGCACATTGAAAGAGTTACTATTGGAGTTGTGTGTTTAAAGATCATCATCAACAATTCATTTATGTACATTTAATAAAAGTTCTTTTAAAGTCAACCTTTACAACTAAAAAATAAAGATTGAATCTATATTAAAATATTCAATGATTGAAAATTTTGAAATATGATACATGTAAAGCTATTATTGAAAAGTTTTCAAAAATTTTCAATAATAGCTTAAATCGTGGCTTGGGGGTGAAAATATTAGAAAAAAGAAAAAAATTTTAAAAAAAAATTGTATATTCTTTTATTTGTTTTGTTACAAAATAGGAAAAATAATATGTGATAAGATTATTATATTTTTTGAAGATGTACATTTAAATTCTTCATCTTTTTATATAAAAGAAAAAAATATATTAAATTTTCGGTAAATATTAATCATTTTATATCTTCTAATATATATATATGATTGAGAAAATATATTATTATTTTCTCATTAATGATTGATGAATATTTATATATAAATAATGTTGAGATAAACCTCAGCTAACTAAAGTCACAGTAACAAGTATATCTTGTGCTTTAATTCAAACTAACAATAATTATTTTCTATCTTAAATTAAACTAATAATAAATAAATACTAATATTTAAATTAAGGATAAACATTAACTTTCACTAACATGCCCTCTCAAGATGAAACTTCAATTTAAGATTTCAATCTTAATCTTGAGAGAAAGAAAGCGATTACAATGTTGCGATTTTGTCAAAGCATCCAATAGTTTATCTTTTCACATCACATGACCGATACAAAAGACCATTTTGAACTTTATCACAAATGGAATGAAAATCAATCGTCACATGCTTCATGCAAGTGAAATACTAGGTTGGAGCACAATTGCGTGATGCCAATATTGTCACAAAAAATCATAGGTGGCTGAGGAATCCAAACATGTAGTGGGCCAATTAGCCATGAGCAATGGAAATATGAGGAGAATGTTGGCCATATTACCATGTCAGATAAATTAACCAAGAAGGGCATCTAGAGTAGAATGGGGATCTTCATTACAACTATCAATTTGAAGGCAAAATTTTAAAGAATGTTATCAAGTTAAGAAACAATTTTTTAAAAATAAAAATTTTAAAGAAATAATAATTGTAGCTAAAGTCAAGATGGATGAGTGTCATTGCAAGGCGAGATATAATAAGGAATAATGCATTCAGAAACCAGTAATATAAAGTGAAGACCTAAAATTGAGCTAGTATAATGAAGTGACTTGATCCAAGTTGAAGGTGGAAAAAATGACATGAAATAGATTTTTTAAAAAGGAAATGTGTGGTTTAGGATTTTTACTTTTGGAGGCAAGGACAATAACTTAATAGCCAAGTACTACTAATCTAGGATAACATAGTTATCTACAATCCAATATGCGGTTTAGGATTTTTACTTCTGGACTTTAAGAAGAGGAACAAGATGAAGTTTATGATAATGGAAAAAAGCAAAATTAAAAAATAGAAAAAGAATACGAGAAGAAAAAAATGAGAGAAAGAAAATGAGATGAAAAAAAGAGAAACTTAAGAATTTCGCTAAGGCCTTCTCAAGTAGCTTTATATCTTTTTTTCAAGCTAAAAAAGATGTTGAAGAGTGGATAAGTTAATCAAAATTATTTCTCAAGTAGCTCTATATGAATGGTCGAGTTTGGTGAGGTAACAACGTTGGTAATAATGGTGACTAGTGGGCAAGGTTTGGTGCCATCAACATAGCTAATGAAAAGAGATTGAAATTATAGTTTTCGTGGGGGGAAGTTGTGCGACATCATGAATAGTGATAAGAGGGGGTAAGGTGCATTAGTATTTTCTAGGATGATGACATTGGTTTTATGGATGGCCATAGATTTTGAGGTTAGAGTTTGTAGGGTGTAGAGAAATTGATAGATGAGGACAAGCGTAATTGATGGGAAGAATAATGATTCATAAAAATGACTCTGAAAGGAGCACTTGAAATAATGATTGATAAGAAAGATTTTGAATGGAGAAAGTTGAAAGAAGGATAAATGTAATTGATGATGGGAAGAATAGGGTGCAGAGAAATTGGTAGATGAGGAAAAACATAATTGGAGTAATGATTGATAAAAATACATATAAAATATATTTGATTTGAAGAAGGATAAACACATTGCATGGAAATATTTTATGCTGTATTTGATTTAAAAAACATTTTTTAGTTTTCATTATCTTTATTTTAATTATTTTTATTTTTATTTTTATTTCTTTTAAATATGTTTGATTAAGAAAAGTAAAAACTAGTTTTAAAAGAAAAATATGGTTGAGTTTTTACTCACAAGAAAAAAAAATGAAAATAAATATAACTAAAATTTTATATAATATGAATGTTATAGTTTATGAAATATATTATTATAAAGAATATTATCAGAGAATATATATTTTATTATATATATATGTATGTATGTATGTATGTATGTATTATTTATATGTGACATTATTATTATATGACATTTATTTTTTTTTTTTTTCATTTATTTTTTTTTTTTTTATTTTAAAAATAATATAATAGAATGTTTAATCTACATAAGCAAATTAGTTTTTTTATTTGTTTTATTATATATATATAAAGATGTATCCACTAGTCTAATAAATAAACATTATAGGGAAACTTGTGTTTCCAGCCTATGATTAGGAAAAATATGGTTTTGGAATCATACATAAGTGAAATATGAGATTTCCCTATTAATAGGGAAAATATTATGTTTCTCGTGCACTATATACTGTTTACATATGTATTTTCAAAATTGCCCTTTAATGTTTCCTTGTTTGCAGCCACTAGTGTCCATGTTAGTAGGAAGGTGTGCAATTTAATAAGCACCAAAATCTGAAACTTGAAAGTTATCAAATCTGAAACCCACAAAACACTCGACCCGAGAAACATTTGAAATTTGGGGAAACTCTCTCTGTCACTTCCTCTCGTTTTGCCCTAATCGATCTCAAGAAATTCACATTTTCATAACTCGTTTGATACACAAAGGTAGGCAACCAATTTGTTTATTAATGTCCTGACTAGGTGATGGATACCCATCTTCCCAAAGTCGTCTTCGTCTCATTTTGGCCTAACCCTAGTGTGTCTCTCTTCACGAGTTGACCACCCAAACCTGATAGGCATCTTTCGAAAACCTTCAACGAAGCCAAAGTCGAGGCATATCTTCATATTTCTTCATCAAAGGTAGAATTTTTTTAAGGTTTCTGGAAACCAAAGTGGAACTTCCTCTTGCTGTGGATTAATCAATCACAGGTGAGTTTTCCATTTAAGGATTCGTTTGGATGTTGAGAAAATATTGGGGTCGAAGGTCTTATATTTTTGGGTTTGTTGTATTTTGATTCATTTTCGCATGAATGAAATAAAGGGAAAATTTGTTTTGGTTAAAGAAATTTTCAGATGGAGTGAATTTTGGAAACAAGAATGGTTGTTTTCCCTTGTTAATGACCCTGTGATTTAGAATATTTGGGATTTTTTTTTTTTGTTATATCTTAAATTTTTATGTTTACAGGGATGACTGTTTGTGGGGAATTGTTTAGGAAAAATTTGTTGAGAACCACACACATCATTAATTTGTTTTATGTTCCTTTTTAGTTTTGAAAATGGAAGATATTGTTTAGAATGTGAATGAGAGCCTTAGCTTAATAGGTTGTGTGTAATGGAGGAATAAGACTATGTTGAAATAGTGGAAAAAATGTTTTTGGGTTATGTACTTTCAAGAATCATATACAATTAACAATGTAACTATGTAGTTTAATGCAAAAATAGCTTGTTGTAGGACTTTATTGTTCGTACTAGACATGGGTGGTGGTAACCTGTATTCTATTTATCATTAGCTCATGAATGTTACATACTGCAGAGGATTTAAACCAAGGGAGTTGTGGGAGAGTGGCAAAGTTTGAACTCTTTGAATTTTTATTTTTTTTTATTTTTTATCCCATTGAGAGAAACTATTTTTGTGTTGACATTTTAAATGAAAGTAAGTGGCATAGGCCTAATGGGTGAAAATAGGTGGATTAAGTTTATCAATACTACAATCAAATTGAAAAAAAAAAAATTCTTCTTTTGGTTTTTTACCAATCTTACTAGTTTTGAGATAAGGCAATCCCTTTTCCTCATATTTGTTTATGTAGTCAAAGAAGCCTCAAGTTATATGGTTCAAAGAGCCATCAATAATGGTTTCCTTCAAGGCTTTATGACTAGCGAAATAATGTTGAAGGGTTATAATTTTTTCATTTATTCTTTACTAAGGGTTGTATTCTTTCCTTTGATAGGAAATGGTAATGATTAATTGTTAGTTGTGGGGCGAACCTTCTTTTCTTTGTGGTGGTTCTTTGAATGAATAGAAAATTTTATTTCTAAAATAGAATGTCAGAACATGGAATTACTAGTTTCAACGGTTGGTTAAAGGGTATGACGTTTGACATTTATATACTTAGGCTTAACTTTAGATGTTCCTTTTAGATTGATGCTAATTAGGGATTTAGTAGAAGAAAGGATCATTAGAAATTAACTTCTTAAAGAAGACAATATTTATCTAAGGATAGAGACCAACTTTGATTAAAAGATACCCTTACTAACTTCTCAATTTATTTCAATATATATATATATATATTTATCTTGAAGTAGACAATTCTTTGGAGAATAAGGTTTATCTTACAAAGTGTCTACCATTTGTTTAGGAAAACGAGTAGGAGTTTTGAAAGTTAGAAGTCTTTTAATACTAAACAAGTTGTTACTTGGAAAGTAGCTTTTGTGATTGCATGGTTGTAATTTCTAAATTAATTCTCATCCTGAAATTGGCATTGTGCACAAAAATTGTAATTTATCTGATGATGTGGTAAAACATTTAGGTTAATTCAAACATAGGGTAGTTGACTTGATGTTGATCACCTGTTAAAGAGGTTTAATCGTTACATGTTTTGTAGAGTTTTCTTATCTTGATCAAATTAGCATAGCGACGATTATCGACTAGCCTGATGCTTATAAAATATTACCCTGTGCTTGTTTGAGCTGGCTTGATTCATTCATGAAAACCCTTCAAAAACTAGGATTTATCATTGTGTACACATTTACTGATATTTGGAGGTTTGCTAGGTTCTTTATGATACAAGTGGCTTATTGGAAAAGAACATAGATCCTCTTCACTCTGATTTGATCCAACTTCTCTTATCATATAGTTACAAGCTTCCTTAGTTGTTTGCCTCCAATTTGCTCGACCACTCCCAGAAGCAAGCTAGTCCTTTATCCTTAGGTGCATTTGATTCGCAGAAGCAAAGTGTTGGGACAAAGTTTAAGGTAAAGATGTTTGTTTCCTAGAACTGGATATATTGTGCATTTAGCTACAAACTATTTTTCAATTACAAGCCACCTAATATGAAATTTGGAACATTACTACAGTGATAATGTGTAAAACCTACTCTCTTTTGACAATTTAATTGATTTAAAATTATAAATAGTATTTTCATAAGTACCTATTAATGTGGTTATTTGGATTCTTGCCTGCATATATGGTAGTTTGGCAATCATAATTTGTTTTTTTGTTGTTTGATGAAGGTTCTTTATGCGTCTGTGATGAAATGAATTTCAATTGTTCACCCCATAATGCTTTATATAATGCTAGGTTTTTAACTAGTTTGTGTATAAATGTTATTTAATTCATAACAAATTACATGTTTAACAAACTTGTCATAGAAAACATATATTACTAGTCATGAAAATTTAAATATTCAAACTGTTTTCTTGTTCCTATATATTTTCTCAAAAAACAAACATAGATATGAATATGTAAAAATAAATTTTAGGTCTAGAGAAAAGGTTATGCATGCAGTTAGAAAGAGATATATTTGGTTTTGCTTAAATGTATTATTGTCAAGAGTTGTCTTAATTAGTTGTCACTGTGAATTAGAAGCTTAATAGTTTATGTCAAAAATATTTGAGGTTGGTATATGTGGTCATCTCACTCTTGAAGAGCTTTTCCCCTATCTAGTTATGGCATGAATCCAAGGACTTCAAAAGCCAGTCCAACACTCCTCTACTCACTTTGATCCATCTCTGATAACCTTTGCCTTTTTCCACTATATATACACTCCTTTACCCCTTGACTCGTCCAGCTCTAAGCTCAAAACACTTAGACTCAATAAGAACCAACCTTGAGTTTTGTACACCCCTTGGATCCATCTCCTTTCTCTCTATATTCCTCATTACTTCTAGACATGCAACACTAGCTAGCTACCTATGTCTAGTATTCATTGATACAAACACAAACACTTATTTATTTATTTATTCATTTTTTGATCAATTTGATACAAACACAAACACATGAAACCACAAACATATCTAGGTATACCTCAGGTTAATGGTGGTAGTAGATGTGTTGATATGGGTGGAAAAATGAAGAAATAAATAGGTTTGAAATGCAAAACAGCCTTGCTGTGAGCTCTTCAAGAGTAGAGTGCACATCACAAAATACTTTTTTCTTTTGGAGAAAAAGAACATAGTTTTTATGCATGTCCACATTGGCAGAAACATTTAAACAAACTGATTGCCTCATTAAAAAAAGAAAAGAATAGACTTGCCATAATGTTTCTTGGAACTGAATTTCCAATAAGGTTGGTTGCACAAATGCCCTTTTATCTAAACTATGTTCAAGCTAATGAGTTTGTTGCATTAAATTTTCAAAGAATTTCTTGTTTTCTAAATAGTAAAAACCTAAGATGATCTCTTGAGGAAGCCTTTCCTAGCCACCACCCAGTAAAAGAGAATCTAAATCTATGATGCCACCATATGTGCAAAGTGGCAATGTAAAAAACTTGCATATGTTAAAGGTTGATTGTGGAGGAGAGCTGTAGAATATATGATATAGCTAAATTGAAACCCTATTTTAATTTGTAACTGGGTCCAGTTCATAGGGTAATTTGATGGCACAATCCCTAAAAAACCAAAGGTGAACCAATTGAACACACAAAATAATCACATAATGGCATGCTTTAAGGGTCACAAAGGAAGGTCCGAGGTTTTGAATAGGTAGAACCCAACTTTAGCTAAGATAGTACCTAAGGTCAGTTAAGGTAGTACCTAAGGTGGATTAAGGTGGTACCTAAGGACTATTAAGGTAGTACCTATGATACAATTCCCAAAATAACAATGCGACTTACAACCAGATATGTTGTAAGTTCCATCTAGATTCAATATGACTTGTGGGTCATATGGTTATTTGGGAATAATATGGTTCCCACAACGCAACACAAAAGTTCAAGTCTACCAATGACTCTAAAATCGTTGATGTGCTCCATTTCAAATAAATGAACTAAAGAACAATAAATGAAAATTATTAACCTTCAAATTTCAGTTTGGGGTTATGGCAAAATGCCACTCAATGACAGGAAGAAATATCTTGTTCACGAAGCCAATATTTTGGATTCCACCTTTCCTTTTCGGTACACGCTGCCATAGTAAATTCACAATCACAGATGCACCTCTTGAAGCCTTCTTTTAACTAGATGTTTTTAGGATGGAAAGCTCCATTTCATTGCACTTTTATGTGAACAAAAGAGAAACATGTAGGTTGGAGTTTTAGATTAATGGTTTTTTTTCTCTCAAATAAGACAATTTTTAGGAATTTGTAGATGGGTCTTAGGATCGTGTGGGTGATGAAACCAAGAGAAAGAGAGAAATGTTCCCAAATCAGATAGAAGAAAAGTTTCAGATTAGGGAAATTACAACTGTTTGTCGGGTTGGGTGATTTTTCATAGGTTTTAAATTCAAATTTTTTGTGTTTTATAAATTTTCAGTCTCTAATGTGACATAGAGGGCTTCCTACTAATATGGAGATAGGGTTGTAGTTGACATGGAGGCATGGAGAGGCAATCTAGGAACATAAAATGGAGTCAGCAAAGAGTGCATGAGAAAGATAATATTTCCCCTTTGACGGTCAAATCTCATATTCCAGTTCATTGGAGTTTGATTGTCATATTACTTTCAAATAGTTTCCTACAAACACAACTTTCCCAACATAATACTTATATATGTTATAAAATATAAAGGTTAAAGGGAAAAAAAGAGAAGGGAGAATGAGTTCATTCTTTTATTAACTCAAATACTCTTATTTATAGGGTATAGGTATTACAAACATGGTAATAGTATTGTCCTCCGTAAAGTACCATAAATGTTTATAACACTCCCCTTGAATGACAATACGTTTAATGCTATTAGACTATTGCGACTATCTCGTTAAAATTTTTGTTAATAAAACCCAATGGGACAAAAGTTGAATGAAGGGAAAAATAGTATAATCTAGTGACATCCTTATTTATATGCCCTCCCTCATATTGACATAATTATACTTTCTTTAGTAACCTAACATGAAGATTTTTGAGTTGTTGAATTTCAATGTTATGTATGAGTTTCTTAGTGTTGTAGTTGACGATACTTTTGTGAATAGTTTTGTTAATTAATTGTCACTTGATCTTGCTTGTTGAAAATTAATTTCACCATCCTTCTAGAGCTTATGAGTGTAAAAGAATTTAGGTGATATATACTTAATTAGTTTGTCACCTTTAATGTCTTGTTCTTTAGTCTGTGCAATGTATACAATATTATGTTTATGTCATATGATTGTTTTTAATGAAAGATGGTCTACATGATTCTTGAATATATTAGATTACATATCTCAACCACATACATCCCATGGATTGCAAGTTGTTTTCAAATGAATTGAAGAAGTAACTCTCATTATATGCTTTATTAATTGCCATGATATTGCAAAATTACCATAGGTAAAGACATATCCTATTTAAGACCCAACCTTATGAGGATTTGAAAGATAACCAATATCTTTATATCCAAATAGTTTTGATTTCACTAACTTTACATAAAATAAACCTATGTCTATGGTTCCACGAAGATAGCGTAATATATTCTTAATCCCATTCTAATATCTTTGGGTTGGTGTAGAACTATATCTTATTAGTAAGTTCATATAAAAAGCTATATTTGGTCTTGTACAATTTGCTAGATTATTATACCCTAGCATGTTTTTTTCTTCAATGCCATCCATCTTTTTTTGAGTGTAAATATTTCAAGCTAAGAATTAGATTTTTCACTTATCATGATAATTGTGTATTGGCAAGAAAAATAAGGAAATATATGTACGACATTATCTTTAAAATCTTTATATGGGGGGTTATTGCTAGATTATTATCACAGTGATTCACATGATAGTTGGTGTCGTATATCCTCTAATAAAATGTTGGTGCAAAAAAAGTATTGAGTGTTGAAGAAATAGCAGGTCAGTCCAGCTGTGGGGCTGAAATTAAGTGTTGAGTTCCATTCCCCTTTTCTCCTTATTTTTCACATGGGCTAGGATACAAATTTTTTTTGTAGATGCAGAAAGTTATTATTACAAATTAAATAACTTTTATACATTGAAAATTGAATATATAACCTTATTTTGACATTTATACTTTCAAACTTCTAAATGAGAATTGTTTTATAAGAGATAAAGAGTTAAAAAATTATTGAAGGATATTTTTTTCTAAAAAAGTTCATATTTCATTTTATCAATAGAGGAAGGTCATTCTTCCAAAATTGTGTTTTGAACAAGCATTTTATCAATAGAGGAAGGTCATTCTTTCAAACTCAAGTGCAATATCCATGTATATATGTTTGGGTGATTTTAGATTTGTTGATTTATGTAGGAATATAAAAAAAAATCAGTTTTAAGTCTCATTAATTAGAAAACAAAATAATACTAGAGATCTCAAAGAAAAATCTTATATAAACTGAAGCTACCGAAATAAGCACCAATTGCCAAAATGAGCACTCCCAAAACCCATGACCGGAAATCATTCAAAATACATATATATATATATATATAAGGTAAGCTTACTTAAAAATAGGTACCTGCATGAAACCCGCTTATATCACCCACGATTAAACCAAGCTAACATTCAAAAACGATGTTTTACCAACCATTAATGTTATCAAGAAAAGGTTGCAACATTGTGTAAAGGCTGCATCATGAGCATTGACTCTCATTCAAATTATATAAACACAACAAATTGAGTTTTGGGCAAAACAACCCCTTTTATGGAAAAAAATAAATAAATAAATTTAACTACTTTATCAAACTTATGTTCAAAATAATCCTTTATTGCCACGTAGGAGCCATATCATTAATTTTTTTTTAAATAAATAAATTGAAGTCTTAATTGATAATTAAGGTTTTAGTTAAAAAATGAAGCTTTAATTACTAATTGCGACTTCATTTTTGTGGGAGGATGATACGACATTCACACGAGTAGAAAGGGCCATAATGAATATAAGTATTAAAAGAGGCCTAAAAGGTATATTTTTGTGAGCCATTTTGACCTAAAATCCCAAAAAAACCAAAGCAAAGGATAATATTGAATAAAACAAGAACATTTTTTTCTCTCGTCTTCATAAACCCTCTCATCTCATGGAGAGGTGGCAAACTAGCTATGATCACCCCCATGGTCTCGTCTGCTTTCTTCCAAATCCAACCACTTCGGAGATCAAACCAACCAAATTCTCCTGTTTCCTTTTTCAATGGTAATATTGCCCAGTATTGCTCTTTGCCAAAGAAGAATATGATTATTGCATCAAAACTCGCTACATCTGAGAGAGCTCCGTCTCCTCCAAAGCTTCCCAACATAGGGTCTGATAGAGATACTACTAGTGCAGGATTAGGAAAACGAACTCTAGAATTGTTAGAGTCATTTCTCTCTTTCTTCTCCAGCTCCCTGCTTTACTTCATCAACCCTCCTCTACACCCTTCTGTTGATCCCAAACATGTCCTCACTGGAAACTTTGCTCCGGTGGATGAGCTTCCTCCTATCGACTGTCTGGTGATGGAGGGAGAGCTTCCACAATCCCTTAATGGCACCTATATTCGAAATGGTCCCAACCCTCTTCACCAACCCCGCGGTCCTCATCACTTGTTTGAAGGTGATGGCATGCTACATTCAATTAGGTTATCAGATAGTCGAGCCACCTTCTGTAGTCGCTATGTTAAGACTTATAAGTATGCTTTTGAGGACAATGTTGGCTTCCCAATATTCCCCAATATATTATCAAGCTTCCATAGTGTTGTTGATTTAGGTCGTTGTGCCATAGCTATTGGGAGGGTTATGAAGGGCCAGATTGATCTTAGGAAAGGTTTTGGTCTAGCCAACACTAGCCTTTCTCTATTTTCAAATAGGCTTTTCGCCCTTGGAGAATCCAATCTCCCATATTCAATTCATCTAAGTGAGAAGGGTGATATTGAGACAATTGGGCAATGTGATTTTGATGGGAAGGCATTCATAAACATGACTGCTCACCCCAAGATTGACCCCAACAGGTGAGACTTTTGCCTTCCGGTGCAGCCCAATTTCTCCCTACATCACCTTCTTTTCCATTGACAAGGAAGGCTCCAAACAGCAGGATGTTCCCATATTGTCCATGACCGATCCCACTTTTGTCCATGATTTCTCCATTACAAAACAATATATAGTATTCTCAGAGTCACAGATAGAGACGAACCCCTTAAGACTCATGATGTGTAAAGGAATGCCAGTGAGTGCTAAGCTAGACAAGGTCCCAAGAATTGGAGTGCTTCCACGGTGTGCATCAACCGACTCTGAAATCAGGTGGTTCAAGGCACCGGGTTTTAATACAATGCATGCGACCAATGCATGGGAGGAAGGGGATGAGGAGATCATCCTGGTTCCACCCAATGTCATGTCCATAGAGAACCTCTTTCACAACATAGGAAAGGTACATCTCTCATTAGAAAAGGTGAGGATCAACTTGAGGAATGGCTCAGTCACAAGAACCACCCTCTCACAGAAGAATTTGGAGTTGGGCTCAATAAACCCTAGCTACATGAGGAAGAAAAACATGTATGCTTACATGGGTATAGAGAAAATTATACCAAAAATGAGTGGGGTTGTGAAAATTGACTTGGAGTTGGAGTGTGAAGTGTCAAGAAGGCTATATGGAGCTGGGTGCTTTGGAAGAGAACCCTTGTTTGTGGTGAAGGATGGTGCAAGTGAGGAGGATGATGGGTACATAGTGTCATACGTGCATGATAACAAGAGTGGAGCCTCAAGGTTTGTGGTGATGGATGCCAAGTCACAAACCCTTGATGTTGTCACAGCAGTGAAGCTTCCTAGAAGAGTGCCTTATGGCTTCCATGGCCTTTTTGTGAAAGATGGGGATATCAGAGAGATTTACTAAGAAAGGCTCATTTTCTTGTTAAGTGGCAAACAATTATTGACTCAAATAAAACTCCTCCAATTTGTCTTATGATGTAAGCGAGTTAGATGAAAGTCACTCCAATATGTCAAATTGTCTTATAAATTCTAGTTAAAAGGAAGTAAAATTCATCAACTAGCTACTTTGAAACTTATTTATCAATAGGTGTTACCACAGTATTGAATGGTACTTTTCGATGCCTACTTTAATATGTAATAAGCAGGATCCTGTACATATATATATCTATATTTATATTATTTATATCCTAATTTGATTTATTTGAGTCGATATTTTAGATTTCACTATATGTATATTTAAGGGTTTACATATTTTGTCCTGAAACACTTAGACCATATTTAATCAATGATCTAGAATTTTTGTTCTGGAGGTACCACTTAGTATTTCAGCATTTTTCTTATCAATTAAGAATAAGGAAGGCCATGGTGCATGCATTATTATTGCACTTTTGTTTGCAGCCTATTGTTTGTTTGACGTTGCTGCATTATTAATATTATTTTTATTTATTTATTTATTTGAATCTTAAAGTCTATTTTTCAGATGCAAAGTCAATGTTATCATGAAGCATGCCATCTCATGAGAATCAAGTCACTTTCCAAACATATATGTATATATATATCCTAGGAAAGAGATGTCTATGCCATAAAATTTTTGAAGTCTTGGATAGTAATCCCTTAAAAGTAGAACAAGAGCTACTTTTACTATTCCTTTAATGAAAATTAAGGGAGAATATAATCCCTTCGATGTTCATCAAGTAACTTAATATCTTCATAAATGGATTTGGTCGGTAGAGGATCGATTTTCTTACTGCAGAAAATTTGTTGAAAGGGGTATGTAGCAATAAGATAACCCATATTCTTCAGATATGCTTCAAAGTCTTTGCTAATAATCCTAACTCTCTAGTATCCGATCTAATTAATGAGAAGTTTAGCACAAATGTCTGAATATTCAAGAGGGCAGGATAACAGAGTTGACCTTCTATTTTGATAATGGAAAGAGACATTGTGTTGCATAGGTATTAGACTTCCATTATAAACTCATTCTGGAGCTTTGCTGATGATGATAGTATCTGCAAACTTCTTGTTCATCTTAAAACCTTGTATTAGTCCTAAAGCAAACTTTCTTCCAAAATTAATTGTTATATATATATATATGCTTTATATGCTTCTCTGATGGCTTTGTACACAGGAAAAGTTGTTTATTGTTGGTTATGCTTGAGCTTACACCTTTTTCAAATGTAAAAACTTTACTAGTTCAATTAGCATTCTCCTCGTATCAAGATGAGTTCAAACATGCAACCAAACTCTTTTTTTTTTTACATTGTACCATAAAGTTGATACAATTGAAAGCGAGACCCCATAGCACATGCAGTTAAGGAATTCCAACTTAGTTACGGAAACTGATTATATATTATAACACTAATCAATTGTAGTTAAGTCTTCCACATTGTCACAGTGGATTATCAGCATGGTGGAAAGAGGGGTGAGGATTGAATCTAGCAAAGTATTGCAGCAATGGAAGCGATTATCTGATATTTAGCTCCAATATTAGATGATCAATCTACTGTTTCCTATTTCTTAGAGGACCAAGTTATGACATTACCTCCTAAGTAAATAATATAAGCTATGGTTAAGGTACTGCCATCTCAATTGCCAGCCCTATTGGCAACAGAGTAGGCGTGCAACTTCATTGGTTGAATAACCCAATGAGTTGTTGTTGGACGATGCATGAACTATAAGAGCTTGCTGATAAAGTAAGCAGGGTCAAGTCATGTTATTGAAAGGAGTTATGGAGCCCCAATGCTGTGGAAGGTTGTTCTATCTATTAAAGGACTACTATCGTCAAGAACAAGAGCTACAAAGATGGAGAATGGTGTCGACCCTCTTGTACAAACTACATATTGAAAGTTTTAGCAAATGTCATTGTTTATTTGTGGTATGCAAGTAGCGTGCCATTATGTGTAGGAGTAACTTCCACGCGGAGAAACTCATGTATGGATCCCAAGTCTTTTCTTGAAAACCAATTGGAGAGATAATGTAGAAATCACGATATAAATACATTGTTGTTGTTGGTGATGGGGAGATCATCTACTTAAATGAGATAATACACCATGATAGAATTACAATTGCAAATTTAAAAAAAAAAAAATGTATTTGACCTAGAATTGACAAAGCTAGAAGAGAACAAAAGACTTTTTAGCTCATTGTATGAAGCTCGAGGAACTTGTTTAAGACCATAAATAATTTTAGTTAATTAGGCACAAACATAAGAGGCTTGTCAACAAAGCTTGAAGGTTGAGTCATCAAAGCCGCTCGAGTAAGTGTTCCATGAAAAAAGGCATTATTCATATTCAGTTGTCAAATACACCATCTTCAAGCAAGTGCAATAGGAATTGTGTTGGATTTCACTACAGAAAAAGTTTTGTGATAATCCACCTTAAGTTATTGATAAAAGTCTTTGGCTACACACGGGCCTTGTATTGAGCAATTCTCCCATTGAGATTAAGTTTGATTAAAAAAATCCATTTGCAGCCAAAAAAAATTTGATTTGATGAGAAGACAACACTTCCTTCCTAGGTTCCATCATGCAAGAGAATGGATCAAACATGTCAGACATAACTTGATGCCAATTGAAGTCTTTAAGGGCTTGAGAAAGGGAAGTGGCCTCTACAGATTCCAAAATAGGAAGTTTGATGATGTGATGAATCTATTTTTTTTGTCAATAAATATTATTTTGGGGTCACGTTCATGGTCATGGAATAGGTCCTAATGCGAGGATTAGATGGGTGAGGCATGGGTATCAAGGGAAATTAATGTAATGCCTTGTGAGTATGGGGTTGATCCCATGTGGAATGTAGGATTTTAGAGGTGAGGTTAAGAAATGATGTAGAGAGTGCTTGACATATTGTAGAGGTTAAGAATTAAGAGTATGTTTGGTAATGATTTTAGAAAGTATTTCTAATTTTTTAACATTTAAAATTTTTTATTTTTCAAAAATTATAAAAGGTATAAATACTTTTTAGAATTATTGTCAAACAATGAGATAACTATGTAAAAGTCAATTGAAGTGGCTGGAATATTTTAATTACAAAATTAAAATTTTTTTTTTAACAAAATATGCAATCAAGGCAAAGATCCTCTTAGAATCGACCCTTTGGTCAATCCTCCTCCTCAACTAGATGCTTATGACCAAAGGTTCAGAGAGAAACATGAATTCAAAGAAGACAATGCTTTTGGCCATTGGCTCATCTTTGATTCTACTCAGATAAGAATGGTGGTTAGCTCAAATGAATCCATGGAAACTTGTATTAAATCTTCACATAAGGTTGCTTGACTTTTAATCCTCACAATCAGTATAATGGATGCACAAAAATTTAGGCCATTAAAGGCTTGATCTGGGTATGATTACCTTTGATTTACTCACCCCTTGATGCCCTTAAAGATCTATGGAAGCTGAAACACATATTGATGGACTACAACTAAAATTATAAATTCTATCTTCAAAAATCAGAAATAGCAGAAAATGAAACTAAATTGTGTCAAGATTGATTCCAAATTGAATCTAAATTGTCAAAAATTATCCAAAAATCCTCCGTCATCTACCTCTATGCTCTAAGAAGAAGATGATGAAGAAGATGATGATGATGCCTCCCCATTCTTGTTGTCTATAACACTTGACGCCATTACCCTTGGTTCATTCCTAGCTAGCATAACAGAATCTGTCATCTCCTCTGTAGATTGTGCCATATCTCTTCAACTGCAACAAACTCATGATGGAAGTTATGTAGATGATAAAAAATGAATTAAGAACTCTTCTCATGCCAATTTTCACATGGCAGCTCAGAGTAGGTGCGCTTTGCTTTGCATGTGTTAATTGCAGGTGTCCCATTGTGCATGGAGTGGAGTTCCACGTGTGTTGGGCAGCTGTGCATAGGCTTGAGCATACACTTTCCCTTTAGAGGCTCATGTGCTTGATCACTTTTGCGTACAAACTTCTCCTGTGCCCACCTCCTTGTATCACCTCTGCTCAGAGACTTCTCCTTGCCTTGCTTTCTTTCATCACCACCAACCAATTATATATAAGTGCCTCAAATTATTAATTGATATATATTCCTTATTGACCTTTTTGTAAAAACTATTATATAAAATATTTCTTATATTGATATGCCAGTATCATATTAGATTTCCTTATAAAATAAGGAAAGTAATTATAAATAATATCTTTATAAATATTTTAAGTTAAAAGGAAAAAGTTATGAGATAGAGATGGAGATAGGCTTTCAAAGATTATATATGGTGTGATGGATAGACATACAAGGGAAAATGAGAGATACCTGGAAGAGCAAGAGAGTTCATGAAGGGATGTTTTGGAAACTAACAATTGTATTAGGTTTTTGTTATTGGTAATATTCTCAATGATATATTTGAATGATTCTCTTTTATCCGTGAATGTAAGTGTGTTTGGTTGAACCATATTAAAGCTTCTTGCATCTTTGTGTGGATTATCCCATCCTTATATTCTTAAACTAACATCTAAATATATATGAGGTGATCTTGGATGTGTCTATGTAGTATGATTTTGTATGTGTAGAAGACCATGCAGCATGGGTTGTTGTCGAGCAGCTCAATTCAATATACTCAATTTATTGCTGAGGGGGATAAGATCATAAGAAAGAGACCTGAACTTGGCAGTCATGGAAGAGGAGCCTCAAGAAAGCTGGAGGGGAGCTGGGATCAGAGAGAAATATGGGTCCAAGGGCAGCTCGAACAATGTCCTCAACTTGGGGGCATGATTTCTGGTAAAAACTATACGAAAGTCCTCTGCCTTCAACCCCAAACTGTACGAGCAGAAAGCACAGAACAGTACTTAGTTTTTTCAGATGATCCATATTCTTTATTTCTGATGATCAGTCAGAACTCAGAAGAGAACTCGTGAGTATTAAGTTCTTCGAGTAATGGCTATTTAAAAGCGGAGAAGAATTGGCGGTCTGCTTGGATCCAACTCAGTATACGCGTCTCAGTAAACCAATTAACGCATCATTTTTATTTTTTATTTTTTTTCTGTATCATGGCTTAGTAGGAGTTGGTCCAGCTTGGCAAGGATCTGGAGAAGCAAGAAACAGACAGCAGTTAAAGCAAGAAATTCCAAAGAAACAAGAGGAAGACGTAAGTGTGCGCTGCTTTCCTCCTCAAAGGACAGGAAGATTTGCAGCAGATGCCATAGTTGAAGGTACTGATCTTGGAAAGTCTTAGGCCTCGTCATCCGAGACACTTTGTGTTGCCTCATTCAGCTGTGAATTAAAGGAGATGGGTTGGATCCCAAGGACTAGGCAAGATCCAATGGCGTTCAAGGCTGAGAGGTTCATGAACAGAAAAGGCAATGGGCTTGAAGCATTTGGTGTAAAGTTCTGCAACGCCACTCCTATGGATCTACATAATCAGGATTTATAATTAATAAGATAATTACACAAGTAAAATTTTGCTTTGAGAAGTCTACTAGTAAATGCATGCATGCAATTAAATTCTGTCCTCTCTCTTTGTGATTTCTATAATTCATTTGCTGTATTTTTTTTTTTATAATTGTAAATGAAAATTAAATGAAATAAAATCGTCAGAAATAATATGGCATCAACACTCTCTACATCAGAGAGAACTCCAGTTCTTCCAAAGCCTCCCAACACAGAAGTCCAGTAGAGATGGTGACAGTAAGGAACCCGGAGCTTCTTCCCACGCACCGCTGCATGGTGGAAGGAGAGCTTTCCCTTAATGCATGGCACCTATATTCGAAATGGTCTCAACCCCCATCACCAACCTCATGGCCCTCATCACTTGTTTGAAAGTGATGGCATGCTACATATGATACTGGTCAAGCTACCTTCTGTAGTCTCTATGCGAAGACTTATAAGTATCTTCCCCATTGTGTTAACATGCTTCTACACCATTGGAAGAGTAATAAATGGCCAGATTGATCCTATGAAGGTTTTGGTTTAGCCAAAAGTAGCCTTGCTCCCTTTTCAAATAGGGCTTTTTGCTCTTGGAGAATCCAATCTCCCATGCATATTCAATTCATTTGACTGATGAGAAGGGTGGTATTGAGAGGATTGGGCACGGTGATTTTGATGGGAAGGAATTGTTCCTCCCTATGTAACCTTCTCTCGCATTGACAAGAATGGCTCCAAACAGTAGGGTGTTCCCATATCCTCTTTGAAGTGTCCAGCTTCTGTCTATGATTTCTCTACTACCAAACAGTATACAGTGTTCTCCGACTCTTTGAAACTAAATATCAGGTGTAGGGGAATCCTAGTGAGTGCTGAGCTTGACAAGGTAGCAAGGATTGGAGTGCTTCCACGGTATGCATCAACTGACCCAAAATCAACCCTAATTGATTATAAAGGATAAGATGTCGACCTTCACATTCCTTTCTCTAGGGATACAATGAATTGGAACTACTCAACTACTAAGGAGTTAAAGTTGGAGGTTGTTGCTAGCATATCGTTAAACATTTGGACCCACTGTAAAGATATGTGAACATTAGACAAAGATTAATCGCCCTCTACTAAGTCCCACCTTCAGTTGTGTTGAATTGGAACAATGATTTGGACATGGTTCAAATTTGATAAATATGTGATCCATACTATGTTTCGAAATTTTGGAATTTGTCATGTGAGATACTATATAGATAAGTATAGAACCCTCTGACACCAAGCAACAATATAATTTCAAGAAGGATATATATTTGCATTACTATTACTATTATCTTATTGGATTTTTGTTTGCTCCTTTATTTATCTCATTATGTTATTGAGCTATAAATATATGTCTATTAAGTAGCTTGTGGCAAGCTTGAATGCAAGTTAGACTTGCATTATTAGTCTCTCCATACCATACTTTTGAATGAAATGACCCTGTTGCCTTAGGGCCAAGCTTGATACGGGGATCAAAATGATTCCATTTGGTGCTGGAAGGAGAATTTGTCCAGGGTATGATCTAGCCATTCTGCATTTGGAGAACTTTGTAGCCAATTTGATGTTAAATTTTGAATGGAGTGCTGTGGATGGGGGGAAGTTGATCTATCAGAGAAGCAGGAGTTCACAGTAGTGATGAAGAATCCATTGCAGGTTTACTTATCTCCTAGGTGGAAATAAGAATATTAAAGTAAGTTATTATTATTGAAATATGCATGTGACGAGAACTTTGAATGTGAAAATGACCAAATCACTACAATTAATGTAAGGATTTTGGACATCTTGATCTAGGTACGTATTAATTCTTAGTAAATGAAGAGCTTAGTCTTGAAGTCATTATCTCCATACCAATCTCTTTCATCCTCACCCCTTTATGATTTATTTTTTGTGTCATTTTCAGGCTTTATCTTCACAATTTTATAGTGAGAGGTCATCTTTATCTTCTGTTTTTACATCTTGGCTTAGTGTTCCTTAATGGGAATTTTATAAATTAATAATTGTAAAAACAAACAAGACGCAAATTAACCTTCCTATATAAGACATATAACAAGTGAAGAAAGGATATTCAAACAATCTGATCACTTTATATTTTTACCAATAGTCTTTAATTTCTATCATGAGTCAATGATATTTTCTACAAATATTTTCCTTGTATAAGAAATTAAGATCAACTTGCAGGAGAAATAAGATGTTACAACAAATAACCTATTAGGGTAAAGACAAAGTTAAACTAATGGGACTTCAAGGGCAAGACAAACATTTACTTCCTATAAGGGTGAAAACAAAGTTAAAACAATCAGGCCCCAAGGGTAAGACAAGAAACTTATAAAGGTGAATTTGATACCTTCATAATGAAGGATTCCAAAAATGTTCTTAAAGAATATTTCAATCAAGTTCATTTTATTTTCAATCAAATCCAATCAAGTGGAGCAAATTGATAATCAAAAAAATTATTGAAATGATTTTGAGAAGCATGACTAGGAAATTGAGCATATTGTTAACATTTCGATCATATTCATTTATTGTCAAACAAAATATTTTGAATTAGCTCCATTTGATCACGATTATTTGTTGTCAATAAAATGTGATAAAATGGACCTCAATGGTTGTCAAAATATTATTGAAATGATTTCGAGAAGCATGACTAGAAAATTGAACATATTGTTCATCTATGACAAGCTTTGCAAACTCTATCTTCTTCTAAAGGATGTTTCAAAGAAAGAAGGTGAATGTAGCCATGAAAGAAATAACAATTTTAGGAGATTTGAAAATGACACGAAAGAAGATTCTTACACTTCATTTTTTTGGAGTTCTAATGATGAAAAGAAAGCAAATTCTTATACTTCTCCAAACGAAGGATGAGGAAGAAGCATGGCAAGAAGCAGGGAGTATTCTAGCTTTTTCGCTATGTAATGCTACAATTGCAAATGTTTTGGTCACATTCAAATTCTCAATCCTTCTGAATAAGGAAGAAAGGATTGATGAAGGGTACACCTATTGTAATATTTAAGTAGATATTAAAAAATTTATTTGGTACTTTTATAGTGCTTGGAAAAGAAATGGAAGAAGGTTGCAAGTTAAAAGGACGAAGCGATATTCTAATAAAAACAAATAAGAATTGCTTGAAAGGAAGAGTCAATTTTGGTCATGTAAGGGGTTTTCCCCGGGTTGCCTTAAAGCGGTTTTGTTTGGAGGTGCTTCCTTTTTGCCTAGGTGGAATTAGTTTTTAGCTGCTTCATTGCTTCACAACTTCGACTATATTATCTATTTCTGACTTACTGCTTGTTGGAGAGGCGAAGTCTCATGCCCTTCTCTTTGCTGCCATGGGCTTTTTATAGTCATTCTTCCCCTCTAGCTTTTTCTGTTTCATTTTACGTCTACCACAAGCTGATAAGGTGGTTGGAGATTTCTTTTCAGTAAAAAATAGGAAAGGAGGTTGGTTCTGAAGGTCGTCTCTTGTAGAAGACCTTACTCACAAGTGGGGTGATTTTTGGTATCTTCACTTACCAATCAAACCTAGAAAACAGATTTGAAGAAAGAAGCATCCATTAATAAAAAAAAAATTTGTATCACAAAATTGAAAGAGTGCAGATAATCTCAAGTTTTACAAACAGAGATGAAAGAAAGTTGGAAGTGAAAAGTAAAAGAGTATGGGCAAGGGTGAAATCCCCTAGCAGATTGGGAGAGGAGCACCGTTCCAACCACTGAGACAATCCAGAAGAGGGTCGATGATCTTCCCCTCACACATTGCAGTAAACACCTTGTCAAAATCCTCCCCTGGTGACCTCACCTTTTCACCCGTCAGCAGCCCTGTTCCCAGCTCCTCCCTCACAAACTTGTACAATGGGTATGACCTGCACTCCTTGATTCGGTTCGGAATAGATGGGTTTCCACTCTCCACTCCATCTCTTGCGCTCTCAACCTCTTTGGGCAAAACGGCCTTCAACTCCTCCTCGAATGCCACTATTTTTGGGAAGATTGAGGTGCTGCCATTCTTCTCATTTTCGCCATTGTTCAGCGCATGTTCCACCAGAACTTGCCTTACCTTCTGCATCAGTGGATATGTGGCGCTGCAGGGGTCATCGATGTAGGCAAATACATGTTCCCTATCCACCACTTTTTGCAAGTCCTTCTCGCAGAATCTGGATGGGTGGAGTTCTCCATTGGCTCCAGTGGTTAGAGTTTTCTTAGCTACGTGGCTTACAGTCTTCTTCACCGTGCTCTTCAAATTCTCCTCCAAATGCCTCAAATCAATGGCCTGGCAGAGTCCCACTAAATGTGTGGTAGACATGAGCTTCAAGATATCCACCGCTTCAGCTGTTTTCCGGGAGGAGATTAAGCCCAAGGAGTTCACATCTTGGTTGTGTTGCTCAGCACTTTCGACATGGTTAGTGACAGGATTGGCCAAGAACTGGAGCTCTGAACAGTAGGAAGCCATGGCAATTTCTGCTCCCTTGAAACCATAGTCCAGACTCGGGTTTCTGCTTCCAGAGAGATTTGATGGCAGTCCATTGTTGTAGAAGTCATTGACAAGCTCTGAGAACTGGGCAAACATAAGCTTCCCAATGGATGCAATGGCCAAGCGGGTGTTGTCCATGGAGACTCCGATTGGGGTCCCCTGGAAGTTGCCACCATATAGAGCCTTGTTCCTGGAAACATCGATCAAGGGGTTATCATTCACAGAGTTGATCTCCCGTTCAATGGATTTAGTTGATGCTCGGATGACTTCAATATGTGGGCCAAGCCATTGAGGTGAAGTCCTGAGAGCATATCGATCTTGCTTCGGCTTCTGCAGAGGATCCATCTCATGCAGATTCTTAGCTTCTTTCACATAAGAGCTTCCATCTAGAATGTGCTCCATAATGGCTGCAGCCTCGATTTGGCCAGGGTGGTGCTTCAATTTGTGAGTCAAGTGGTCAGTGAATTCGGGCTTCCCCTGCATCACTTCAGCAAAAATAGCCGATAAAACTTCAGACAAAACTGCCAGCACATTGGTCTCAAAAAGCACCATAGAGGCCAAGCCAGAGCCAACTGTAGTGCCATTAACAAGAGCTGTGCCTTCCTTAGGCTGCAACTCAAAAAATCCGGACTCGATCCCAGCCATTTTAAAGGCCTCTTCGGCATTGACAACTTCACCGGAAGGTCCAACAGCTTTGGAATTAGGCCTGCCGGTGAGAAGACCAGCAATGTAGGAGAGAGGAACCAGGTCTCCGGAGGCAGTGACGGTGCCACGCAGAGGCAAGCATGGAGTGATGTTGTGATTGAGGAGCTTGGTGATTGCTTCCAGAATCTCAAATCTGATGCCGGAATAGCCTTGGAGGAGGGTGTTGATCCTCACGAGCATGGCGGCTCTTGTTGCTGAGTGAGGCAGTGTGTGGCATGACTCTGTTCCGTTCCCAAATATCCCAGCATTCAAGAACCTGTATCAATCATCAGCAACCCAGCACATCACCAACCATTTCATGTTTTCAAATCAGAACACAACTGTTTTAGATAATAGAAAGTTACCAAAAAGGACTCCCCGAGTGGGCTCGGACGTGTTGACCATATTCATCAAGAAATCCGGCTTTAAAAGTGTTTTCTAATTTTTATTAATTATTATTTTTTTCTAAAATGTTTTGTATGTTAAAAAAAAACACTCTTAAAATTTTTATTAATAAACACAACTGTTTATTAGAATGTATTATCCATGATTTTTAGAGTGTGTTTGATACATATTCTAAAATGTGTTTTTGGTATTTTTAATACTTAAAATTTTTTATTTTTCAAGTATTAGAAGGTTAGAAACACTTTTTTAAATTAGTGTCAAACGCACTCTTAAAGTATTAAAAATACTAAAAACACTTCCTATAATTATTATCAAACACATTCTAAAAATACATATGAGAGTGATTCTAGAAAGTGTTTCTAACATTTCTAACATTTAAATAATAAAATTTTAAAATATTAGAAATATTAAAAACGCTTTCTAACATCACTATCAAACAAACTCTTAATCAAAATACCTTTAATAAAAATGTTTTTAGTGAAAATATTTTTAAGCTTATAGTATTTTGCCTACAAGTAACTTTTCAACATTCTAAAAGTGATTTTTAAATTTTATAGAAGACTTGGAATGCATTTGAGGTAAAAAGTGTTTCTAATATTTTTAATACTTAAAAAATAAAACTTTTCAAGTGTTAGAGATATTAAAAATATTTTCTAATATTTTCTTCAAAAATGCTTTTAATGCCTAGAAATATTACTAAGTATTTTTACCTGATGAGCTCCTTCTGAAGGGAACCACCTTGTTTGGTTCTCCTATGTGCAGTAGCACCAAACCCAGAGGTGACACCATAGACGTCGGTGCCTTTCTTCATGCTCTCCATCACCCAATCACTGCTCGCCTTCACGCCTGCTCTCGCCGTCTCCGACAACTCCACACTCATATCCCCCTCCCGCCCGGCGATAGCCGCCACCTGCGATATCGTAAGCGTCTCACCACCGAGCCGAACAAACGGCTTCCGGTACTCCGCCACCATGCGCTTCACTTCATCCAAATGGCTTCCCTTCAACGTCTCCGCAGCCATTCCCCAGTTCAGCGGATCACTCACGCAGAAACTCTCCACCTTGTTGCTTCCATGGCAGTTCATTGCATCCATATCTTAGAATCCCCACAAAGAAACAACTTCAAAAAGCTGGTTTTTCTCGACAACCAAGAAGGAAAGAGAGAGAGAGAGAGAGAGAGGAACTAGACAGTAGTGCTCTGAACTTACTAAGGTGTATGGTGAATGAAGCTTCTACTATATAGAACTTTTCAGCCCTGCAGTCTTTGAAATCCCACAGGGTCACTGGTAGGTGGGCTAGATGGCGAACTGGCTTCATGGGGTTTGTTGAAAACCAATCCAGACCCTTAATCTGTCTACACGAAAGGCTCAGATGCTGCAACGTGACGTGGAATCCACGTGGATTTAGGGATGGAGCTCGGATGTTTCTTACTGGTTAAAACCCAAGACAAATGTGGCGTGCGGGCAAAGGGTTGGTGGGATGTGGGAGTTGTTAGCCTGCTTAATGTAATTTCAATTCCTTGATTAAAAAATAACGAAAGTAAAATCATTTGAACATGTGCACTGCCTAAAAGAAGTTAAAAATCGGTTTTCAGTCTTTATAGAATTAGAAATTTTTTTTTTTTTCTAATTTTTAAAAACAAAGAAAAATGAAGAATAATAATTTTTAAAGAATAAGTAAAAATTATTTTCACCAAATTTTAAAAATAAATAGAAACCTAATTTCAAAAATTAATATATGAATAATATATGCAACGTAAATATGAGTCACATAAATATAAATTTTACTACAATTCATAAAATATAGACGAGACTTTTTCATATGATATAGATACGAGTTTTATTCAGTAAATCATATGATTTTTACCATTCATAAAATATAGACGATACTTTTTCATATAATATGGATATGAGTTTTATTTATTAAATCATATGATTTTTTTTCATCAATTTTTAATGAAAAATTATTTGACTAAGTATAAATACAAGATTGGTTTTTGTAACCTATCAAACAAGCATGCCTTCCTCCCACAATTTTGACTGATTGAATTTGGACGAAATAGCAATATCATATTAATAGGTGAGTATTTGGTGGGTGGCAAGATCTGTTGCAAAAATAGTTGGTAAGAAGAGATCGGAACTAGTCTTAATCCATCTCTTGTTCAATTTGAGACAAAATGGGGATTTCATTTAGTCGTCAAAAGCCATTGGATTTGACTAAATTCTTTGTACTTTCACCTTCTCTCCAACTCATTTTGTATCAATCCATTCAAATATGAAAATATATTCTGCAAGCAGAAACGTGTTTGGAAAATATCAAGTTAGGTGGTCCATGCTTATCAAACCACTATGCCTTTAAATGTGTGAATTCTAGGCCTTTGATAAAAGTAAAATCAAGTTATATTTTATTATAAACGAATAAAACTTGGGTAGAAAACTATAGCACATAAAGATGTACATATAACATGAATATGAAAGTTTTTAAAATCCATTTGAAAATGACTTTGAGATGATTAGAAATTACAACCTTTTTTTAACTAATGTTTTGATGTAAATAAAAGAAAATACTTTGAGAATATAATTTTTAAAAACTGAATTTCAAATTCCCTATTTAATAAGTGATTGTTCTAAACCGACTCCAAAAGGCTTTCTAAATTTTTAGAAGTGAATCTCAAAACTTTGCCAAATATCTTTAATTTGTTTTAATGAAAAAACACTTTAAAACATTTACGAAGTACTTTCAACAAATAAAAATAATGCTTAATTATGTTTCTAACTAAGGAATGTCTATAATTGAATATTCTTTTTATGAGTTTTTGGTTGTTTAAAGAGGCATTTATTTTTGCCTTTGTTGCCTCAGCTTATGCTTGAAGGGCATAACCAACATATTGTGATTTATTCTCTTTTTTGTTTTTCTATACTGATCGCTTGATTTTTCTAATTTATCGCATCAAAACACAATTTATAATCTAATTCACTATTCTATAACAGCTTGTACTCGATCAAAAAGTGATTTTAGTACAAACTACTATAGTATAGTTGTTTTTAGGTATCGTCCACTAGGATGGATTATTTTTGGTAATCAAGGCTTAAATGAGAGGAGAAGAAATAATTGTGATCAAGTGAAAATGATTTGACAATTCATGATAAAAGTTCAAAATAACAATGATTTCAAATTGAGAGAAAATGAAATGTAAAATCGAAGAAAATTAATAGAAAATGAAATTCTCAGAGTTAGGATTTTCTAAAAAACAATTTTCATGGTGAATAGATGTTAAGATCCAATTTTCATCAAGTTAGATTGAAAACCTAAATTTTCATCTAATCCGATTCTTGATTTAGCTTTAGGTTTAGATCTAATTTCTCTTCAATTTAGGTCATTTAATCCAAGAGATCAATTCAAATCATGTATTCAATTCATCTTAAACTATCTTCCAATGATTCACACAATGCAACTATTCAATCTTATCAAATCTAGCATTAAGAATTTGATAAATATACCTAATTTGCATTATAGTAATCATTCAAGACAATTTGAAAAGAGAAATCCCCAAATTTCAATTAATCAATCAATTGGATCAAATTACCTTTGTAATTCAAGCTCATTTATCTAATTCACCATAAATCTTGCCTCTAGATCCTCCCTCCTCCAAGAACAACGAGATTTAGCCACTCATGCTTGGAGATTTGATCTCACAAGACATGTTTGGCTAGCGAGAACATGAGAGAAAATAAAGGAAAGTAGAAAATTCTATAGAGAGAGGAAATCTGGAAAATTCTCCAATTAGAAAATGTCTAAAAAAGTCTTTAAAATGAGTAAATCAAGTTTTTATTTATAGGCCAAGGTCAAGTGGACACTTGGCATCATCTAAGAGGTCTTCTGAAGGCTTCTTCATCAAGAAATCTAGAGTTTAGTAATAAAATGCCCATTTCGCATGAGATCCAGCAATTTCGCACGAGCTCCAACAATTTCGAAAGACTGTGAGAAGTGGAAAATGCATTAGAACCAATTTCGCCTTCCTGAAGCATTTCGCATGACTGTGCGAAATTTTCGTATGGTCATGTGAAATCAGTTTTTAGATTTCCCTTTGAGCTCCAACAAAAATTGCTTTCTAGTCCATTTCGCACGACTATGCAAAATTTCCGCATGTTCATGCAAAATGAGAATACTTAAGTTTTCAACTCTTTTTTGCCATTTCTTTCTTTTGAATCCACCTCCACCTCCCAATCAGCTCCAAAGCTTGGTCCAAGTGCATTGCTTCTTCCTCATCATCCACATTTTTTGCCCTCCTCGATTCCATTTCTCTTTTGTCGCTCAATACTTCAAAATCACCTTGAAATATCTCCAAAACTTCACAAAAATCATTAGTATCTCTTGTAAGGGTAGCAATGTATTACTTGGGCATATTAGGCATAATTACCACTCAAAAGGTATGAAACTCATGAGAATTATTATCTTAAATATGCACTTTTTGAGTAGTAATCATATGCTCTACACTTGTTGCAGTTTGTTTTCAATGGTGACTTGTTGATCCATTAAAGATATGAGTAGGATGATATAGCTAGTGCTATTGACATCAAAATTCACATGAGTGTTTAAGTGAATAAACTGATTCTCCAATTCGATCTCATCATTAGTTAAGGTGGTTTTTAAGTGATGCATAGTGAAGCACTCCAGTATTAGTAGATTTATTAAATGTAAGTCCTAAAAACTTGTTATGCTCGTATCCTCTCTTTTGAAATTGCGATGTCTTTGGAAGTATCTAACAAAATAAATAATATATATATATATATATAAGTGTTAATATTTACTTGTAAATAGTTTTATCACACTTGCTTTGTAACATCTATAGTGTTTCTTTCAACACCCCAATTAAATCTTGTTTGTTTTAATAGCATACTAAACTTACAATGCTTAATGCCAAACCTATTAAATTTCTATTTAACTTGTTTTATAGGTTAGTTTCAATTGCTTTTTCTTTTCATATCTTCATGAATTTTAATCTATATTTTTTTGTATAAATATTTCACCTCTCATGTTTCCTTCATTTATTTCCTCTACCATGATATCTATGAAAATTTTTCTATGGTAGAACTCCATAAAATTGTATAATCCCTATCCATTAATTCATTAGATGTTGCATGTATAAATTGAGCCATTAGATGTTGTCACTTAAGAAAGAAAACCAATGATGCATATAAGTACAATTCATGCACAAACTATACAAGAATTCTAATTGTATCTTTAAAGCATTTGAAAAGCAAATTGAACAAACCAAATTCAACCGTACGTTATAAAAGCGTACAATAGGAGAGTTTGTCCTTATCACATACTTATATGGACTATGCCTAAATTCTTTAGCCATGCTTGCTGCTCAAATTAATGGTTCCTTGTTCTATACCCTCTTACTTATACCACCATGGAAAACTCCTATTTCTTTATTTCCATTTCCCTTTTAAAATTTTAATCCATTTGGCCTTTGAAGAACTGGCACTCCCTTTATACAAAATAATTAAACATTAACTATATATGGTAACTAATTTTGGAGAAGAGAAAGGAACATCATGATTTTGGCATTGACCAATGACTATAGATAGAAATTCAACCCTCCAATATTCTAATTACTACCATATATATATATATATATATATATATATATATACCTAGCTGGACCCATCCCCACACCCACTCCTACCGCACTAACTACTTAACTACAATATTTCTCTTTTTTGAATTCTAAAGATATAAAATGCCTTTCAGACAAAAATTTGGGAAAAGAACCATAGGTCCTTGAAACTATACAACCTCAATTGAATAGCCATATTCATCCATACCCATGATGAAGAATCATGAACCGTTAAAATAACATCCAAAGGTATGCAACTCAAGAGCATAAAAACATAATTTTTGAAGGGATTAAAAGAGTAAACCAATTAGTAATACAAGTTAAAAATAGTTTTGTATTTTACTTTCATCTCATAATATATGTTTCTTTAATTTATTCTAATGGGTTAAATATTGTCTCTAGTCTTGATATTAACTAGATCTAGTCTGACTATCTACCCACCATACACATACATAACACCATAAATAATGGGGAGTGAAGCTACCTAAAATCAACTTACCTAATAATAGGTACCTTGGCAATGACCTACCTCAAGGTCTAATAAACTAACAAACCTGACCCTTAAAAGAAGATATTACCAACTCTTGGCTTCTAGTGAAAAAGGCTATTAACCCATGTGTCGACCCGTGAAAAAGTTTGACTATGACAGAATACCTTAACTATATAAATCCTAAAATGCATGGCAAAAGGAGGTCCTCCTCCTCCATAAAAAATCACTCTCTACATCTACTAAATGACAAAATTCCTTCTCTGTGTTTACCAAATTGATGAATAAAAATCCATTCATGAAGATTTTGAGCATCTTCATTGGCACTGTTTGTGTGAAAGTCTAAGCACTCCTTAGAACAAAAAGTTGTCATGGAGGGTTGAAAATGAAGTTGAATCATTCCAATGGAGTTTTCTTTTATTTATTTTCCTTTTTTAATCTTTTCTTCAATCATTTTTATCTTGTGTGATATTCAAAAGAATATTAGCTTTGAAGTTTCAGAAATATGGGATTGAAGAGAAGCAAATATGGATCACAATAGTACCCTTCTTTGTTTCACGCTAAGAGAGTAATTCTTGAATATGATAAGAATTTTTAGAAGATGTCTACCTAAAACCTATAGCCTTAGGGTCCATGACCTAAGCCCCAAGTATTATGACTTAGCCCCCCTTATACGCGGACATACCTAATAATATCTGTATAGCAAGATAAGCAAGTTTGAAAATTGGAGCCTATCGATTCAATAGCTACTACATATTGGAAAATGGTTAGTGACATAGTTACAAGCCCATGGTACAAAAAACTAGACAATCTTCATCTCAAGTAACCAAAGGTACCTCATTCTCAAAGACCAGCAAAGCATTCCAACCCACACCTACCAGCCAGGACACCCATCCTCACAGTTGATAACTAAATCTCTATCAAAAAGACCACGTAAGACATGTTGCATCTCACTCAACTTGTTCGGGAGTTTAAGACTCTTTTTATCATATGAAACTTGCTTACGCTTGTACACTTAGTCAAAGGCACTCGTACGAAATTAAGAGGCTATAAAAGTCGTCAACAGCATATGGTGGACAAATATGCTTCAAAGCACCTTGGGTGTTCATAATTAAGATGCACCGTAATAGGTCACCAAAGTCATCAAAAAGCACAAGAATGATCTTGATATTAACTCCCATACACATTAGCTAAATGAAAGGAAATCTTATCACTAAAGCAAGTGATCAATTGAAGTTCAAATAAATCTTCTCTAACACATCTATTTTATAATTTCTAGCTCATTTATTTTATTTTGAAAAGGAAAATGGTGAAAACCTACATCTCATGAGTTAAGAAAACCTTCCAATTGAAAACCTAAGGCCAAGTTAGTCTCAATACAAAAGACCTTTACTGATAATCTAGTCAGGAATTAATGGTCAAGGTGAACAACGAAAAAAAATAAAATCTAAAGGTATCTCTATTAAGAACCCTAAAGAAAACTAGCATTAATGCTTCTAATTCAAGACATTGATTCCTTTGTTAAACTATTCTTTATGGTTGTATGCGAAAGTTATCTTCGTGCAAAACTAAATCCTCACTATTTTGGAAACAAATCATCTCTGTGCTAAGCTGACCTCTACATCTTCGGGTATAAGTCACACGTGTATGTATTAAGTCAAACTCTACCTCTAGGTATGGATCAACTTTGCACCAGACCAACTTTTATCTATGAGAATAGATCATCCCTATGGTAAAACCTTTAACCAAAAGGTCCTTAGATATGCATTTCAGAAAAAAGTTGAACAGTTGTCAAAACCATAATGGTCATTTCTAATCATTCTAGTATGTATAGAGCTCAACCTAAATCTTTTCTACTATCCACCTTGGAAACATATCAAATTCCACTAATTGCATGCAAACTAAACAATAACTTGCATGTTGACTTATGATGTAGGAACTATTATAAGACAAGACAAGCTATGAAATGAGTCCACCTCATCATAAGATCATTTAAATAATATGTCGAGAATCCTAGGCTAGCCGATTGTGACAAACTCTTAATCAAAATCAACAAATTGGAGAGTATAGCAAAGATATTAGCTGAATAAAGACACATCCAAGAACCTCACTCGTGTAGGTTAATGCAGGGGCAAACCATTATCAATTACATTATAAAAAAAAATTAGCTTTTCATGATTGAAGCAAGCACATCGATACAAGATATCATTCTATTAGAGAGTGTGTCATAAAGAAAGAAGTACAACTAAAATTTGTAAGATCTCAAGATCGAAATGTTGATATTTTTACTACAATCCTATCATTTTAACAATTGGTATCGGAGCTCAAATTGTAGTTATTTTTACCACAATCCTATTACTCCAACAAATTGGTATCAAATATTTCGCATAGCCAAGAATTAATACAAAAAAATTTTGTATCACAAAATTGAAAGCGTGCAGACAATCTCAAGTTTTACAAACAGAGATGAAAGAAAGTTGGAAGTGAAAAGTAGAAGAGTATGGGCAAGGGTGAAATCCCCTAGCAGATTGGGAGAGGAGCACCGTTCCAAGCACTGAGACAATCCAGAAGAGGGTCGATGATCTTCCCCTCACACATTGCAGTAAACACCTTGTCAAAATCCTCCCCTGGTGACCTCACCTTTTCACCAGTCAGCAGCCCTGTTCCCAGCTCCTCCCTCACAAACTTGTACAATGGGTATGACCTGCACTCCTTGATTCGGTTCGGAATTGATGGGTTTCCACTCTCCACTCCATCTCTTGCGCTCTCAACCTCTTTGGGCAAAACGGCCTTCAACTCCTCCTCGAATGCCACTATTTTTTGGAAGATTGAGGTGCTGCCATTCTTCTCATTTTCGCCATTGTTCAGCGCATGTTCCACCAGAACTTGCCTTACCTTCTGCATCAGTGGATATGTGGCGCTGCAGGGGTCATCGATGTAGGCAAATACATGTTCCCTATCCACCACTTTTAGCAAGTCCTTCTCGCAGAATCTCGATGGGTGGAGTTCTCCATTGGCTCCAGTGGTTAGAGTTTTCTTAGCTACGTGGCTTACAGTCTTCTTCACCGTGCTCTTCAAATTCTCCTCCAAATGCCTTAAATCAATGGCCTGGCAGAGTGCCACTAGGTATGTGGTAGACATCAGCTTCAAGATATCCACCGCTTCAGCTGTTTTCCGGGAGGAGATTAAGCCCAAGGAGTTCACATCTTGGTTGTGTTGCTCAGCACTTTCGACATGGTTGGTGACAGGATTGGCCAAGAACTGGAGCTCTGAACAGTAGGAAGCCATGGCAATTTCTGCTCCCTTGAAACCATAGTCCAGACTCGGGTTTCGGCTTCCAGAGAGATTTGATGGCAGTCCATTGTTGTAGAAGTCATTGACAAGCTCTGAGAACTGGGCAAACATAAGCTTCCCAATGGACGCAATGGCCAAGCGGGTGTTGTCCATGGAGACTCCGATTGGGGTCCCCTGGAAGTTGCCACCATGTAGAGCCTTGTTCCTGGAAACATCGATCAAGGGGTTATCATTCACAGAGTTGATCTCCCGTTCGATGGATTTAGTTGATGCTCGGATGACTTCAATATGTGGGCCAAGCCATTGAGGTGAAGTCCTGAGAGCATATCGATCTTGCTTCGGCTTCTGCAGAGGATCCATCTCATGTAGCTTCTTAGCTTCTTTCACATAAGAGCTTCCATCTAGAATGTGCTCCATAATGGCTGCAGCCTCGATTTGGCCAGGGTGGTGCTTCAATTTGTGAGTCAAGTGGTCAGTGAATTCGGGCTTCCCCTGCATCACTTCAGCAAAAATAGCCGATAAAACTTCAGACAAAACTGCCAGCACATTGGTCTCAAAAAGCACCATAGAGGCCAAGCCAGAGCCAACTGCAGTGCCGTTAACAAGAGCCAGGCCTTCCTTGGGCTGCAACTCAAAAAATCCGGACTCGATCCCAGCCATTTTGAAGGCCTCTTCGGCATTGACAACTTCACCGGAAGGTCCAACAGCTTTGGAATTAGGCCTGCCGGTGAGAAGACCAGCAATGTAGGAGAGAGGAACCAGGTCTCCGGAGGCAGTGACGGTGCCACGCAGAGGCAAGCATGGAGTGATGTTGTGATTGAGGAGCTTGGTGATTGCTTCCAGAATCTCAAATCTGATGCCGGAGTAGCCTTGGAGGAGGGTGTTGATCCTCACGAGCATGGCGGCTCTTGTTGTTGAGTGAGGCAGTGTGTGGCATGACTCTGTTCCGTTCCCAAATATCCCAGCATTCAAGAACCTGTATCAATCATCAACAACCCAGCACATCACCAACCATTTCATGTTTTCAAATCAGAACACAACTGTTTTAGATAATAGAAAGTAACCAGAAAGGACTCCCCGAGTGGGCTTGGACGTGTGGACTAGATTCATTAAGAGATATGAATAAGTTAACACGTCAAAGTTGACTGGTGGCCATTAACTCACGTATCCTAACACCGAGTTTTAAAAGCGCTTTTAACTATTTTTTAAATTAAAAAAAACACTCCTAAAACATAGTATTCCTTTGCGAAATATTAAAAGTAATTTTTTCACTTTTCAAAAGAGATTCAAATTACTAATATTTTTCCAAAAGTGCTTTTATGAAGTATTTTCTAAAACCACTGTAAACTAATTTTACCTGATGAGCTCCTTCTGAAGGGCACCACCTTGTTTGGTTCTCCTATGTGAAGTGGCACCAAACCCAGTGGTGACACCATAGCTGTCGGTGCCTTTGCTCATGCTCTCCATCACCCAGTCACTGCTCGCCTTCACGCCCGCTCTCGCCGTCTCCGACAACTCCACACTCATATCCCCCTCCCGCCCGGCGATAGCCGCCACCTGCGATATCGTAAGCGTCTCACCACCGAGCCGAACCACCGGCTTCCGGTACTCCGCCACCATGCGCTTCACTTCATCCAAATGGCTTCCCTTCAACTTCTCCGCAGCCATTCCCCAGTTCAGCGGATCACTCACGCAGAAACTCTCCACCTTGTTGCTTCCATGGCAGTTCGTTGCATCCATATCTTAGAATCCCCACAAAGAAACAACTTCAAAAAGCTGGTTTTTCTCGACAACCAAGAAGGAAAGAGAGAGAGAGAGCGAAAGAGAGAGAGAGAGAGAGGAACTAGACAGTAGTGCTCTGAACTTACTAAGGTGTATGGTGAATGAAACTTCTACTTATATAGAACTTTTCAGCCCTGCAGTCTTTGAAATCCCACAGGGTCACTGGTAGGTGGGCTGGATGGCGAACTGGCTTCATGTGGTTTGTTGAAAACCAATCCAGACCCTTAATCTGTCTACGCCAAAGGCTCAGATGCTGCAACGTGACGTGGAATCCACGTGCATTTAGGGATGGAGCCCGGATGTTTCTTACTGGTCAAAACGCAAGACAAATGTGGTGTGCGGTCAAAGGGTTGGTGGGATGTGGGAGTTGTTAGCCTACTTAATATAATTTCAATTCCTTGATTAAAAAATAACGAAAGTAAAATCATTTGAACATGTGCACTGCCTAAAATAAGTTAAAAATCGGTTTTCAGTCTATAGAAATAGAAAATTGATGTCAAAATTTTAGTATATTATTTGCTAGTTGTTTTTTATTTCTAATTTTTAAAAAACAAAGAAAAATGAAGAACAATTTTTAAAGAATAAGTAAAAATTATTTGTACCAAATTTTAAAAATAAATTAAAAATAGACGGAAACCTAGTTTCAAAAATGAATATGTGGATGATATATGCAAAGCAAATATGAGTCATATAGATATGAGTTTTACTATCATTCATTAAATAAAGACAAGACTTTTTCATATGATATAGATATGAGTTTTATTTATTAAGTCATGCTTTTTTTCTTCAATTTTTAATGAAAAATTATTTGACTAAGTATAAATGAAAGATTCGTTTTTGTAACTAATCAAACAAGTATGCTTTCCTCCCACAATTTTGACTGATTGAATTTGGACGAAAGAGCAATATCATATTAATAGGTGAGTACTTGGTGAGTGGCAAGATCTGTTGCATCTCTTGTTCAATTTGAGACAAAATGGGGATTTCATTTAGTCGTCAAAAGCCATTGGATTTGACTAAATTCCTTGTACTTCCACCTTCTCTCCAACTCAACTTTTGTATCAATCCATTCAAATATGAAAATATATTCTGCAAACAGAAACGTGTTTGGAAAATATCAAGTTATGACAGGCGTAAGCTTATTGCACCTAACCACACCTGTACCCATATGTTGAACTTTGCTCTGAGGGTATGTCCAAAATGATTTCCTTAATCACTTTGTTCAGTTTAGCTCTCTAAACACTGTTTTTACATGAATGCAGGAAGTACTTGGCAATCATGTTGATCAGAAGGGATCCACTGTGCTTCCTGAAAAATTGCGATTTGATTTTTCTCATGGTAATTCGTACTCTTAGTTTACTAGTCTATAAATCTTCATTTTTGTTTTTAATGCATATGAACATTGAACAGGTAAGCCCATACATCCTGATCATTTGAGAAGAATTGAGTCTATCGTGAATGATCAGATCGAAGATGAATTAGATGTATATGGGAAGGAGGCAGCCCTTGCTGATGCAAAACGTATTAATGGTGTACGAGCCGTTTTTGGAGAAGTAAGCTGCTCACTGCCATTAGCATTATCATTTAAATTTGGTTCAGACACATAAATGTTCATTCTAGTTTGTAGTTGATGCTAAAGTGCAATCTATGTTTTATACTTCTTGGTTTCTAGGTCTACCCTGACCCAGTTAGGGTTTTGACAATTGGTCAAAAAGTGGAGGATCTCCTGGCTGATCCAGATAATGAAGAATGGTTATCAGTTTCTGCAGAGCTTTGTGGAGGTTAATTTCTTGTAACTGTGAGTGCCTTTTCTTGGGGCCTTGATTTCAATTCTGTGATGAACCTTATTCATGGATATATTCAGGGACCCATATATCAAATACACGAGAGGCTAAGGCATTTGCTCTTCTATCAGAAGAGGGAATTACTAAGGGAATCCGAAGAATAACTGCTGTTACAACTGATAGGGCTTTTAAAGCTATGGAATTGGCGTTTTCACTTGAGCTGGAAGTAGATGCTGCATCTGAAGCAGAAGGAAGCTTGTTGGAAAAGGTTTTTACTGAATTCATATCCGAATGTTACATAGATATAAATGTGTGTCGGATGCTGGTGCATGTCTAGATGTCTGGATCCTTCACATCTCAAATTTTGGGATATGCAAACTCACCTGAAATATGATCTTGCATGATACTTGGATATGACATAATAAAGAAAAAAAATAAAAATCTATTAGAAGCAAAAAATAACATATTCTTGATAAAGAACTTGCTCTATTTTCTCTTTTATCCCTATTTTTGAGAATGAAAAAAGTCGAAAATGTCGCTATTTGAAACAAAATATGAGTATCTTACAAGGATCCCACACCCACACCCACACCCTTGTCATGTTGCGGCGGGACTGGTATGTTGGGTGAAATTGATGTCTGGGAATTGAAGCTTATAGGGATTGTCATTTGGTGGATTTTATTGTGTGGACCATATTTCAAATTCCCAGGAAGTTTTGCCTTTTCTGTTATTATTGTCAGTTGAATTTTCTTTTCCTCTTCACAGAAAGTATCTTCTTTAAGAAGTCGTGTAGATGCAGCACCTATTCCCGCACCCAAGAAAGCTGATCTCAGGACCAAGATTTCACTACTTCAGGTATTGCAGCTGAGATTAGCAAGAAACACTTATTTTTTATGGTTTAATAAGTCTCTTTTCTTTTAGTCCCTCCTCAATGTGGATGTGCTACACTTTGGTAAATTACCTTATTCCATCAGGATCAAGTTAGAAAGGAGCAAAAGAAGATTGCTGAAGAAAATATACAGAAAGCGGTCAAGGTTGCCACTGAGATGGCAGACGGTGCTGCTTCAGATGGAAAGGCCTTCTGCATTTCTCTTGTTGATGTTGGGTTGGACACCACTGCAGTCCGTGAAGCAGTTCTGAAAGTCATTGAGCAGAAGGTCCTCAGCTGACTTTGGCCTTTTTTTCCCCCAAAATGTGCATCTTGTTTGGCGTATGGAAACTTTCACTGACTGTATCTATATGTTGGTGTGGAGAGGGAATATCTGTTACGGTTTTCAGCACAGATGAGACCACAAACAAGGCTGTGGTGTATGCTGGAGTACCAGAGAATGGAGAGAAGTTCAAGCAGTTAGAGCTATCTGAGTGGTTGACAGCAGCTTTAGGGCTGTACAATATTAGGATTCCAACAAATTATTTGTGGCGTAAACCAAATTCTTGAATTCCAGAAGGAGAAAAATGTTTGGACTGTTGAGTTTAATAATTATTCAAATCGCTGTTTAACTCTTAACCTAAAACCTACCTGGTGGGGGAGAAGAAATTTTCAAATCATGATGGGTTCATGCTTGAATCATGTGTACACATTACTGTTGTTTTTGTAGTGGTGCATGAAAAACTCTGCATAACTTCTGAGGTTTCAATCAAAAAACTTTCCCTCTGTTAATTATTTGATTTACCTACATTTGATATTGTTTGTTAATCTGAGCTTTGAATGATTGATTGATTCCAGGGATGTGGCAACAAAGTTTGCATCAATGAAACTGAGTTGATAGATGGCACTGCAGTTTTTAGGTACAATGCAATGCAAAGCTGTTTGATGGTATGCAGCTGATTTTCTTAGTTACTTTGAAATGTGAGAATAGTAAGTGAAAGGAAAAAATTGGACTGATTTTTTTTAAATGGGATGCCAAATATAGGTATTTATATGAAAGAAAGTGGACTTGATTTTCTAGTTTTAAATTTTATCTCCCTTAGAAGTAACTCTACTTGATATCCCATTTTCTTACCTTCTTGTGATATGTGAGTGGTCTCTTGAGGCAGAAACAACGTGAAAGGTTGGCGATGACCTTAGTAGACAAGGTCTACTACATATTTCTAAGTTGGAACACTGTGTTCTAAGAGTAGTGCTAGAGTGGGGTTTTGCGAAAGCTGAATGTTGAAGAGAGTTGGAAGCTAGAGTGGACTGGGGTTATTTGAGCTCTGATGGATTCCGGCAGTGAATTAGAAGGAAGAGCTGCTAGGACTAAAAAAAGAGTAGAAAAATATGGCCCTCTGCACCCAGAACAGATTTGACCAGACTACACTGCACCTCATCTCACCCTCCACCCTTTTGGTTGTAGGAGATGGAGTTCTACATCCACAGCTTAACAAGAGTCGATTACCTTAGCAATCAGAGAATGTCTGTAGTTTTCTGCACACTTGATTTAATGCCATCAATTTCTTTAAGCCCCTTCTTCAAGGAACCCCAGTTCAGTATTTAGCTTGATATGTATCTCCTCATTGTTGCCCAAAATCTAATGATATACTCAAGCCTTGGGGTCGGGTTTGGTCACAAACCTAGAGCTCTGTTGCCCAACCCCATCTCAGTGTCTTCCTTCTCTTGATCCAGGAATTGTTGTTCCTTCAAGTAGGCTCCCTAAAGGGCTGAAACTGCGGTAGAACTTGCTCCCATTTTTCTTGGATTACTTGTAGCTCGCCTTCTACTATTCAACCATGAGTATATGCTATGGATTATTCTGTGTTATAATGATCTTTTGATTCTGGGTGTTTCCAGATTTGCGAAAAACTGATTGAATGTGTAGTCTACAATGAATAAATGATAAGATTTACAAGATTTGTATATAGAATTAGACAACCTTGCATGCTTTTGTGATATCAAAATCTCTTCTTTTGTAGTTGGTAATGGAGGCAAACCCTTTAATTACTCTGATTTGTAAAATGTGATTATGAAAAGAATGTGTTGGATTGACGAAAAGACCTAATATATTCCACTTTTATTGCCAATCTACCTGCTTGCTGAGTGGCAAGTTGGATGTTAATAAACTTCTCCTTTATGCTATGCTTGATTAGTGAAAAATACAGGTAAAAGAAAATAGAAAGGAAAAGTAAAAAAAAAAAAAAAAAAAAAAAAAAAAAAAACTAGAAGAAAAAAAAAAAGCTTTAAAATTAATAAATTACTTTTATAGATTATTTCAAATTCATTTAGTTTATTTTTTATTTTTTATATATAATTTGAAAATGCAGAAGTTCTTTTTTTTAACTGAATTACCTCTTGCCATATAATAAAAATAGTGATAAAAGTGATAGTGCATATAATATTGATTGTGAATTATTTAAACTTGAGAGTTTCTCAAATGCTAATAGCTTTCACTTCCTAATGTAACTTATCGCTTGGAAAGCAAATTTATATTTAATTAAAAATTTAAAAATATCATAATTATTTTAATAAAAACTTTTTAAAAATAGAATTACCAAAAGTATGCTTCTTTAACCCTTAAACTTAAATGCTTTGAAACATTATTCCAAAACTTAAGAATAAATACTCTAGAGTAGACAACCATCTAGGATTTTCTTTTTGGATTTGCTTATCCCCTAATGAGAGAAATATTAATGATTAAGATCTACCACCATTTCTAAAAGAATTGAGGCTAAGGATAGCCATATTAACTTCTTAATCCAAAAAGTCAGTTATAAGCAAATTTAGAGTCAATTAAATACTAAGAAAAGTCAAGACATCATCCAAAGGTTTAAAGAAAAATCCTCGATTCCGGTGTAGGGATTTGTTTGGCTCAATGAGGACTGTATTGTAACATAGAATATCGTACTTAATTTTCATGATTAAACTTGATAAGCTATAAGTAAAAATATAGTTAGATTCAAACAAGTAATTTAAAAAAAAACAATATATATATATATACTAGAACTCTCCTTTGGGTAGATATTGCAATATATAATAACTTTATGATATTTTTAATAATTTTTTTTAATGGATCACTTCATAGTCTATGTTAAAAATACATTTGCAATCTTTGGATGTACAAATATAGTTGAAGTAAAGAATATGATTTATCCCATGATATTCATTATTCATAAAGTGGTTAATTTACCTTTGTGTAAATCCTTAAATATCTTATGATTAATGAACTTCAATATACTCATTCAACAAGTACTTAAATATGTTGCAAGCAACCATCAGTAATGAACAATTGAATAACGTAACTATTCAATTACATTTTTATGAAACACTCAAGTTCGACCACTTTGGTGACTAACAAACTTTACATTATATGAATTTCAAAATTTTGTAATAAACAACATTTACACTTTTAGAGGATATTCATCAAGCTTTCTAATATGGTCACTTTGGTGACTAACACACTATAAATTGTATAAACTCCTACATGATAATATAATTATCATATAAACATTACTTTGTGATAAATCAATATTTAACTATTATTATAAACATTATATAATAGTTAAACATATTAGTTTTTTGGAAAACCATAATATTACAACAATTATAATAAGAATTGTCAAACATATAATGAGACTTCATAAATACGACAAATATTAAAGGCTTTCTATAAACCAATAATAATACAAAATTATAAACATGCAAGACATGTTACTATAACGAGAACATGAGATTATATAAAAATTCTAACATAGTTAGTTCTATTTATATTTATGTGAAGTTTACCTCAAAATCTCATGAGTGTCAATTTGTATTACATTCACAATAATATCTCCAATATATAATTCATATAAATAATTACCCATAACCTTAAATCGAATGGTTTTTAACCCATAACAATTCATTCATTCTTATATGTCACTATATCGTCTCATCTATAAGCATTACATAATAGGCAATTGATAATAATATTATACAATTTAATAGACACAATACTTTAAGGTTCAACCACTTTGGTGCATGACTAACAAAACCGTCTATAAGCGAATTTGAAATTGTATAATATAAATAATTATTATATAATTCGATATTTAAAACACTAAAGTTTGACCATTTTAGTCACTACAAACATACATAATATGAATATCAAATTTAAAAAAAAAATTCAATCATGTTAGATCTTCATAATACTATTTTCAAAGCATAAAAGGTAATTTGCCAAAAAAATAATTTATGATCCCAAGTTGTAAGATATACAATTCCTTCATAAAAGGATCAAATTCATAATATAAAATCATAAAGAATTCAATTTATTCAAATTGTATATTAATAGCAATAAACAATTATGTAGCAATTAGAATCAAATAATAATTGACACAAAATCATAATTCATATACATATATGTAACATCAACCATCATCAAATATATATATATAAAGATGCAATACCATAAACAAAGTCATACTTATGGTTCAATCAAAAGTGGTCGATGCATAAATCGATTTAGTAAATTTCATGAATCAAGAAAGCCATTCACTTTATATATTAACCATTAAACATATGCTATATATAACATATAAAAAATTAATAAAATCAAACTTTGATTATCATAAACTTCATTACAATAACATTAAAAGTGTATATGTCACTCAATCGTTAACATATATTAGTGGTATTATATGCTCACCATTGAAACTCGTAAAGCAAAAACATTATATGAACAAAGCCCATGAATGTAATAACTTTAGATTCTCTAATAGCTATTCATGGCAGTTTGAATCATATGGTTCATTAAGAATTTTTGCAGAAAAAATAAACAAATCTAATATATTTAAAAGCTCAAAAAGCCCAAAAAACCAATGATTACAATCCATATAATAACCTAAAGCTATCATAAATGATTTTAGAAAGAAATTGAATACAAAATATTTTGATTGAAACAGAAAAAATAAGAGAGAAACATAGAATAATCTTTAAAGGAAAATCATAAGTTCTTAAACCATTACTTTGATACAAATGTGAGTTATTATTTAATCATACAATTCAAACCCTAATTTTACATAAATCATAATAGTTAAGAATTTTATAACAATATAATTTTCACACTTCCATTATTGAGAAAAGACATACCTTTAATCCATAGAGAATTATTGAAGAGATCAAATAATAAGTACAGTAGAAACCGTGTTTCTCTTCCTTAGGTTTTATCTTATATGCATTATTAATGAAATAAAATGCTTATTTTATAGAGTGGAGAAAGGATCAGATTCCTTATAGAATAAGAGTGCACTTTCCATCAAAGTATTTTTAATTTTAGAAGACTAACTTCCTAAAAATTGATCAATAGAATTTTACTTTATTGTTTATTAGATCATAATATTTAATTTGATATTTAAATAAATATCACATAATAATAAACATATGGGGCACATAAAATTCCTATAAATCTTGTTTAAAAAACTTCTATTATTTATCATATTTCTTTCTACATTCTACCATAGATCAAATAGAAAACTTTAGATTCCTTCTTATAGTTTTTTTTCCTTCCTCTCATATTTGACGTGATCCGAAGGGAACATGATCCAACATTTGTCAATTGTTAAATGTACAGTCCTCTACCTTTAGTTGATGCTTATCTGATTAGGTCACCACATGAAAATAAATAAATAAATGAATAAAGGATGTTAACACATGATTGAAATTTAATTTAATTTTTTTTATTTAAAAAGAGGTTAAATGCCCAAGTTGACTTGTTCCCACCCCCACTTTAATGACGACAAATTTTCTATTCCTAGAAAATAAATGGACCCCCTACTTTTAATGACTACAAATTTTCTATTCTAAGAAAATGGATGGATAAACTTGTAGTAAAGTCATTGATTATAGTCATTATTTGGGAGAGAAGATCCCTAGCCACTACTAAGACTGCGTGAAAATTTTGAATTCTCTCTTATAATAACTTTGAATGAATTTATAATCTTTCGAAAACACAACTCTAATCATAATCTTTTCAATCAAGTGGTATAAATATGAAATTGAGAGTGCCACTTTGCTGATGTTATTATATAAAAACTGACTTGTGAGTGAGAATGTCACGCCCCAAAACCCACTTTAAGGGCACGAGGGTCATTTCACATCTGAAGCCTAATGACTCAAAGTGGAAACGACATAAACATTCATATTGTAATTGAAAATTTACCAATTACTAAATTCCTATTCAGAGTAGTAGGACAAAATTCTAAAATCTTCAAGTATTAACTTTAAAAAAAACTAACACATCAACCAGAGTATTATTGTCCAAATAACTCCAAATTCCAATAATTTAAACATGAATTAAATTTTAACATTTAAACAATGTCCAAAATAAAGTTTGAACCAAAATCCTAAAAAAAAAAAAAAAAAAATCCCCAACCTAGTCATCACTCCTCACCCGAACTGAGAGTATCTGAAAAATTATCAATGAAAGGGCATGAGCTTAAAGCTCAATAAAAAATATCAATATAATTTCATGGATCAAACATTTTCAATCATGCTTGCAAATAGGAGATATAACATATACTTATTTTCATAAAAACTTTTAAATTCAAATACTAATACATTCAAACTTTTCAACAAAACTTTCTCATAGCCATTTCAAAACAATTTCTCATCAAAATCAAATCAAATGCATTCAAAATATCTTTACTCTGGTTATCAAATAACAAATGGTAGCCAATTAGGTAGGACTTCACAAATGAGTGACTAGTTTCAAATTTGTTCCATTTAAGGTGAACAAAACCAAAAGTCAACAATTATGACTCGTTGACTAGGGGTCATAAGGTCAACTATTATAACCCGTTAACTAGGGCCATAAGGTCAACAATTATAATCCGTTGATTAGGGTCATATAATATCAACTATTATAACCCATTGATTAGAGCCGAAATGTCAACAATTATAACCCGTTGACTAGGGCCATATAATCCAAAGTCAAACACTTTATTTTATTAATTCAAACTTATAAAACAAAATATCATATCTCCTCAATTTTTCATTTTTCATAAACAAAGAAAATTCTCAAATATGCTTTTCATACAAAACACATATTTGATCCATGCGAAAAGATAAAAATAATATTTTTACACATTCCAAAATAAAATATAAAAAGAAAATTATTTTCTTTTATAAAATCTGCATTAATTTCCCTTACCTTGAAAAAGCGCTCAAAAACTTGAAGTATTTAGTTTGACGAATTTATTCTTCACCTAACATAATATCATACATAATTATCTAAAGGTAAAAATTTGACAATCCTAAAAATATTTTATTTAGTATTAAGGATACTAATTAATTTTTCATGCTAATATTATTACTACCTAATATTATTTTCAACTTCTTAAACAATAATAATATAATTTAATGAATTTCCAAATTTTTTATAAACTCATATTTCTTCCAAATCTTATTCAACCATTTATTTCTTTTGTATACTTAAACTAAATTAAAACTTTTATTAAAAACAATTGCTATTATTATTACTATATTCTTTTCGATATCCCGCAACATCCAAACAACCCTAATGTAAGTCACTCACAAGAATCCAAATCACACAATTCTTACTATTATTATTATTATTATTAATAATATCATTATTCTTATTAATCCCAATTATTATTATTATTATTATTAATCCCAATGTCCCCTCTTACTTAACAAAATACCCCATGTACTTTTAACAACTCCAATAGCCCCACCAATTTTACTTATTATTATTATTTTAATTTATTCCACTACCACCCTTTGCCACTCACGATTACATATTAAATTTTTTTTTTCTTTCTTTAGTGCCTCAAATCTAAAATCTAGAAACATGCAATTCTTTTTCTTATTATTTTCCAATCCCTTAAGCCACATATAATCATAGATTTATTTACTCATTTAATTTTTAAAATTTCATTGTTTAGATCTATTCATCTAAAAAAATTTCGAATTTCCCTATTTTCATCAATGAAACAACCTATTTTCATAATTTTAATTTTTTGATCTTAAAATAAATTTACTAAACTAACCCTAATTTAAATTAAAATTTTCTAAAGAATATCTAACGTGTTAAAAACTAACTAACGAATATAATATATTAACTAGGGTTAAAATCTTACCTGAAAAAAATCTGAACTTCAAACTCTAAACCTCTAAACCTTTAGCCCTATGTTTTCCAATTATCTGATTTTTGGATAATAGTGTTTCTTGAATAAAGAAGATAAGAGGAAAATCTAATTTATACCTAGGATTTTTAATTGTAAAATGACTCTTTTACCTTTAATGAGTTTAATTAATTAATTCATTAATTAATTTTTAATTTACTATTTTACCCTTAAAGTTTATTTTGGGGTGTTAAAAAGAATCTGCCAATTAAGGAATTCCTTTTTTAGGTCTCATCCTACGCTAAATTTGTTTGTGCTTTAATGCTTACTTCGCCTCCAAGGAGGAAAGGAATTACACCTCTTTAGAAGTCAGTTAGGCAAGCTTGATGGAACCTGTGTAGGTTTTATCGATAGATAAAAGGAGATGTGATATTGTTGAGTGAAAACCCGAATTACAACTCTTTCTTACTAGTGCATCACAACAAGAAGAACGACAAGGCCAGGACAATCACTTTGGTTTTTGAGTAGTGTTAGATACCAGGTGGATCACCTTTTGTCCTCTAGGTCCACGCGAATGGAAACTCAAGGGTTTTGGTAGAGGCATATAGGTCTTTTGAAGGACTGAGCACTACTTGTCCAATGGATATTTTGAAAGAAAACAAAGTTTAAAGAATTCATTAAATGAAAATGTTGAGTGTTCAAATTAATTATCACTATAAAGTAAATCAAAGGCATAAACTTGATCATCAATCAATTAAGATATTTTAGACTAAGCTTAAATATCTTTTCTAATTTGTTATTTAATATAACTATCTAATTTAGCTTAGTGACTTTTCAAACAAAAGTTATTAGTAAAAGAAAGTTTGGACATAAAAGTTTAATGTTATTTTTTGAGATGAAGCACAAGCGAATCAAAAGTATCATATATCAATACAAAAATAAAAAAATCAACAAATTTTTTTAAAATAATCTTAACCCCAATAAAGATCATGAAGCATATTAAGAATTAGCTGATATATTCAACTGTTTTATTTAAGATATTTTATCTAAATATAAATATCGGAAATATATTTTACATCAAATTTTATTTAATTTAAAATAAATTCAGACATATTTAGATTTTAAATACAAAACAAACTTCACCTTAAAATTAGTGTGTTCTAGGAGATAAATAACGAAATAAAATCATTATTGAATTTTGGTTTTCCCTTCCATGTTTTTTGTTTTTTCAAATTTTAAACTTTTTAGTTTAATAATTAATGTAGAATGAATTAATACTTTCATTAGTAGAGAAAAAGGAATGGCAACATTGGATTGGGCTTCAAAGTAGACAAAACAATAATGATGTAGCAAAAATAAGGAAAAAAAAAAAAACGAATAAGCCTACAAATTAATTATAGTGGGCCACAACATTGGCTTTGTATGTGAAAACAGAGGTAAATCCAACAAAGCTATAATAATGCATCAAGACTTGGACAACATGGACAGAAATTTTTTTACAAGATCTCACTCTCAAGAAGCACAAAATATCAAACTAATTGATCAACTTTACTTGAAATTAATAATTTTTTTTTTCACGTTGCTACTCTTCCATCTACCTCCAAAAACAAAAGAAATAAGAAAAGTATGAATTAACGTATGTTGTGCAATATTTTTCTTTCTTGAATCATTGTCCATAACATTGTGCCATGATAAGAGATATTATATTTTTATTGTTTTGGTGGGAGTGATGATTGAGGAAAGAGAAAAAAAATGTAAAAGAAATAAAAAGTAGAAACATTTTTCTTCAATCAACCATTATTTGTAGCTTAACAAGATGATAAAAGAAGAGATGAAATATTTCCCTTTGTTGGGTTTGGAAAAAGTATTTTAGTTTTTTTTTTTTTTTTTTTTTACAAAAAAGAGTTTTTTTATTTTATTTTATTCTTACAAATTCTATGATTACAAAAAATATAAATCTTTTTCAAGAATGAAAGTTATAAAATCTTATTTGAAAAGAAATAATATGAAATATCATGTTGGTTTGGGTTTAGAAAAAGAATTAAAATTTTAATTTTAATTTATATTTTTTTAAAATTAGTTTTTTTTTTTTTTTTTTTTTTTTTATTCTTGAAAATTCTGTAATTAAAAAGAAATTTATTTTTATTTTGAAAATAAAATTTATAAAATCTTATTTGATTTTAATTTTTCACTTATAAAAAATACTGAAAATAAAAAAATTAAAATTTTATATAATACCCATATCTTGGTTTATATATATATATATATATATCTTAATGTTTGTTTTATATTTATAATATTTATATTCCTTTCATATGATTGTTCCTATAAGATCTGTTTCAACTTTTTAATAGTTAGTTTCTATTTTTCTCAACAAAATTTTGAAAATGCCAAATTGATATTTTCACTTTTCTATTTTTTTATTTCAGTTTTTTAGAAAATGAAAAATAAGAAATTATCATCCAAACATGCTTGGATAGGTATAAAAATAGAAATTAGTTTAAACAAACAAGCCTTTCATTGTCAACACTGACCTATTTATTTTCCTTCACAAGAGACTATGAAAGCCACAAAGCACTACTCTTCTATATGGTGAATGATAATTAATTCAAAGAAGCATTATAACAAGGGCCTAAAAGTCATGATGTACAATGAAAGTTAATGTAAATATATTAATGCAAGAATATAAAGATAAAATCAATCATACATAAAAATTTATGAGTTTTTAACATGGATTAGTTATTCATACTCACATTCCCGAATAAGAGAAATCATTTTATTATATTATAGAGAATATTATATAAATGAAATAAATCAAATATAATTATTGAATTTTAAAACATCTTATATATATTTCTACACTTTCTGTATTTGTGTCCTTAATCATGAACCTTTTTCATCTATTAAGTGTTTTTTATTCTTCCTTACATACCTATCCATCATGATTTACAAATCTATTTCTAATTTATAACTTTTTTTTGATATCTAATATTCATGCAGATATTTTTAACAATTTTTTATTCTATAAAGAAACTTATATTATATTGATGAGATATTAATGTTGAAAGTATTCTGTATAATATTCTTATAAAAAAAGAATAAATGCTTCTTAAATTGGACACCTAAAAAAATCAATGATTTATTTATTTATTTTAGCTATATTTTTCATATATATATATATAATCATTTCATCTAACCACACTTAAAAAAAAAAAAGGAAGTATAAATATTTTTCTTAGAATACCATACTGTAAATTACAAAAGAAATGGTGAGGAAGATGGAAAGAGTAATACTCTATCAACACATTTTATCAAGATCCCCTCTTTTCACAAAAAGGCCATGGAAACCATAAGGTACTCTCCTAGGAAGCTTCAATGCTGCAACAACATCAAGTGTTTGAGATTTAGCATCCATCACCTCAAACCTTGAGACTCCACTATTCACATCATACACGTATGACACAATGTACCCTTCATCCTCATCACTTGCACCATCCTTCGCCACAAACATGGGCTCTCCTCCAAAGCACCCGGCCCCATATAGCCTTCTTGACACTTCACACTCCAAATCCATGTCTATTTTCACAACCCCACTCATTTTTGGTATCATTTCCCCTATACCCATATAAGCATACCTGTTTCTCTTCCCCACGTAGCTAGGGTTTATTGAGCCCAACTCCAAATTCTTCTGTGAAAGGGTGGTTCTTGTGACTGAGCCATTCCTCAAGTTGATTCTCACCTTTTCTAATGAGAAATGGACCTTTTCTATGTTGTGAAAGAGGTTCTCTATGGATATGGCATTGGGTGCAACCAGGATGATCTCTTCATCCCCTTCTTCCCATGCATTGATGGCATGCATTGCATTAAAACCAGGCGCCTCTAACCACCGGATTTCGGAGTCAGTAGATGCATACCGTGGAAGCACTCCAATTCTCGGAACCTTGTCTAGCTCAGCACTCACTGGCATTCCTTCACACATCATGAGTCTTAAGGGGTTCATCTCTATCTGTGACTCTGAGAATACTGTATATTGTTTTGTAATGGAGAAATCATGGACAAAAGTGGGATCGGTCATGGAGAATATGGGAACATCCTGCTGTTTGGAGCCTTCCTTATCAATGGAAAAGAAGGTGATGTAGGGAGGAATTGGGCTGCACCGGAAGGCAAAAGTCTCACCTGTTTCGGGGTCAATCTTGGGGTGAGCAGTCATGTTTATGAATGCCTTCCCATCAAAATCACATCGCCCAATTGTCTCAATATCACCCTCCTCACTTAGATGAATTGAATATGGGAGATCGGATTCTCCAAGGGCGAAAAGCCTATTTGAAAAGAGAGAAAGGCTAGTGTTGGCTAGACCAAAACCTTTTCTAAGATCAATCTGGCCCTTCATAACCCTCCCAATAGCTATGGCACAACGACCTAAATCAACAACACTATGGAAGCCTGATAATATATTGGGGAATATTGGGAAGCCAACATTGTCCTCAAGAGCATCCTTACAAGTCTTAACATAGCGACTACAGAAGGTGGCTCGACCATCTGATAACCTAATTGAATGTAGCATGCCATCACCTTCAAACAAGTGATGAGGACCACGGGGTTGGTGAAGGGGGTTGGGACCATTTCGAATATAGGTGCCATTAAGGGATTGTGGAAGCTCTTCCTCCATCACCAGACAGTCGATAGGAGGAAGCTCATCCACCGGAGCAAAGTTTCCGGTGAGGACATGTTTGGGATCAACAGAAGGGTGTAGAGGAGGGTTGATGAAGCTAACCAGGAAGGTGGAGAAGAAAGAGAGCAATGGCTCTAACAATTCTAGAGCTCCTTTTCCTGAACTCTTGCTATCACCAGCTCCTGTAATACTGTTTCTGTTGAAATAATTCGAAGAAATTAATGGAGCTCTCTGTAATGCAAAGAGATCTAATGACATTTTCTTCTTCTTTGGTATAGAGCAGTACTGAACAATATTGCATTTGAAAGGGAAAGTAGGAGAATTTGATGGGGTTGATCTTGTAGTTTTGCAGCTGAAGGAGGTGGTGGAGGAGATCATGAAGATTCTCATAGGCATAGCTACTTTGCCGACACTGTAAGAAGACAGAGGAAAACATCGGAGAACCCTCCTTTATATGGACGAATAATACATCATCCAGTTCATGATTGCCAAATCTACTTGAACAGTCTCTCACTTTCTTTAATTTTTTATTTTCATTTTTGTTTTTGAATTGCACTAAAAGAAAAGAAAAACTTTGTTTATATTTTGATAATGTTTTTTAAAACAATTCTTAAAAACATTTTTAAAAAATAATTTTTAAAAACTGTTATATAAAGTTTTATAAAACAAATATTTGTTCAAAAACTTGAAATATTTTAAACTTATTTTATATATTTTTAAATGTCTTAAAATCAATTTTTATATGTAATATTTTATTTTTAATAATTTTTTATATTTATATAATTATTTTTTAAAACAATCCTTAAAAAAAATTAAAAACAACTAAAAAATATTATTTGAGTATAATATTAGTTAATTTTATTCACCTACCATCTACTTGAAATTAAGATAAATTTTTGACGAAATTTCAAATTAACGAGGATAAGGTGTATTTTGCTTTATCCCTAGAAAAAGTGAATGAAATTAACTCATAAATTCTTGCATAAAGAAGAAGCACAATATTTAATGAGATTTAGCCAAGCATAATTACATCTATGAATAAGACGAAATGATTTATTATACCATATAAAATATTAAAAAGATTAAAAAAAAAAATCTAGTATCATCCACCAATCATCTCCCATCACTTCTTTATTCAACAATAAACACATTCACAAATAAATATAAAAAATAAAAAATATATAATACAATATATTTTTTTATTGAAATAAACCTTTTATCAACAACGATCAGATCATTAGCACATTGAAAGAGTTACTATTGGAGTTGTGTGTTTAAAGATCATCATCAACAATTCATTTATGTACATTTAATAAAAGTTCTTTTAAAGTCAACCTTTACAACTAAAAAATAAAGATTGAATCTATATTAAAATATTCAATGATTGAAAATTTTGAAATATGATACATGTAAAGCTATTATTGAAAAGTTTTCAAAAATTTTCAATAATAGCTTAAATCGTGGCTTTGGGGTGAAAATATTAGAAAAAAGAAAAAAATTTTAAAAAAAAATTGTATATTCTTTTATTTGTTTTGTTACAAAATAGGAAAAATAATATGTGATAAGATTATTATATTTTTTGAAGATGTACATTTAAATTCTTCATCTTTTTATATAAAAGAAAAAAATATATTAAATTTTCGGTAAATATTAATCATTTTATATCTTCTAATATATATATATGATTGAGAAAATATATTATTGTTTTCTCATTAATGATTGATGAATATTTATATATAAATAATGTTGAGATAAACCTCAGCTAACTAAAGTCACAGTAACAAGTATATCTTGTGCTTTAATTCAAACTAACAATAATTATTTTCTATCTTAAATTAAACTAATAATAAATAAATACTAATATTTAAATTAAGGATAAACATTAACTTTCACTAACATGCCCTCTCAAGATGAAACTTCAATTTAAGATTTCAATCTTAATCTTGAGAGAAAGAAAGCGATTACAATGTTGCGATTTTGTCAAAGCATCCAATAGTTTATCTTTTCACATCACATGACCGATACAAAAGACCATTTTGAACTTTATCACAAATGGAATGAAAATCAATTGTCACATGCTTCATGCAAGTGAAATACTAGGTTGGAGCACAATTGCGTGATGCCAATATTGTCACAAAAAATCATAGGTGGCTGAGGAATCCAAACATGTAGTGGGCCAATTAGCCATGAGCAATGGAAATATGAGGAGAATGTTGGCCATATTACCATGTCAGATAAATTAACCAAGAAGGGCATCTAGAGTAGAATGGGGATCTTCATTACAACTATCAATTTGAAGGCAAAATTTTAAAGAATGTTATCAAGTTAAGAAACAATTTTTTAAAAATAAAAATTTTAAAGAAATAATAATTGTAGCTAAAGTCAAGATGGATGAGTGTCATTGCAAGGCGAGATATAATAAGGAATAATGCATTCAGAAACCAGTAAATAAGGCTCCAATTTAGTAATATAAAGTGAAGACCTAAAATTGAGCTAGTATAATGAAGTGACTTGATCCAAGTTGAAGGTGGAAAAAATGACATGAAATAGATTTTTTAAAAAGGAAATGTGTGGTTTAGGATTTTTACTTTTGGAGGCAAGGACAATAACTTAATAGCCAAGTACTACTAATCTAGGATAACATAGTTATCTACAATCAAATATGCCGTTTAGGATTTTTACTTCTGGACTTTAAGAAGAGGAACAAGATGAAGTTTATGATAATGGAAAAAAGCAAAATTAAAAAATAGAAAAAGAATACGAGAAGAAAAAAATGAGAGAAAGAAGATGAGATGAAAAAAAGAGAAACTTAAGAATTTCGCTAAGGCCTTCTCAAGTAGCTTTGTATCTTTTTTTCAAGCTAAAAAAGATGTTGAAGAGTGGATAAGTTAATCAAAATTATTTCTCAAGTAGCTCTCTATGAATGGTCGAGTTTGGCGAGGTAACAATGTTGGTAATGATGGTGATAAGTGGGCAAGGTTTGGTGCTGTCAACATAGCTAATGAAAAGAGATTGAAATTATAGTTTTCGTGGGGTGGAAGTTGTGCGACATCATGAATAGTGATAAGAGTGGGGCAAGGTGCATTAGTATTTTCTAGGATGATGACATTGGTTTTGTGGATGGCCATAGATTTTGAGGTTAGAGTTTGTAGGGTGTAGAGAAATTGATAGATGAGGACAAGCGTAATTGATGGGAAGAATAATGATTCATAAAAATGACTCTGAAAGGAGCACTTGAAATAATGATTGATAAGAAAGATTTTGAATGGAGAAAGTTGAAAGAAGGATAAATGTAATTGATGATGGGAAGAATAGGGTGCAGAGAAATTGGTAGATGAGGAAAAACATAATTGGAGTAATGATTGATAAAAATACATATAAAATATATTTGATTTGAAGAAGGATAAACACATTGCATGGAAATATTTTATGCTGTATTTGATTTAAAAAACATTTTTTAGTTTTTATTATCTTTATTTTAATTATTTTTATTTTTATTTTTATTTCTTTTAAATATGTTTGATTAAGAAAAGTAAAAAGTAGTTTTAAAAGAAAAATACGGTTGAGTTTTTACTCACAAGAAAAAAAAATGAAAATAAATATAACTAAAATTTTATATAATATGAATGTTATAGTTTATGAAATATATTATTATAAAGAATATTATCAGAGAATATATATTTTATTATATATATATATATATATATGTATGTATGTATGTATGTATGTATGTATGTATTATTTATATGTGACATTATTATTATATGACATTTATTTATTTATTTATTTTCATTTTATTTATTTATTTTTTATTTTAAAAATAATATAATAGAATGTTTAATCTACATAAGCAAATTAGTTTTTTTATTTGTTTTATTATATATATATAAAGATGTATCCACTAGTCTAATAAATAAACATTATAGGGAAACTTGTGTTTCCAGCCTATGATTAGGAAAAATATGGTTTTGGAATCATACATAAGTGAAATATGAGATTTCCCTATTAATAGGGAAAATATTATGTTTCTCGTGCACTATATACTGTTTACATATGTATTTTCAAAATTGCCCTTTAATGTTTCCTTGTTAGCAGCCACTAGTGTCCATGTTAGTAGGAAGGTGTGCAATTTAATAAGCACCAAAATCTGAAACTTGAAAGTTATCAAATCTGAAACCCACAAAACACTCGACCCGAGAAACATTTGAAATTTGGGGAAACTCTCTCTGTCACTTCCTCTCGTTTTGCCCTAATCGATCTCAAGAAATTCACATTTTCATAACTCGTTCGATACACAAAGGTAGGCAACCAATTTGTTTATTAATGTCCTGACTAGGTGATGGATACCCATCTTCCCAAAGTCGTCTTCGTCTCATTTTGGCCTAACCCTAGTGTGTCTCTCTTCACGAGTTGACCACCCAAACCCGATAGGCATCTTTCGAAAACCTTCAACGAAGCCAAAGTCGAGGCATATCTTCATATTTCTTCATCAAAGGTAGAATTTTTTTAAGGTTTCTGGAAACCAAAGTGGAACTTCCTCTTGCTGTGGATTAATCAATCACAGGTGAGTTTTTCATTTAAGGATTCGTTTGGATGTTGAGAAAATATTGGGGTCGAAGGTCTTATATTTTTGGGTTTGTTGTATTTTGATTCATTTTCGCATGAATGAAATAAAGGGAAAATTTGTTTTGGTTAAAGAAATTTTCAGATGGAGTGAATTTTGGAAACAAGAATGGTTGTTTTCCCTTGTTAATGACCCTGTGATTTAGAATATTTGGGATTTTTTTTTTTTGTTATATCTTAAATTTTTATGTTTACAAGGATGACTGTTTGTGGGGAATTGTTTAGGAAAAATTTGTTGAGAACCACACACATCATTAATTTGTTTTATGTTCCTTTTTAGTTTTGAAAATGGAAGATATTGTTTAGATTGTGAATGAGAGCCTTAGCTTAATAGGTCGTGTGTAATGGAGGAATAAGACTATGTTGAAATAGTGGAAAAAATGTTTTTGGGTTATGTACTTTCAAGAATCATATACAATTAACAATGTAACTATGTAGTTTAATGCAAAAATAGCTTGTTGTAGGACTTTATTGTTCGTACTAGACATGGGTGGTGGTAACCTGTATTCTATTTATCATTAGCTCATGAATGTTACATACTGCAGAGGATTTAAACCAAGGGAGTTGTGGGAGAGTGGCAAAGTTTGAACTCTTTGAATTTTTATTTTTTTTTAATTTTTTTATCCCATTGAGAGAAACTATTTTTGTGTTGACATTTTAAATGCAAGTAAGTGGCATAGGCCTAATGGGTGAAAATAGGTGGATTAAGTTTATCAATACTACAATCAAATTGAAAAAAAAAAATTCTCCTTTTGGTTTTTTACCAATCTTACTAGTTTTGAGATAAGGCAATCCCTTTTCCTCATATTTGTTTATGTAGTCAAAGAAGCCTCAAGTTATATGGTTCAAAGAGCCATCAATAATGGTTTCCTTCAAGGCTTTATGACTAGCGAAATAATGTTGAAGGGTTATAATTTTTTCATTTATTCTTTACTAAGGGTTGTATTCTTTCCTTTGATAGGAAATGGTAATGATTAATTGTTAGTTGTGGGGTGAACCTTCTTTTCTTTGTGGTGGTTCTTTGAATGAATAGAAAATTTTATTTCTAAAATAGAATGTCAGAACATGGAATTACTAGTTTCAACGGTTGGTTAAAGGGTATGACATTTGACATTTATATACTTAGGCTTAACTTTAGATGTTCCTTTTAGATTGATGCTAATTAGGGATTTAGTAGAAGAAAGGATCATTAGAAATTAACTTCTTAAAGAAGACAATATTTATCTAAGGATAGAGACCAACTTTGATTAAAAGTTACCCTTACTAACTTCTCAATTTATTTCAATATATATATATATATATATATATATATATATATATATATTTATCTTGAAGTAGACAATTCTTTGGAGAATAAGGTTTATCTTACAAAGTGTCTACCATTTGTTTAGGAAAACGAGTAGGAGTTTTGAAAGTTAGGAGTCTTTTAATACTAAACAAGTTGTTACTTGGAAAGTAGCTTTTGTGATTGCATGGTTGTAATTTCTAAATTAATTCTCATCCTGAAATTGGCATTGTGCACAAAAATTGTAATTTATCTGATGATGTGGTAAAACATTTAGGTTAATTCAAACATAGGGTAGTTGACTTGATGTTGATCACCTGTTAAAGAGGTTTAATCGTTACATGTTTTGTAGAGTTTTCTTATCTTGATCAAATTAGCATAGCGACGATTACCGACTAGCCTGATGCTTATAAAATATTACCCTATGCTTGTTTGAGCTGGCTTGATTCATTCATGAAAACCCTTCAAAAACTAGGATTTATCATTGTGTACACATTTACTGATATTTGGAGGTTTGCTAGGTTCTTTATGATACAAGTGGCTTATTGGAAAAGAACATAGATCCTCTTCACTCTGATTTGATCCAACTTCTCTTATCATATAGTTACAAGCTTCCTTAGTTGTTTGCCTCCAATTTGCTCGACCACTCCCAGAAGCAAGCTAGTCCTTTATCCTTAGGTGCATTTGATTCGCAGAAGAGTGTTGGGACAAAGTTTAAGGTAAAGATGTTTGTTTCCTAGAACTGGATATATTGTGCATTTAGCTACAAACTATTTTTCAATTACAAGCCACCTAATATGAAATTTGGAACATTACTACAGTGATAATGTGTAAAACCTACTCTCTTTTGACAATTTAATTGATTTAAAATTATAAATAGTATTTTCATAAGTACCTATTAATGTGGTTATTTGGATTCTTGCCTGCATATATGGTAGTTTGGCAATCATAATTTGTTTTTTTGTTGTTTGATGAAGGTTCTTTATGCGTCTGTGATGAGATGAATTTCAATTGTTCACCCTATAATGTTTTATATAATGCTAGGTTTTTAACTAGTTTGTGTATAAATGTTATTTAATTTATAACAAATTACATGTTTAACAAACTTGTCATAGAAAACATATATTACTAGTCATGAAAATTTAAATATTCAAACTGTTTTCTTGTTCCTATATATTTTCTCAAAAAACAAACATAGATATGAATATGTAAAAATAAATTTTAGGTCTAGAGAAAAGGTTATGCATGCAGTTAGAAAGAGATATATTTGGTTTTGCTTAAATGTATTATTGTCAAGAGTTGTCTTAATTAGTTGTCACTGTGAATTAGAAGCTTAATAGTTTATGTCAAAAATATTTGAGGTTGGTATATGTGGTCATCTCACTCTTGAAGAGCTTTTCCCCTATCTAGTTATGGCATGAATCCAAGGACTTCAAAAGCCAGTCCAACACTCCTCTACTCACTTTGATCCATCTCTGATAACCTTTGCCTTTTTCCACTATATATACACTCCTTTACCCCTTGACTCGCCCAGCTCTAAGCTCAAAACACTTAGACTCAATAAGGACCAACCTTGAGTTTTGTACACCCCTTGGATCCATCTCCTTTCTCTCTATATTCCTCATTACTTCTAGACATGCAACACTAGCTAGCTACCTATGTCTAGTATTCATTGATACAAACACAAACACTTATTTATTTATTTATTCATTTTTTGATCAATTTGATACAAACACAAACACATGAAACCACAAACATATCTAGGTATACCTCAGGTTAATGGTGGTAGTAGATGTGTTGATATGGGTGGAAAAATGAAGAAATAAATAGGTTTGAAATGCAAAACAGCCTTGCTGTGAGCTCTTCAAGAGTAGAGTGCACATCACAAAATACTTTTTTCTTTTGGAGAAAAAGAACATAGTTCTTATGCATGTCCACATTGGCAGAAACATTTAAACAAACTGATTGCCTCATTAAAAAAAGAAAAGAATAGACTTGCCATAATGTTTCTTGGAACTGAATTTCCAATAAGGTTGGTTGCACAAATGCCCTTTTATCTAAACTATGTTCAAGCTAATGAGTTTGTTGCATTAAATTTTCAAAGAATTTCTTGTTTTCTAAATAGTAAAAACCTAAGATGATCTCTTGAGGAAGCCTTTCCTAGCCACCACCCAGTAAAAGAGAATCTAAATCTATGATGCCACCATATGTGCAAAGTGGCAATGTAAAAACCTTGCATATGTTAAAGGTTGATTGTGGAGAAGAGCTGTAGAATATATGATATAGCTAAATTGAAACCCTATTTTAATTTGTAACTGGGTCCAGTTCATAGGGTAATTTGATGGCACAATCCCTAAAAAACCAAAGGTGAACCAATTGAACACACAAAATAATCACATAATGGCATGCTTTAAGGGTCACAAAGGAAGGTCCGAGGTTTTAAATAGGTAGAACCCAACTTTAGCTAAGATAGTACCTAAGGTCAGTTAAGGTAGTACCTAAGGTGGATTAAGGTGGTACCTAAGGACTATTAAGGTAGTACCTATGATACAATTCCCAAAATAACAATGCGACTTACAACCAGATATGTTGTAAGTTCCATCTAGATTCAATATGACTTGTGGGTCATATGGTTATTTGGGAATAATATGGTTCCCACAACGCAACACAAAAGTTCAAGTCTACCAATGACTCTAAAATCGTTGATGTACTCCATTTCAAATAAATGAACTAAAGAACAATAAATGAAAATTATTAACCTTCAAATTTCAATTTGGGGTTAGGGCAAAATGCCACTCAATGACAGGAAGAAATATCTTGTTCACGAAGCCAATATTTTGGATTCCACCTTTCCTTTTCGGTACACGCTGCCATAGTAAATTCACAATCACAGATGCACCTCTTGAAGCCTTCTTTTAACTAGATGTTTTTAGGATGGAAAGCTCCATTTCATTGCACTTTTATGTGAACAAAAGAGAAACATGTAGGTTGGAGTTTTAGATTAATGGTTTTTTTTCTCTCAAATAAGACAATTTTTAGGAATTTGTAGATGGGTCTCAGGATCGTGTGGGTGATGAAACCAAGAGAAAGAGAGAAATGTTCCCAAATCAGATAGAAGAAAAGTTTCAGATTAGGGAAATTACAACTGGTTGTCGGGTTGGGTGATTTTTCATAGGTTTCAAATTCAAATTTTTTTGTTTTATAAATTTTCAGTCTCTAATGTGACATAGAGGGCTTCCTACTAATATGAAGATAGGGTTGTAGTTGACATGGAGGCATGGAGAGGCAATCTAGGAACATAAAATGGAGTCAGCAAAGAGTGCATGAGAAAGATAATATTTCCCCTTTGACGGTCAAATCTCATATTCCAGTTCATTGGAGTTTGATTGTCATATTACTTTCAAATAGTTTCCTACAAACACAACTTTCCCAACATAATACTTATATATGTTATAAAATATAAAGGTTAAAGGGAAAAAAAGAGAAGGGAGAATGAGTTCATTCTTTTATTAACTCAAATACTCTTATTTATAGGGTATAGGTATTACAAACATGGTAATAGTATTGTCCTCCGTAAAGTACCATAAATGTTTATAACACTCCCCTTGAATGACAATACGTTTAATGCTATTAGACTATTGCGACTATCTCGTTAAAATTTTTGTTAATAAAACCCAATGGGACAAAAGTTGAATGATGGGAAAAATAGTATAATCTAGTGACATCCTTATTTATATGCCCTCCCTCATATTGACATAATTATACTTTCTTTAGTAACCTAACATGAAGATTTTTGAGTTGTTGAATTTCAATGTTATGTATGAGTTTCTTAAGTGTTGTAGTTGACGATACTTTTGTGAATAGTTTTGTTAATTAATTGTCACTTGATCTTGCTTGTTGAAAATTAATTTCACCATCCTTCTAGAGCTTATGAGTGTAAAAGAATTTAAGTGATATATACTTAATTAGTTTGTCACCTTTAATGTATTGTTCTTTAGTCTGTGCAATGTATACAATATTATGTTTATGTCATATGATTGTTTTTAATGAAAGATGGTCTACATGATTCTTGAATATATTAGATTACATATCTCAACCACATACATCCCATGGATTGCAAGTTGTTTTCAAATGAATTGAAGAAGTAACTCTCATTATATGCTTTATTAATTGCCATGATATTGCAAAATTACCATAGGTAAAGACATATCCTATTTAAGACCCAACCTTATGAGGATTTGAAAGATAACCAATATCTTTATATCCAAATAGTTTTGATTTCACTAACTTTACATAAAATAAACCTATGTCTATGGTTCCACGAAGATAGCGTAATATATTCTTAATCCCATTCTAATATCTTTGGGTTGGTGTAGAACTATATCTTGTTAGTAAGTTCATATAAAAAGCTATATTTGGTCTTGTACAATTTGCTAGATTATTATACCCTAGCATGTTTTTTTCTTCAATGCCATCCATCTTTTTTTGAGTGTAAATATTTCAAGCTAAGAATTAGATTTTTCACTTATCATGATAATTGTGTATTGGCAAGAAAAATAAGGAAATATATGTACGACATTATCTTTAAAATCTTTATATGGGGGGTTATTGCTAGATTATTATCACAGTGATTCACATGATAGTTGGTGTCATATATCCTCTAATAAAATGTTGGTGCAAAAAAAGTAAATAGAAGATATGACATATATCAACTAATAAAATGATGGTACATAATAAATGCGACAAATCCCATCATTTATAAGTAAGAGTGTGTTTGACAATGATTTAAAAAAAGTGTTTCTAACATTTTTAATATTTGAAAAATAAAAAAATTTTAAGTGTTAAAAAAATTAGAAACATTTCCTAAAATCTCTGCCAAATGCACTCTTAATTTATTTAAAGATTACTTTAAATTAGGTTCTATATGAGAAATGTTTTCAAAAATAATTTTGAACAATAGTGTTTGAGAAAAAAAATTTAGAATTGTTGTATGATATTTTGTTATTACAAAAATTCGTTTGAAAACCTAAAATATTCTTGATTAGTTTTTTTTATTTTATGTTTTCAAATATGATTTAAAATGAACTTTTATATGTAATATTTTATTTTTAATCATTCTTCATATTTGTATAATTATTTTTTAAATTAATTCTCATGAAATAAATAAAAACGACTAAAATATATTATTCAAAAATAAAATATTTTCTACTTTTAAAAATAAAAAATTGTTTTATATTTTTTTAGTTTTTTTTTTCTATTTTTTTGTTTTAAAAAATAAAAGGATATTTTAAAAAACAAATATCAAATGGGGAAGTAGTTTCCCCCAAGATTTCATGGTAACCTTTACTTGACTTTGCAAGGAATTAAACCTTTTCTTTCACTACTTTGAAAGGCCAAGAGGCTGTAATTTATTTGTAAAGAGCCGTGTTAGAAGAAACAAGTCCATATGAATGTACAAACAAATGGGATTGAAGAAATGAGAGGTCAATCCACCCGCAAACGGATGGGGTTGAAGAAATAGCAGGTCAGTCCAGCTGTGGGGCTGAAATTAAGTGTAGAGTTCCATTCCCCTTTTCTCCTTATTTTTCACATGGGCTAGGATACAAATTTTTTTTGCAAATGCAGAAAGTTATTATTACAAATTAAATAACTTTTATACATTGAAAATTGAATATATAACCTTATTTTGACATTTATACTTTCAAACTTCTAAATGAGAATTGTTTTATAAGAGATAAAGAGTTAAAAAATTATTGAAGGATATTTTTTTCTAAAAAAGTTCATATTTCATTTTATCAATAGAGGAAGGTCATTCTTCCAAAATTGTGTTTTGAACAAGCATTTTATCAATAGAGGAAGGTCATTCTTTCAAACTCAAGTGCAATATCCATGTATATATGTTTGGGTGATTTTAGATTTGTTGATTTATGTAGGAATATAAAAAAAAATCATAACAAGAATAAAGAGATTGGCTTCAAATTGGATACTTTTCTCATTAACAGAATGTAGTATATATATACACATGTTTGATCTAATCTTCTCCTAAATTATAGCTATAGAATCAGAAATATAAGGTAAATTATGCTCCTATACAATCAGCTAATTATGTCAAGATAATCATACAATAACTAAAATATAATTTCCTTAATACTCCCCCTCAAGTTGGAGAGTGCAAATCAAGAACTCCCAACTTGGTGCACAAAAATTCGAACTGCTCCTTGCCAAGTGCCTTTGTAAAAACGTCCGCCAACTGCATCTTTGTAGAAACATAACACGGACGAATTACCCCAGCTTGAAGTTTTTCTCGAACTATATGACAATCAATCTCAATGTGTTTAGTACGTTCGTGAAAAACTGGATTAGCCGCAATATATAAAGCTGCTTGATTATCACAAAACAATGGTGCTGGTTTGTCCAATTCAACCTTCAAATCTTTAAGTATGTACCTCAACCAAGTCAATTCCAGGCAAGTATTCGCCATTGCTCTGTACTCTGCTTCTGCTGACGAACGTGAAACATTCGTTTGTTTTTTTGATTTCCAAGAGATGAGTGATGATCCGAGGAAAACACAATAACCAGAAACGGAACGTCTTGACATACGACATCCTCCCCAATCTGAATCGCAAAATGCGCTGAGTGTTAAATTATTTTCAGATAGAAGAAAAAGACCTTGACCTGGTGATCCTTTAATATATCGGAGGACCCGTAATGCTGCTTCCCAGTGCGGCTTCCGAGGTGTGTTCATGAATTGACTTAGTGTACGTACTGAATACACTATGTCAGGCCTGGTTACAGTCAAGTATATTAATCTGCCAACCAGTCTCCGATACCTACTTGGATCATGAAGTAACTCGCCATCTTCATCAGTCAATTTCAAGTTTTGCTCCATTGGAAATTTTTCGGGCTTCACTCCTGTCAATCCTGTGTCTTGCAAAATATCTAATGCATATTTTCTTTGAGACATAAAGATTCCCTTTTTAGAGCGAGAGAATTCTATACCCAAAAAATATTTCAATTCACCGAGGTCTTTAATAAAAAAATGCTTGAGCAGATGAGTCTTGAGCATCTTGATTTCATGCAAATCATTACCAGTCAACAGGATATCATCAACATAAATGAGAATAGCAGTGAACTTGTTACCTTGGGATTTAGTAAAAAGTGAATAATCTGCTTTGGACTGTATGTAACCCGCAGACTTAACAGTAGCTGTAAAAGTTGAGAACCAATTGCGTGATGCCTGTTTCAAACCGTAAATAGATTTGCGAAGCCGACATACCAGATTCTCCCCCTGTCGGCGAAGACCAGGAGGTGGAGTCATATAAACCTCTTCTTGTAAATTGCCATGAAGGAATGCGTTGTGCACATCAAGTTGATGGATGTACCAATTTCTGGAAGCTGCGACAGTCAGCAAACAGCGAAGAGTGGTGAGTTTGGCAGTTGGAGAAAAGGTTTCCTGATAGTCGATACCGGCGACTTGTGTGTAGCCCTTGGCAACCAAACGTGCTTTATAGCGTTCAATGGTTCCATCATAATGATATTTGATCTTGTACACCCAGCGGCAGCCAATGGGTTTGTGTCCCGGAGGAAGAGGGACCATCTCCCAAGTGTTGTTTCGTTCTAGAGCCTGAAGTTCAGTGGACATGGCTTGGCGCCAACGTGGATCACAGTCAGCTTGTTCAAAGGATGAAGGTTCGGTTTGGGCTGTCAAAAGAGCTAAAAAAGCACGTTGATGGGGTGAAAAACGAAAAAAAGAAAGGTGAGAAGAGAGGGGATACCTTGTACCTTGACGAGAACTTGATTGCGTGGAAGAATGATTAAGTTGGGCAGACATGACATAGTCGTGGTGCCAGGCAGGAGGCTGAATATGGCGAGTGGAACGTCGAAGAGGGGGTTCATGGGTGGGGGAAGGGGCAGACGTGTTGGAGGGTACTGAGGGCACGGAAGGTGGGGAAGAAAGCGAAGAAGGAGATGGAGAAGAAGGTAAGGGTGACGCAACTGATTCTGGGGATAAAGGTTCGGGAACATCGGTATTAGAGGAAGGTGGAGATAATACAGGATTGTGATGCGACAAGGGAGGAGTGGAACTTGGAGAAAAACGAGGAAGAGATATCGGCTGAGGTGTGGAATCGAAAGAAATGGGAAGCGGTAAAGGAAGAGAAGGTGAATGTTGTTGAGATTGAGAAGAACTAGGATGGAAAGGAAAAATATTTTCCCGAAAGAATACATCTCGGCTGACTGATATTTTTTGTGTTCGCAAATCGAGTACTTTATAGCCTTTTTTTTCATGTGGATACCCCAAAAAAACACAAATAGATGCCCGAGGGTCAAATTTCTGTTTGGGGTGAACATTGGTTACATAGCATTCACAACCAAAAACTCGCAAATGTGTGAGTGAAGGAGGCCGATTATATAAGACCTCGAATGGTGATTTGTTTGAGAGCAATGGAGTCGGAATGCGGTTTATCAGATAAACGGCTGTTAAAACACATTCCCCCCAAAACTCAAGTGGGACATTTGATTGAAACATGAGAGAACGGGCAACATTTAAAATGTGTCGATGTTTGCGTTCTACAACTCCGTTTTGTTGCGGAGTGTAAATGCAAGAGGTTTGAAGTTCAATTCCTTTATTTTGAAGAAAGATGCGAAGAGGAATAAATTCTGTGCCATTATCCATTCTTACCGTTTGAACATCTGTGTGGAATTGAGTTTTGACGAATTGCACAAAATTAGTTAACAAAGATTGTGTTTCTGATTTATGATGCATAAGGAAAAGCCATGTGCAACGAGAAAAATCGTCAACAATTGTAAGGAAATAACGTGAACCAGTATGTGCAGGAATTTTGTGAGGACCCCAGACATCACAATGTAAAAGAGAAAAAGGAAATTTTGTAGTTATTGAACTTTTGGGAAAGGGCAAGCGTGTCTGCTTAGCCTGTGGGCAAATTGAACAATGATTTCCTAATTCTTTATGAACATCTGGAAGCAAATGTGATAATAATTTAAAACGAGAAAAAGAGGGATGACCCAGGCGTAAATGCCATAAGTCAGACGGTTGAGAAACATGAAAGACAACCGATTTATTTGTTGATGGATGCATGTAGTATAGACCACCACGTTGTTTACCCGAGCCAATCATCTTCCCCGAAACCAAGTCCTGCAAAATACAATAGTCAGGAAAGAATATGATGCAACAATTCTGATCTTTTGCGAGTTTGTTAGCCGAAATTAAATTCAAGTTAAAGGATGGGACACATAAAACATCTTTAAGGGTCAATTGGGAATCAAAAATAACGGTGCCAGTGTGTGTTATTGGTGATGCTGCACCATTTGGTAAATTAACAGTTGTGACATTAGAAGGTTTGAGATCAGTGAGAAGAGACATGTGGGAAACGATGTGATCCGTGGCACCTGTATCCAAAATCCAAGAACTTGTACTACTAGAATTAACAGACACAAGAGTTGATGGAATCAAACCTGCAGCATTTGCATATGCGTCAATATTACTGGAATTACTGTGATTTAATGCACGAATTGCTTGAGCCAACTGTTGTATTTGTTCTGTAGTGAACCCCTGGACTGTACTAGAAGAAGTCGAATCAGACATTTCCTGGGATTCTGTCGCGTTTGCTGAGGGCTGATTCCCACGACCAAAGGGACGTTGTCCTCGGAATTGTCCCGCTTTGTTATTGCTCCCATTTTTCAGTCGGCATCTATCCTCCGTGTGACCTCTTTTATCACAGAACTTACAATGAAATTTAAGAGTCCGACATTCATCTATGGTATGTCCGGATCTGTTACAATGGTCACATATTTTCTGTCTTGGATTACCTCCTTTTCCCGGGACTGCGGCAGCTATTGAGAAATTCTCGGTTGGCTCAGAAGAAACTTGTCGTTGCATCTCTTCCTGGACAATTAAAGAGTATGCTTGACGGACATTGGGCAATGGCGACATCATCAAAATATTGGATCTCACTACCTTATATGACTCATTCAAACCCATTAGAAATTGCATAAGACGGTCTTCCTCCCTTTGCTCGAGATGTGTTTGTCGTTGGTTGCAGGTCAGCGGGGAACGGTATGTCTCAAGCTCGTCCCATAAGGCTTTGATCTTTGTAAAATATGCAGCTACTGTCATCGTTCCTTGCGACATGGTGGCGATTGATTTCTGTATTTGAAAAACCGCTGGAGCATTCTTTTGAGAAAACTGGTCGCGTAAATCAACCCACACTTCGCGTGCTGTTTTAGCATGGATAATTCCTTCAGCAATGTCCGATTCAACAGCATGAGTTAGCCAAGAAAGTATCATGCTGTTGCATTGATTCCACTGTTCAAACAGAAAGGGTTCATCTTCCTGCGATGGTTCTTCAACTGTCCCGTTGACGAAGCCGATCTTCTTCTTGGCAGTAAGGGCATGAATAACTGCTTTGCTCCATGATTGATAGTTGACCCCATTTAATTTGATGGGCACCAAAAGATGGCCTGGTTGATCTGAATGATGAATATAGAGGGGATGTGAAGGATCGATGGTCTTGTTTTCTGATCCAGAAGCCTTCTGACTGCCAGCCATGGTGGTTTGTTGTTCTGGCTCTGATACCATAACAAGAATAAAGAGATTGGCTTCAAATTGGATACTTTTCTCATTAACAGAATGTAGTATATATATACACATGTTTGATCTAATCTTCTCCTAAATTATAGCTATAGAATCAGAAATATAAGGTAAATTATGCTCCTATACAATCAGCTAATTATGTCAAGATAATCATACAATAACTAAAATATAATTTCCTTAATAAATCAGTTTTAAGTCTCATTAATTAGAAAACAAAATAATACTAGAGATCTCAAAGAAAAATCTTATATAAACTGAAGCTACCGAAATAAGCACCAATTGCCAAAATGAGCACTCCCAAAACCCATGACCGGAAATCATTCAAAATATATATATATATAAGGTAAGCTTACTTAAAAATAGGTACCTGCATGAAACCCGCTTATATCACCCACGATTAAACCAAGCTAACATTCAAAAACGATGTTTTACCAACCATTAATGTTATCAAGAAAAGGTTGCAACATTGTGTAAAGGCTGCATCATGAGCATTGACTCTCATTCAAATTATATAAACACAACAAATTGAGTTTTGGGCAAAACAACCCCTTTTATGGAAATAAATAAATAAATAAATTTAACTACTTTATCAAACTTATGTTCAAAATAATCCTTTATTGCCACGTAGGAGCCATATCATTAATTTTTTTTTAAATAAATAAATTGAAGTCTTAATTGATAATTAAGGTTTTAGTTAAAAAATGAAGCTTTAATTACTAATTGCGACTTCATTTTTGTGGGAGGATGATACGACATTCACACGAGTAGAAAGGGCCATAATGAATATAAGTATTAAAAGAGGCCTAAAAGGTATATTTTTGTGAGCCATTTTGACCTAAAATCCCAAAAAAACCAAAGCAAAGGATAATATTGAATAAAACAAGAACATTTTTTTCTCTCGTCTTCATAAACCCTCTCATCTCATGGAGAGGTGGCAAACTAGCTATGATCACCCCCATGGTCTCGTCTGCTTTCTTCCAAATCCAACCACTTCGGAGATCAAACCAACCAAATTCTCCTGTTTCCTTTTTCAATGGTAATATTGCCCAGTATTGCTCTTTGCCAAAGAAGAATATGATTATTGCATCAAAACTCGCTACATCTGAGAGAGCTCCGTCTCCTCCAAAGCTTCCCAACATAGGGTCTGATAGAGATACTACTAGTGCAGGATTAGGAAAACGAACTCTAGAATTGTTAGAGTCATTTCTCTCTTTCTTCTCCAGCTCCCTGCTTTACTTCATCAACCCTCCTCTACACCCTTCTGTTGATCCCAAACATGTCCTCACTGGAAACTTTGCTCCGGTGGATGAGCTTCCTCCTATCGACTGTCTGGTGATGGAGGGAGAGCTTCCACAATCCCTTAATGGCACCTATATTCGAAATGGTCCCAACCCTCTTCACCAACCCCGCGGTCCTCATCACTTGTTTGAAGGTGATGGCATGCTACATTCAATTAGGTTATCAGATAGTCGAGCCACCTTCTGTAGTCGCTATGTTAAGACTTATAAGTATGCTTTTGAGGACAATGTTGGCTTCCCAATATTCCCCAATATATTATCAAGCTTCCATAGTGTTGTTGATTTAGGTCGTTGTGCCATAGCTATTGGGAGGGTTATGAAGGGCCAGATTGATCTTAGGAAAGGTTTTGGTCTAGCCAACACTAGCCTTTCTCTATTTTCAAATAGGCTTTTCGCCCTTGGAGAATCCAATCTCCCATATTCAATTCATCTAAGTGAGAAGGGTGATATTGAGACAATTGGGCAATGTGATTTTGATGGGAAGGCATTCATAAACATGACTGCTCACCCCAAGATTGACCCCAACAGGTGAGACTTTTGCCTTCCGGTGCAGCCCAATTTCTCCCTACATCACCTTCTTTTCCATTGACAAGGAAGGCTCCAAACAGCAGGATGTTCCCATATTGTCCATGACCGATCCCACTTTTGTCCATGATTTCTCCATTACAAAACAATATATAGTATTCTCAGAGTCACAGATAGAGATGAACCCCTTAAGACTCATGATGTGTAAAGGAATGCCAGTGAGTGCTAAGCTAGACAAGGTCCCGAGAATTGGAGTGCTTCCACGGTGTGCATCAACCGACTCTGAAATCAGGTGGTTCAAGGCACCGGGTTTTAATACAATGCATGCGATCAATGCATGGGAGGAAGGGGATGAGGAGATCATCCTGGTTCCACCCAATGTCATGTCCATAGAGAACCTCTTTCACAACATAGGAAAGGTACATCTCTCATTAGAAAAGGTGAGGATCAACTTGAGGAATGGCTCAGTCACAAGAACCACCCTCTCACAGAAGAATTTGGAGTTGGGCTCAATAAACCCTAGCTACATGAGGAAGAAAAACATGTATGCTTACATGGGTATAGAGAAAATGATACCAAAAATGAGTGGGGTTGTGAAAATTGACTTGGAGTTGGAGTGTGAAGTGTCAAGAAGGCTATATGGAGCTGGGTGCTTTGGAAGAGAACCCTTGTTTGTGGTGAAGGATGGTGCAAGTGAGGAGGATGATGGGTACATAGTGTCATACGTGCATGATAACAAGAGTGGAGCCTCAAGGTTTGTGGTGATGGATGCCAAGTCACAAACCCTTGATGTTGTCACAGCAGTGAAGCTTCCTAGAAGAGTGCCTTATGGCTTCCATGGCCTTTTTGTGAAAGATGGGGATATCAGAGAGATTTACTAAGAAAGGCTCATTTTCTTGTTAAGTGGCAAACAATTATTGACTCAAATAAAACTCCTCCAATTTGTCTTATGATGTAAGCGAGTTAGATGAAAGTCACTCCAATATGTCAAATTGTCTTATAAATTCTAGTTAAAAGGAAGTAAAATTCATCAACTAGCTACTTTGAAACCTATTTATCAATAGGTGTTACCACAGTATTGAATGGTACTTTTCGATGCCTACTTTAATATGTAATAAGCAGGATCCTGTACATATATATATATATATATATATATATATATATTATTTATATCCTAATTTGATTTATTTGAGTCGATATTTTAGATTTCACTATATGTATATTTAAGGGTTTACATATTTTGTCCTGAAACACTTAGACCATATTTAATCAATGATCTAGAATTTTTGTTCTGGAGGTACCACTTAGTATTTCAGCATTTTTCTTATCAATTAAGAATAAGGAAGGCCATGGTGCATGCATTATTATTGCACTTTTGTTTGCAGCCTATTGTTTGTTTGACGTGGCTGCATTATTAATATTATTTTTATTTATTTATTTATTTGAATCTTAAAGTCTATTTTTCAGATGCAAAGTCAATGTTATCATGAAGCATGCCATCTCATGAGAATCAAGTCACTTTCCAAACATATATGTATATATATATCCTAGGAAAGAGATGTCTATGCCATAAAATTTTTGAAGTCTTGGATAGTAATCCCTTAAAAGTAGAACAAGAGCTACTTTTACTATTCCTTTAATGAAAATTAAGGGAGAATATAATCCCTTCGATGTTCATCAAGTAACTTAATATCTTCATAAATGGATTTGGTCGGTAGAGGATCGATTTTCTTACTGCAGAAAATTTGTTGAAAGGGGTATGTAGCGATAAGATAACCCATATTCTTCAGATATGCTTCAAAGTCTCTGCTAATAATCCTAACTCTCTAGTATCTGATCTAATTAATGAGAAGTTTAGCACAAATGTCTGAATATTCAAGAAGGCAAGATAACAGAGTTGACCTTCTATTTTGATAATGGAAAGAGACATTGTGTTGCATAGGTATTAGACTTCCATTATAAACTCATTCTGGAGCTTTGCTGATGATGATAGTATCGGCAAACTTCTTGTTCATCTTAAAACCTTGTATTAGTCCTAAAGCAAACTTTCTTCCAAAATTAATTGTTATATATATATATATGCTTTATATGCTTCTCTGATGGCTTTGTACACAGGAAAAGTTGTTTATTGTTGGTTATGCTTGAGCTTACACCTTTTTCAAATGTAAAAACTTTACTAGTTCAATTAGCATTCTCCTCGTATCAAGATGAGTTCAAACATGCAACCAAACTCTTTTTTTTTTTACATTGTACCATAAAGTTGATACAATTGAAAGCGAGACCCCATAGCACATGCAGTTAAGGAATTCCAACTTAGTTACGGAAACTGATTATATATTATAACACTAATCAATTGTAGTTAAGTCTTCCACATTGTCACAGTGGATTATCAGCATGGTGGAAAGAGGGGTGAGGATTGAATCTAGCAAAGTATTGCAGCAATGGAAGCGATTATCTGATATTTAGCTCCAATATTAGATGATCAATCTACTGTTTCCTATTTCTTAGAGGACCAAGTTATGACATTACCTCCTAAGTAAATAATATAAGCTATGGTTAAGGTACTGCCATCTCAATTGCCAGCCCTATTGGCAACAGAGTAGGCATGCAACTTCATTGGTTGAATAACCCAATGAGTTGTTGTTGGACGATGCATGAACTATAAGAGCTTGCTGATAAAGTAAGCAGGGTCAAGTCATGTTATTGAAAGGAGTTATGGAGCCCCAATGCTGTGGAAGGTTGTTCTATCTATTAAAGGACTACTATCGTCAAGAACAAGAGCTACAAAGATGGAGAATGGTGTCGACCCTCTTGTACAAACTACATATTGAAAGTTTTAGCAAATGTCATTGTTTATTTGTGGTATGCAAGTAGCATGCCATTATGTGTAGGAGTAACTTCCACGCGGAGAAACTCATGTATGGATCCCAAGTCTTTTCTTGAAAACCAATTGGAGAGATAATGTAGAAATCACGATATAAAAACATTGTTGTTGTTGGTGATGGGGAGATCATCTACTTAAATGAGATAATACACCATGATAGAATTACAATTGCAAATTTAAAAAAAAAAAATGTATTTGACCTAGAATTGACAAAGCTAGAAGAGAACAAAAGACTTTTTAGCTCATTGTATGAAGCTCGAGGAACTTGTTTAAGACCATAAATAATTTTAGTTAATTAGGCACAAACATAAGAGGCTTGTCAACAAAGCTTGAAGGTTGAGTCATCAAAGCCTCTCAAGTAAGTGTTCCATGAAAAAAGACATTATTCATATTCAGTTGTCAAATACACCATCTTCAAGCAAGTGCAATAGGAATTGTGATGGATTTCACTACAGACAAAAAGTTTTGTGATTGTCCACCTTAAGTCATTGATAAAAGTCTTTGGCTACACACGGGCCTTGTATTGAGCAATTCTCCCATTAAGATTAACTTTGATTAAAAAAATCCATTTGCAGCCAAAAAAATTTTGATTTGATGAGAAGACAGCACTTCCTTCCTAGGTTCCATCATGCAAGAGAATGGATCAAACATGTCAGACATAACTTGATGCCAATTGAAGTCTTTAAGGGCTTGAGAAAGGCAAGTGGCCTCGACAGATTCCAAAATAGGAAGTTTGGTGATGTGATGAATCTATTTTTTTTGTCAATAAATATTATTTTGGGGTCACGTTCATGGTCATGGAATAGGTCCTAATGCGAGGATTAGATGGGTGAGGCATGGGTATCAAGGGAAATTAATGTAATGCCTTATGAGTATGGGGTTGATCCCATGTGGAATGTAGGATTTTAGAGGTGAGGTTAAGAAATGATGTAGAGAGTGCTTGATATATTGTAGAGGTTAAGAATTAAGAGTATGTTTGGTAATGATTTTAGGAAGTATTTCTAATTTTTTAATATTTAAAATTTTTTATCTTTAAAAAATTATAAAAGGTATAAATACTTTTTAGAATTATTGTCAAACAATGAGATAACTATGTAAAAGTCAATTGAAGTGGCTGGAATATTTTAATTACAAAATTAAATTTTTTTTTTTTAACAAAATATGCATTCAAGGCAAAGATCCTCTTAGAATCGACCCTTTGGTCAATCCTCCTCCTCAACTAGATGCTTATAACCAAAGGTTGAGAGAGAAGATGCTTATGACCAAAGGTTGAGAGAGAAACATGAATTCAAAGAAGACAATGCTTTTGGCCATTGGCTCAATCTTTGATTCTACTCAGATAAGAATGGTGGTTAGCTCAAATGAATCCATGGAAACTTGTATCAGATCTTCACACAAGGTTGCTTGACTTTTAACCCTCACAATCCGTATAATGGATGCACAAAAATTTAGGCCATTAAAGGCTTGATCTGGGTATGATTACCTTTGATTTACTCACCCCTTGATGCCCTTAAAGATCTATGGAAGCTGAAACACATATTGATGGACTACAACCAAAATTATAAATTCTATCTTCAAAAATCAGAAATAGCAGAAAATGAAACTAAATTGTGTCAAGATTGATTCCAAATTGAATCTAAATTGTTCAAAATTATCCAAAAATCCTCCGTCATCTACCTCTATGCTCTAAGAAGAAGACGATGAAGAAGATGATGATGATGCCTCCCCATTCTTGTTGTCTATAACACTTGACGCCATTACCCTTGGTTCATTCCTAGCTAGCATAACAGAATCTGTCATCTCCTCTGTAGATTGTGCCATATCTCTTCAACTGCAACAAACTCATGATGGAAGTTATGTAGATGATAAAAAATGAATTAAGAACTCTTCTCATGCCAATTTTCACATGGCAGCTCAGAGTAGGTGCGCTTTGCTTTGCATGTGTAAATTGCAGGTGTCCCATTGTGCATGGAGTGGAGTACCACGTGTGTTGGGCAGCTGTGCATAGGCTTGAGCATACACTTTCCCTTTAGAGGCTCATGTGCTTGATCACTTTTGTGTACAAACTTCTCCTGTGCCCACCTCCTTGTATCACCTCTGCTCAGAGACTTCTCCTTGCCTTGGTTTCTTTCATCACCACCAACCAATTATATATAAGTGCCTCAAATTATTAATTGATATATATTCCTTATTGACCTTTTTGTAAAAACTATTATAAAAAATATTTCTTATATTGATATGCCAATATCATATTAGATTTCCGTATAAAATAAGGAAAGTAATTATGAATAATATCTTTATAAATATTTTAAGTTAAAGGAAAAAGTTATGAGATAGAGATGGAGATAGGCTTTCGAGGATTATATATGGTGTGATGGATAAACATACAAGGGAAAATGAGAGATACCTGGAAGAGCAAGGGAGTTCCTGAAGGGATGTTTTGGAAACTAACAATTGTATTAGGTTTTTGTTATTGGTAATATTCTCAATGATATATTTGAATGATTCTCTTTTATCCGTGAATGTAAGTGTGTTTGGTTGAACCATATAAAAGCTTCTTGCATCTTTGTGTGGATTATCCTATCCTTATATTCTTAAACTAACATCTAAATATATATGAGGTGATCTTGAATGTGTCTATGTAGTATGATTTTGTATGTGTAGAAGACCATGCAGCATGGGTTGTTGTCTAGCAGCTCAATTCAATATACTCAATTTATTGCTGAGGGTATGGTTCCGAAAAAAGTTAGTAGGAGTTGGTCCAGCCTGGCAAGGATCTGGAGACGCAAGAAACAGACAGCAGTTAAAGCAAGAAATTCCAAAGAAACAAGAGGAAGACGTAAGTGTGCGCTGCTTTCCTCCTCAAAGGAGAGGAAGATTTGCAGCAGATGCCATAGTTGAAGGCACTGATCTTGGAAAGTCTTAGGCCTCGTCATCCGAGACACTTTGTGTTGCCTCATTCAGCTGTGAATTAAAGGAGATGGGTTGGATCCCAAAGACTAGGCAAGATCCAGTGGCGTTCAAGGCTGAGAGGTTCATGAACAGAAAAGGCAATGGGGTTGAAGCATTTGGTGTAAAGTTCTGCAAAGCCACTCCCATGGATCTACATAATCAGGATTTATAATTAATAAGATAATTACACAAGTAAAATTTTGCTTTGAGAAATCTACTAGTAAATGCATGCATGCAATTAAATTCTGTCCTCTCTCTTTGTGATTTCTATAATTCATTTGCTGTATTTTTTTTTTATAATTGTAAATGAAAATTAAATGAAATAAAATCCTCATAAATAATATGGCATCAACACTCTCTACATCAGAGAGAACTCCAGTTCTTCCAAAGCCTCCCAACACAGAAGTCCAGTAGAGATGGTGACAGTAAGGAACCAGGAGCTTCTTCCCACGCACCGCTGCATGGTGGAAGGAGAGCTTTCCCTTAATGCATGGCACCTATATTCGAAATGGTCTCAACCCCCATCACCAACCTCATGGCCCTCATCACTTGTTTGAAAGTGATGGCATGCTACATTCGAGTCCGTTATATGATACTGGTCAAGCTACCTTCTGTAGTCTCTATGCGAAGACTTATAAGTATCTTCCCCATTGTGTTAACATGCTTCTACACCATTGGAAGAGTAATAAATGGCCAGATTGATCCTATGAAGGTTTTGGTTCAGCCAAAAGTAGCCTTGCTCCCTTTTCAAATAGGGCTTTTTGCTCTTGGAGAATCCAATCTCCCATGCATATTCAATTCATTTGACTGATGAGAAGGGTGGTATTGAGAGGATTGGGCACGGTGATTTTGATGGGAAGGAATTGTTCCTCCCTATGTAACCTTCTCTCGCATTGACAAGAATGGCTCCAAACAGTAGGGTGTTCCCATATCCTCTTTGAAGTGTCCAGCTTCTGTCTATGATTTCTCTACTACCAAACAGTATACAGTGTCCTCCGACTCTTTGAAACTAAATATCAGGTGTAGGGGAATCCTAGTGAGTGCTGAGCTTGACAAGGTAGCAAGGATTGGAGTGCTTCCACGGTATGCATCAACTGACCCAAAATCAACCCTAATTGATTATAAAGGATAAGATGTCGACCTTCACATTCCTTTCTCTAGGGATACAATGAATTGGAACTACTCAACTACTAAGGAGTTAAAGTTGGAGGTTGTTGCTAGCATATCGTTAAACATTTGGCTTCACCCACTGTAAAGATATAGGAACATTAGACAAAGATTAATCGCCCTCTACTAAGTCCCACCTTAAGTTGTGTTGAATTGGAACAATGATTTGGACATGGTTCAAATTTGATAAATATGTGATCCATATTATGTTTCAAAATTTTGGAATTTGTCATGTGAGATACTATATGGATAAGTATAGAACCCTGTGACACTAAGCAATAATATAATTTCAAGAAGGATATATATTTGCATTACCATTACTATTATCTTATTGGATTTTTGTTTGCTCCTTTATTTATCTCATTATGTTATTGAGCTATATATATTTATGTATATTAAGTAGCTTGTGGCAAGCTTGAATGCAAGTTAGACTTGCATTGTTAGTCTCTCCATACCATACTTTTGAATGAAATGACCCTGTTGCCTTAGGGCCAAGCTTGATTCGGGGATCAAAATGATTCCATTTGGTGCTGGAAGGAGAATTTGTCCAGGGTATGATCTAGCCATTCTGCATTTGGAGTACTTTGTAGCCAATTTGGTGTTAAATCTTGAATGGAGAGCTGTGGATGGGGGGAAGTTGGTCTATCAGAGAAGCAGGAGTTCACAGTAGTTATGAAGAATCCATTGCAGTTTACTCATCTCCTAGGTGGAAATAAGAATATTAAAGTAAGTTATTATTATTGACATATGCATGTGACGAGAACTTTGAATGTGAAAATGACCAAATCACTACAATTAATGTAAGGATTTTGGACATCTTGATCTAGGTACGTATTAATTCTTAGTAAATGAAGAGCTTAGTCTTGAAGTCATTATCTCCATACCAACCTCTTTCATCCTCACCCCTTTATGATTTATTTTTTGTGTCATTTTCAGGCTTTATCTTCACAATTTTATAGTGAGAGGTCATCTTTATCTTCTGTTTTACATCTTGGCTTAGTGTTCCTTAATGGGAATTTTATAAATTATTAATTGCAAAAACAAACAAGAAGCAAATTAACCTTCTTACCAATAGTCTTAATTTCTATCATGAGTCAATGATATTTTCTACAAATATTTTCCTTGTATAAGAAATTAAGATCAACTTGCAGGAGAAATAAGATGTTACAACAAATAACCTATTAGGGTAAAGACAAAGTTAAACTAATGGGACTTCAAGGGCAAGACAAACATTTACTTCCTATAAGGGTGAAAACAAAGTTAAAACAATGAGGCTCCAAGGGTAAGACAAGCAACTTATAAAGGTGAATTTGATACCTTCATAATGAAGGATTCCAAAAATGTTCTTAAAGAATATTTCAATCAAGTTCATTTTATTTTCAATCAAATCCAATCAAGTGGAGCAAATTGATAATCAAAAAAATTATTGAAATGATTTTGAGAAGCATGACTAGGAAATTGAGCATATTGTTAACATTTCGATCATATTCATTTATTGTCAAACAAAATATTTTGAATTAGCTCCATTTGATCACGATTATTTGTTGTCAATGAAATGTGATAAAATGGAGCTCAATGGTTGTCAAAATATTATTGAAATGATTTCAAGAAGCATGACTAGAAAATTGAACATATTGTTCATCTATGACAAGCTTTGCAAACTCTATCTTCTTCTAAAGGATGTTTCAAAGAAAGAAGGTGAATGTAGCCATGAAAGAAATAACAATTTTAGGAGATTTGAAAATGACACGAAAGAAGATTCTTACACTTCATTTTTTTGGAGTTCTAATGATGAAAAGGAAGCAAATTCTTATACTTCTCCAAACGAAGGATGAGGAAGAAGCATGGCAAGAAGTAGGGAGTATTCTAGCTTTTTCGCTATGTAATGCTACAATTGCAAATGTTTTGGTCACATTCAAATTCTCAATCCTTCTGAATAAGGAAGAAAGGATTGATGAAGGGTACACCTATTGTAATATTTAAGTAGATATTAAAAAATTTATTTGGTACTTTTATAGTGCTTGGAATAGTAATGGAAGAAGGTTGCAAGTTAAAAGGACGAAGCGATATTCTAATAAAAACAAATAAGAATTGCTTGAAAGGAAGAGTCAATTTTGGTCATGTGGGGGGTTTTCCCCGAGTTGCCTTAAGGCGGTTTTGTTTGGAGGTGCTTCCTTTTTGCCTAGGTGGAATTAGTTTTTAGCTGCTTCATTGCTTCATAACTTCGACTGTATTATCTTTTTCTGACTTACTGCTTGTTGGAGAGGCGAAGTCTCATGCCCTTCTCTTTGCTGCCATGGGCTTTTTATAGTCATTCTTCCCCTCTAGCTTTTTCTGTTTCATTTTACGTCTACCACAAGCTGATAAGGTGGTTGGAGATTTCTTTTCAGCAAAAAATAGGAAAGGAGGTTGGTTCTGAAGGTCGTCTCTTGTAGAAGACCTTACTCACAAGTGGGGTGATTTTTGGTATCTTCACTTACCAATCAAACCTAGAAAACAGATTTGAAGAAAGAAGCATCCATTAATACAAAAAAATTTTGTATCACAAAATTGAAAGCGTGCAGATAATCTCAAGTTTTACAAACAGAGATGAAAGAAAGTTGGAAGTGAAAAGTAAAAGAGTATGGGCAAGGGTGAAATCCCCTAGCAGATTGGGAGAGGAGCACCGTTCCAAGCACTGAGACAATCCAGAAGAGGGTCGATGATCTTCCCCTCACACATTGCAGTAAACACCTTGTCAAAATCCTCCCCTGGTGACCTCACCTTTTCACCAGTCAGCAGCCCTGTTCCCAGCTCCTCCCTCACAAACTTGTACAATGGGTATGACCTGCACTCCTTGATTCGGTTCGGAATTGATGGGTTTCCACTCTCCACTCCATCTCTTGCGCTCTCAACCTCTTTGGGCAAAACGGCCTTCAACTCCTCCTCGAATGCCACTATTTTTTGGAAGATTGAGGTGCTGCCATTCTTCTCATTTTCGCCATTGTTCAGCGCATGTTCCACCAGAACTTGCCTTACCTTCTGCATCAGTGGATATGTGGCGCTGCAGGGGTCATCGATGTAGGCAAATACATGTTCGCTATCCACCACTTTTTGCAAGTCCTTCTCGCAGAATCTGGATGGGTGGAGTTCTCCATTGGCTCCAGTGGTTAGAGTTTTCTTAGCTACGTGGCTTACAGTCTTCTTCACTGTGCTCTTCAAATTCTCTTCCAAATGCCTCAAATCAATGGCCTGGCAGAGTGCCACTAAATATGTGGTAGACATCAGCTTCAAGATATCCACCGCTTCAGCTGTTTTCCGGGAGGAGATTAAGCCCAAGGAGTTCACATCTTGGTTGTGTTGCTCAGCACTTTCGACATGGTTGGTGACAGGATTGGCCAAGAACTGGAGCTCTGAACAGTAGGAAGCCATGGCAATTTCTGCTCCCTTGAAACCATAGTCCAGACTCGGGTTTCGGCTTCCAGAGAGATTTGATGGCAGTCCATTGTTGTAGAAGTCATTGACAAGCTCTGAGAACTGGGCAAACATAAGCTTCCCAATGGATGCAATGGCCAAGCGGGTGTTGTCCATGGAGACTCCAATTGGGGTCCCCTGGAAGTTGCCACCATGTAGAGCCTTGTTCCTGGAAACATCGATCAAGGGGTTATCATTCACAGAGTTGATCTCCCGTTCAATGGATTTAGTTGATGCTCGGATGACTTCAATATGTGGGCCAAGCCATTGAGGTGAAGTCCTGAGAGCATATCGATCTTGCTTCGGCTTCTGCAGAGGATCCATCTCATGTAGATTCTTAGCTTCTTTCACATAAGAGCTTCCATCTAGAATGTGCTCCATAATGGCTGCAGCCTCGATTTGGCCAGGGTGGTGCTTCAATTTGTGAGTCAAGTGGTCAGTGAATTCGGGCTTCCCCTGCATCACTTCAGCAAAAATAGCCGATAAAACTTCAGACAAAACTGCCAGCACATTGGTCTCAAAAAGCACCATAGAGGCCAAGCCAGAGCCAACTGTAGTGCCATTAACAAGAGCTGTGCCTTCCTTAGGCTGCAACTCAAAAAATCCGGACTCGATCCCAGCCATTTTAAAGGCCTCTTCGGCATTCACAACTTCACCGGAAGGTCCAACAGCTTTGGAATTAGGCCTGCCGGTGAGAAGACCAGCAATGTAGGAGAGAGGAACCAGGTCTCCGGAGGCAGTGACGGTGCCACGCAGAGGCAAGCATGGAGTGATGTTGTGATTGAGGAGCTTGGTGATTGCTTCCAGAATCTCAAATCTGATGCCGGAATAGCCTTGGAGGAGGGTGTTGATCCTCACGAGCATGGCGGCTCTTGTTGCTGAGTGAGGCAGTGTGTGGCATGACTCTGTTCCGTTCCCAAATATCCCAGCATTCAAGAACCTGTATCAATCATCAACAACCCAGCACATCACCAACCATTTCATGTTTTCAAATCAGAACACAACTGTTTTAGATAATAGAAAGTTACCAAAAAGGACTCCCCGAGTGGGCTCGGACGTGTTGACCATATTCATCAAGAAATCCGGCTTTAAAAGTGTTTTCTAATTTTTATTAATTATTATTTTTTTCTAAAATGTTTTGTATGTTAAAAAAAACACTCTTAAAATTTTTATTAATAAACACAATTGTTTATTAGAATGTATTATCCATGATTTTTAGAGTGTGTTTGATACATATTCTAAAATGTGTTTTTGGTATTTTTAATACTTAAAATTTTTTATTTTTCAAGTATTAGAAGGTTAGAAACACTTTTTTAAATTAGTGTCAAACGCACTCTTAAAGTATTAAAAATACTAAAAACACTTCCTATAATTATTATCAAACACACTCTAAAAATGCATCTGAGAGTGATTCTAGAAAGTGTTTCTAACATTTCTAACATTCAAATAATAAAATTTTAAAATATTAGAAATATTAAAAACGCTTCCTAACATCACCATCAAACAAACTCTTAATCAAAATACCTTTAATAAAAATGTTTTTAGTGAAAATATTTTTAAGCTTATAGTATTTTGCCTACAAGTAACTTTTCAACATTCTAAAAGTGATTTTTAAATTTTATAGAAGACTTGGAATGCATTTGAGGTAAAAAGTGTTTCTAATATTTTTAATACTTAAAAAATAAAAATTTTCAAGGGTTATAGATATTAAAAATATTTTCTAATATTTTCTTCAAAAATGCTTTTAATGCCTAGAAATATTACTAAGTAATTTTACCTGATGAGCTCCTTCTGAAGGGCACCACCTTGTTTGGTTCTCCTATGTGCAGTAGCACCAAACCCAGAGGTGACACCATAGACGTCGGTGCCTTTCTTCATGCACTCCATCACCCAATCACTGCTCGCCTTCACGCCTGCTCTCGCCGTCTCCGACAACTCCACACTCATATCCCCCTCTCGCCCGGCGATAGCCGCCACCTGCGATATCGTAAGCGTCTCACCACCGAGCCGAACAAACGGCTTCCGGTACTCCGCCACCATGCGCTTCACTTCATCCAAATGGCTTCCCTTCAACGTCTCCGCAGCCATTCCCCAGTTCAGCGGATCACTCACGCAGAAACTCTCCACCTTGTTGCTTCCATGGCAGTTCATTGCATCCATATCTTAGAATCCCCACAAAGAAACAACTTCAAAAAGCTGGTTTTTCTCGACAACCAAGAAGGAAAGAGAGAGAGAGAGAGAGAGAGAGGAACTAGACAGTAGTGCTCTGAACTTACTAAGGTGTATGGTGAATGAAGCTTCTACTATATAGAACTTTTCAGCCCTGCAGTCTTTGAAATCCCACAGGGTCACTGGTAGGTGGGCTAGATGGCGAACTGGCTTCATGGGGTTTGTTGAAAACCAATCCAGACCCTTAATCTGTCTACACGAAAGGCTCAGATGCTGCAACGTGACGTGGAATCCACGTGGATTTAGGGATGGAGCTCGGATGTTTCTTACTGGTTAAAACCCAAGACAAATGTGGCGTGCGGGCAAAGGGTTGGTGGGATGTGGGAGTTGTTAGCCTGCTTAATGTAATTTCAATTCCTTGATTAAAAAATAACGAAAGTAAAATCATTTGAACATGTGCACTGCCTAAAAGAAGTTAAAAATCGGTTTTCAGTCTTTATAGAATTAGAAATTTTTTTTTTTTTCTAATTTTTAAAAACAAAGAAAAATGAAGAATAATAATTTTTAAAGAATAAGTAAAAATTATTTTCACCAAATTTTAAAAATAAATAGAAACCTAATTTCAAAAATTAATATATGAATAATATATGCAACGTAAATATGAGTCACATAAATATAAATTTTACTACAATTCATAAAATATAGACGAGACTTTTTCATATGATATAGATACGAGTTTTATTCAGTAAATCATATGATTTTTACCATTCATAAAATATAGACGATACTTTTTCATATAATATGGATATGAGTTTTATTTATTAAATCATATGATTTTTTTTCATCAATTTTTAATGAAAAATTATTTGACTAAGTATAAATACAAGATTGGTTTTTGTAACCTATCAAACAAGCATGCCTTCCTCCCACAATTTTGACTGATTGAATTTGGACGAAATAGCAATATCATATTAATAGGTGAGTATTTGGTGGGTGGCAAGATCTGTTGCAAAAATAGTTGGTAAGAAGAGATCGGAACTAGTCTTAATCCATCTCTTGTTCAATTTGAGACAAAATGGGGATTTCATTTAGTCGTCAAAAGCCATTGGATTTGACTAAATTCTTTGTACTTTCACCTTCTCTCCAACTCATTTTGTATCAATCCATTCAAATATGAAAATATATTCTGCAAGCAGAAACGTGTTTGGAAAATATCAAGTTAGGTGGTCCATGCTTATCAAACCACTATGCCTTTAAATGTGTGAATTCTAGGCCTTTGATAAAAGTAAAATCAAGTTATATTTTATTATAAACGAATAAAACTTGGGTAGAAAACTATAGCACATAAAGATGTACATATAACATGAATATGAAAGTTTTTAAAATCCATTTGAAAATGACTTTGAGATGATTAGAAATTACAACCTTTTTTTAACTAATGTTTTGATGTAAATAAAAGAAAATACTTTGAGAATATAATTTTTAAAAACTGAATTTCAAATTCCCTATTTAATAAGTGATTGTTCTAAACCGACTCCAAAAGGCTTTCTAAATTTTTAGAAGTGAATCTCAAAACTTTGCCAAATATCTTTAATTTGTTTTAATGAAAAAACACTTTAAAACATTTACGAAGTACTTTCAACAAATAAAAATAATGCTTAATTATGTTTCTAACTAAGGAATGTCTATAATTGAATATTCTTTTTATGAGTTTTTGGTTGTTTAAAGAGGCATTTATTTTTGCCTTTGTTGCCTCAGCTTATGCTTGAAGGGCATAACCAACATATTGTGATTTATTCTCTTTTTTGTTTTTCTATGCTGATCGCTTGATTTTTCTAATTTATCGCATCAAAACACAATTTATAATCTAATTCACTATTCTATAACAGCTTGTACTCGATCAAAAAGTGATTTTAGTACAAACTACTGTAGTATAGTTGTTTTTAGGTATCATCCACTAGGATGGATTATTTTTGGTAATCAAGGCTTAAATGAGAGGAGAAGAAATAATTGTGATCAAGTGAAAATGATTTGACAATTCATGATAAAAGTTCAAAATAACAATGATTTCAAATTGAGAGAAAATGAAATGTAAAATCGAATAAAATTAATAGAAAATGAAATTCTCAGAGTTAGGATTTTCTAAAAAACAATTTTCATGGTGAATAGATGTTAAGATCCAATTTTCATCAAGTTAGATTGAAAACCTAAATTTTCATCTAATCCGATTCTTGATTTAGCTTTAGGTTTAGATCTAATTTTTCTTCAATTTAGGTCATTTAATCCAAGAGATCAATTCAAATCATGTATTCAATTCATCTTAAACTATCTTCCAATGATTCACACAATGCAACTATTTAATCTTATCAAATCAAGCATTAAGAATTTGATAAATATACCTAATTTGCATTATAGTAATCATTCAAGACAATTTGAAGAGAGAAATCCTCAAATTTCAATTAATCAATCAATTGGATCAAATTACCTTTGTAATTCAAGCTCATTTATCTAATTCACCATAAATCTTGCCTCTAGATCCTCCCTCCTCCAAGAACAACGAGATTTAGCCACTCATGCTTGGAGATTTGATCTCACAAGACATGTTTGGCTAGCGAGAACATGAGAGAAAATAAAGGAAAGTAGAAAATTCTATAGAGAGAGGAAATCTGGAAAATTCTCCAATTAGAAAATGTCTAAAAAAGTCTTTAAAATAAGTAAATCAAGTTTTTATTTATAGGCCAAGGTCAAGTGGACACTTGGCATCATCTAAGAGGTCTTCTGAAGGCTTCTTCATCAAGAAATCTAGAGTTTAGTAATAAAATGCCCATTTCGCATGAGATCCAGCAATTTCGCTCGAGCTCCAACAATTTCGAAAGACTGTGAGAAGTGGAAAATGCATTAGAACCAATTCCGCCTTCCTGAAGCATTTCGCATGACTGTGCGAAATTTTCGTATGGTCATGTGAAATCAGTTTTTAGATTTCCCTTTGAGCTCCAACAAAAATTGCTTTCTAGTCCATTTCGCACGACTATGCAAAATTTCCGCATGTTCATGCAAAATGAGAATACTTAATTTTTCAACTCTTTTTTGCCATTTCTTCCATTTCTTTCTTTTGAATCCACCTCCACCTCCCAATCAGCTCCAAAGCTTGGTCCAAGTGCATTGCTTCTTCCTCATCATCCACATTTTTTGCCCTCCTCGATTCCATTTCTCTTTTGTCGCTCAATACTTCAAAATCACCTTAAAATATCTCCAAAACTTCACAAAAATCATTAGTATCTCTTGTAAGGGTAGCAATGTATTACTTGGGCATATTAGGCATAATTACCACTCAAAAGGTATGAAACTCATGAGAATTATTATCTTAAATATGCACTTTTTGAGTAGTAATCATATGCTCTACACTTGTTGCAGTTTGTTTTCAATGGTGACTTGTTGATCCATTAAAGATATGAGTAGGATGATATAGCTAGTGCTATTGACATCAAAATTCACATGAGTGTTTAAGTGAATAAACTGATTCTCCAATTCGATCTCATCATTAGTTTCAGGTGGTTTTTAAGTGATGCATAGTGAAGCACTCCAGTATTAGTAGATTTATTAAATGTAAGTCCTAAAAACTTGTTATGCTCGTATCCTCTCTTTTGAAATTGCGATGTCTTTGGATGTATCTAACAAAATAAATAATATATATATATATAAGTGTTAATATTTACTTGTAAATAGTTTTATCACACTTCCTTTGTAACATCTATAGTGTTTCTTTCAACACCCCAATTAAATCTTGTTTGTTTTAATAGCATACTAAACTTACAATGCTTAATGCCAAACCTATTAAATTTCTATTTAACTTGTTTTATAGGTTAGTTTCAATTGCTTTTTCTTTTCATATCTTCATGAATTTTAATCTATATTTTTTTGTATAAATATTTCACCTCTCATGTTTCCTTCATTTATTTCCTCTACCATGATATCTATGAAAATTTTTCTATGGTAGAACTCCATAAAATTGTATAATCCCTATCCATTAATTCATTAGATGTTGCATGTATAAATTGAGCCATTAGATGTTGTCACTTAAGAAAGAAAACCAATGATGCATATAAGTACAATTCATGCACAAACTATACAAGAATTCTAATTGTATCTTTAAAGCATTTGAAAAGCAAATTGAACAAACCAAATTCAACCGTACGTTATAAAAGCGTACAATAGGAGACTTTGTCCTTATCCCATACTTATATGGACTATGCCTAAATTCTTTAGCCATGCTTGCTGCTCAAATTAATGGTTCCTTGTTCTATACCCTCTTACTTATACCACCATGGAAAACTCCTATTTCTTTATTTCCATTTCCCTTTTAAAATTTTAATCCATTTGGCCTTTGAAGAACTGGCACTCCCTTTATACAAAATAATTAAACATTAACTATATATGGTAACTAATTTTGGAGAAGAGAAAGGAACATCATGATTTTGGCATTGACCAATGACTATAGATAGAAATTCAACCCTCCAATATTCTAATTACTACCATATATATATATATATATATATATATATACCTAGCTGGACCCATCCCCACACCCACTCCTACCGCACTAACTACTTAACTACAATATTTCTCTTTTTTGAATTCTAAAGATATAAAATGCCTTTCAGACAAAAATTTGGGAAAAGAACCATAGGTCCTTGAAACTATACAACCTCAATTGAATAGCCATATTCATCCATACCCATGATGAAGAATCATGAACCGTTAAAATAACATCCAAAGGTATGCAACTCAAGAGCATAAAAACATAATTTTTGAAGGGATTAAAAGAGTAAACCAATTAGTAATACAAGTTAAAAATAGTTTTGTATTTTACTTTCATCTCATAATATATGTTTCTTTAATTTATTCTAATGGGTTAAATATTGTCTCTAGTCTTGATATTAACTAGATCTAGTCTGACTATCTACCCACCATACACATACATAACACCATAAATAATGGGGAGTGAAGCTACCTAAAATCAACTTACCTAATAATAGGTACCTTGGCAATGACCTACCTCAAGGTCTAATAAACTAACAAACCTGACCCTTAAAAGAAGATATTACCAACTCTTGGCTTCTAGTGAAAAAGGCTATTAACCCATGTGTCGACCCGTGAAAAAGTTTGACTATGACAGAATACCTTAACTATATAAATCCTAAAATGCATGGCAAAAGGAGGTCCTCCTCCTCCATAAAAAATCACTCTCTACATCTACTAAATGACAAAATTCCTTCTGTGTTTACCAAATTGATGAATAAAAATCCATTCATGAAGATTTTGAGCATCTTCATTGGCACTGTTTGTGTGAAAGTCTAAGCACTCCTTAGAACAAAAAGTTGTCATGGAGGGTTGAAAATGAAGTTGAATCATTCCAATGGAGTTTTCTTTTATTTATTTTCCTTTTTTAATCTTTTCTTCAATCATTTTTATCTTGTGTGATATTCAAAAGAATATTAGCTTTGAAGTTTCATAAATATGGGATTGAAGAGAAGCAAATATGGATCACAATAGTACCCTTCTTTGTTTCACGCTAAGAGAGTAATTCTTGAATATGATAAGAATTTTTAGAAGATGTCTACCTAAAACCTATAGCCTTAGGGTCCATGACCTAAGCCCCAAGTATTATGACTTAGCCCCCCTTATACGCGGACATACCTAATAATATATGTATAGCAAGATAAGCAAGTTTGAAAATTGGAACCTATCGATTCAATAGCTACTACATATTGGAAAATGGTTAGTGACATAGTTACAAGCCCATGGTACAAAAAACTAGACAATCTTCATCTCAAGCAACCAAAGGTACCTCATTCTCAAAGACCAGCAAAGCATTCCAACCCACACCTACCAGCCAGGACACCCATCCTCACAGTTGATAACTAAATCTCTATCAAAAAGACCACGTAAGACATGTTGCATCTCACTCAACTTGTTCGGGAGTTTAAGACTCTTTTTATCATATGAAACTTGCTTATGCTTGTACACTTAGTCAAAGGCACTCGTACGAAATTAAGAGGCTATAAAAGTCGTCAGCAGCATATGGTGGACAAATATGCTTCAAAGCACCTTAGGTGTTCATAATTAAGATGCACCGTAATAGGTCACCAAAGTCATCAAAAAGCACAAGAATGATCTTGATATTAACTCCCATACACATTAGCTAAATGAAAGGAAATCTTATCACTAAAGCAAGTGATCAATTGAAGTTCAAATAAATCTTCTCTAACACATCTATTTTATAATTTCTAGCTCATTTATTTTATTTTGAAAAGGAAAATGGTGAAAACCTACATCTCATGAGTTAAGAAAACCTTCCAATTGAAAACCTAAGGCCAAGTTAGTCTCAATACAAAAGACCTTTACTGATAATCTAGTCAGGAATTAATGGTCAAGGTGAACAACGAAAAAAAATAAAATCTAAAGGTATCTCTATTAAGAACCCTAAAGAAAACTAGCATTAATGCTTCTAATTCAAGACATTGATTCCTTTGTTAAACTACTCTTTATGGTTGTATGCGAAAGTTATCTTCGTGCAAAACTAAATCCTCACTATTTTGGAAACAAATCATCTCTGTGCTAAGCTGACCTCTACATCTTCGGGTATAAGTCACACGTGTATGTATTAAGTCAAACTCTACCTCTAGGTATGGGTCAACTTTGCACCAGACCAACTTTTATCTATGAGAATAGATCATCCCTATGGTAAAACCTTTAACCAAAAGGTCCATAGATATGCATTTCAGAAAAAAGTTGAACAGTTGTCAAAACCATAATGGTCATTTCTAATCATTCTAGTATGTATAGAGCTCAACCTAAATCTTTTCTACTATCCACCTTGGAAACATATCAAATTCCACTAATTGCATGCAAACTAAACAATAACTTGCATGTTGACTTATGATGTAGGAACTATTATAAGACAAGACAAGCTATGAAATGAGTACACCTCATCATAAGATCATTTAAATAATATGTCGAGAATCCTAGGCTAGCCGATTGTGACAAACTCTTAATCAAAATCAACAAATTGGAGAGTATAGCAAAGATATTAGCTGAATAAAGACACATCCAAGAACCTCACTCGTGTAGGTTAATGCAGGGGCAAACCATTATCAATTACATTATAAAAAAAAATTAGCTTTTCATGATTGAAGCAAGCACATCGATACAAGATATCATTCTATTAGAGAGTGTGTCATAAAGAAAGAAGTACAACTAAAATTTGTAAGATCTCAAGATCGAAATGTTGATATTTTTACTACAATCCTATCATTTTAACAATTGGTATCGGAGCTCAAATTGTAGTTATTTTTACCACAATCCTATTACTCCAACAAATTGGTATCAAATATTTCGCATAGCCAAGAATTAATACAAAAAAATTTTGTATCACAAAATTGAAAGCGTGCAGACAATCTCAAGTTTTACAAACAGAGATGAAAGAAAGTTGGAAGTGAAAAGTAGAAGAGTATGGGCAAGGGTGAAATCCCCTAGCAGATTGGGAGAGGAGCACCGTTCCAAGCACTGAGACAATCCAGAAGAGGGTCGATGATCTTCCCCTCACACATTGCAGTAAACACCTTGTCAAAATCCTCCCCTGGTGACCTCACCTTTTCACCAGTCAGCAGCCCTGTTCCCAGCTCCTCCCTCACAAACTTGTACAATGGGTATGACCTGCACTCCTTGATTCGGTTCGGAATTGATGGGTTTCCACTCTCCACTCCATCTCTTGCGCTCTCAACCTCTTTGGGCAAAACGGCCTTCAACTCCTCCTCGAATGCCACTATTTTTTGGAAGATTGAGGTGCTGCCATTCTTCTCATTTTCGCCATTGTTCAGCGCATGTTCCACCAGAACTTGCCTTACCTTCTGCATCAGTGGATATGTGGCGCTGCAGGGGTCATCGATGTAGGCAAATACATGTTCCCTATCCACCACTTTTAGCAAGTCCTTCTCGCAGAATCTGGATGGGTGGAGTTCTCCATTGGCTCCAGTGGTTAGAGTTTTCTTAGCTACGTGGCTTACAGTCTTCTTCACCGTGCTCTTCAAATTCTCCTCCAAATGCCTTAAATCAATGGCCTGGCAGAGTGCCACTAGGTATGTGGTAGACATCAGCTTCAAGATATCCACCGCTTCAGCTGTTTTCCGGGAGGAGATTAAGCCCAAGGAGTTCACATCTTGGTTGTGTTGCTCAGCACTTTCGACATGGTTGGTGACAGGATTGGCCAAGAACTGGAGCTCTGAACAGTAGGAAGCCATGGCAATTTCTGCTCCCTTGAAACCATAGTCCAGACTCGGGTTTCGGCTTCCAGAGAGATTTGATGGCAGTCCATTGTTGTAGAAGTCATTGACAAGCTCTGAGAACTGGGCAAACATAAGCTTCCCAATGGACGCAATGGCCAAGCGGGTGTTGTCCATGGAGACTCCGATTGGGGTCCCCTGGAAGTTGCCACCATGTAGAGCCTTGTTCCTGGAAACATCGATCAAGGGGTTATCATTCACAGAGTTGATCTCCCGTTCGATGGATTTAGTTGATGCTCGGATGACTTCAATATGTGGGCCAAGCCATTGAGGTGAAGTCCTGAGAGCATATCGATCTTGCTTCGGCTTCTGCAGAGGATCCATCTCATGTAGCTTCTTAGCTTCTTTCACATAAGAGCTTCCATCTAGAATGTGCTCCATAATGGCTGCAGCCTCGATTTGGCCAGGGTGGTGCTTCAATTTGTGAGTCAAGTGGTCAGTGAATTCGGGCTTCCCCTGCATCACTTCAGCAAAAATAGCCGATAAAACTTCAGACAAAACTGCCAGCACATTGGTCTCAAAAAGCACCATAGAGGCCAAGCCAGAGCCAACTGCAGTGCTGTTAACAAGAGCCAGGCCTTCCTTAGGCTGCAACTCAAAAAATCCGGACTCGATCCCAGCCATTTTGAAGGCCTCTTCGGCATTGACAACTTCACCGGAAGGTCCAACAGCTTTGGAATTAGGCCTGCCGGTGAGAAGACCAGCAATGTAGGAGAGAGGAACCAGGTCTCCCGAGGCAGTGACGGTGCCACGCAGAGGCAAGCATGGAGTGATGTTGTGATTGAGGAGCTTGGTGATTGCTTCCAGAATCTCAAATCTGATGCCGGAGTAGCCTTGGAGGAGGGTGTTGATCCTCACGAGCATGGCGGCTCTTGTTGTTGAGTGAGGCAGTGTGTGGCATGACTCTGTTCCGTTCCCAAATATCCCAGCATTCAAGAACCTGTATCAATCATCAACAACCCAGCACATCACCAACCATTTCATGTTTTCAAATCAGAACACAACTGTTTTAGATAATAGAAAGTAACCAGAAAGGACTCCCCGAGTGGGCTTGGACGTGTGGACTAGATTCATTAAGAGATATGAATAAGTTAACACGTCAAAGTTGACTGGTGGCCATTAACTCACGTATCCTAACACCGAGTTTTAAAAGCGCTTTTAACTATTTTTTAAATTAAAAAAAACACTCCTAAAACATAGTATTCCTTTGCGAAATATTAAAAGTAATTTTTTCACTTTTCAAAAGAGATTCAAATTACTAATATTTTTCCAAAAGTGCTTTTATGAAGTATTTTCTAAAACCACTGTAAACTAATTTTACCTGATGAGCTCCTTCTGAAGGGCACCACCTTGTTTGGTTCTCCTATGTGAAGTGGCACCAAACCCAGTGGTGACACCATAGCTGTCAGTGCCTTTGCTCATGCTCTCCATCACCCACTCACTGCTCGCCTTCACGCCCGCTCTCGCCGTCTCCGACAACTCCACACTCATATCCCCCTCCCGCCCGGCGATAGCCGCCACCTGCGATATCGTAAGCGTCTCACCACCGAGCCGAACCACCGGCTTCCGGTACTCCGCCACCATGCGCTTCACTTCATCCAAATGGCTTCCCTTCAACTTCTCCGCAGCCATTCCCCAGTTCAGCGGATCACTCACGCAGAAACTCTCCACCTTGTTGCTTCCATGGCAGTTCGTTGCATCCATATCTTAGAATCCCCACAAAGAAACAACTTCAAAAAGCTGGGTTTTCTCGACAACCAAGAAGGAAAGAGAGAGAGAGAGAGGAACTAGACAGTAGTGCTCTGAACTTACTAAGGTGTATGGTGAATGAAACTTCTACTTATATAGAACTTTTCAGCCCTGCAGTCTTTGAAATCCCACAGGGTCACTGGTAGGTGGGCTGGATGGCGAACTGGCTTCATGTGGTTTGTTGAAAACCAATCCAGACCCTTAATCTGTCTACGCCAAAGGCTCAGATGCTGCAACGTGACGTGGAATGCACGTGCATTTAGGGATGGAGCCCGGATGTTTCTTACTGGTCAAAACCCAAGACAAATGTGGTGTGCGGTCAAAGGGTTGGTGGGATGTGGGAGTTGTTAGCCTACTTAATATAATTTCAATTCCTTGATTAAAAAATAACGAAAGTAAAATCATTTGAACATGTGCACTGCCTAAAATAAGTTAAAAATCGGTTTTCAGTCTATAGAAATAGAAAATTGATGTCAAAATTTTAGTATATTATTTGCTAGTTGTTTTTTATTTCTAATTTTTAAAAAACAAAGAAAAATGAAGAACAATTTTTAAAGAATAAGTAAAAATTATTTGTACCAAATTTTAAAAATAAATTAAAAATAGACGGAAACCTAGTTTCAAAAATGAATATGTGGATGATATATGCAAAGCAAATATGAGTCATATAGATATGAGTTTTACTATCATTCATTAAATAAAGACAAGACTTTTTCATATGATATAGATATGAGTTTTATTTATTAAGTCATGCTTTTTTTCTTCAATTTTTAATGAAAAATTATTTGACTAAGTATAAATGAAAGATTCGTTTTTGTAACTAATCAAACAAGTATGCTTTCCTCCAACAATTTTGACTGATTGAATTTGGACGAAAGAGCAATATCATATTAATAGGTGAGTACTTGGTGAGTGGCAAGATCTGTTGCATCTCTTGTTCAATTTGAGACAAAATGGGGATTTCATTTAGTCGTCAAAAGCCATTGGATTTGACTAAATTCCTTGTACTTCCACCTTCTCTCCAACTCAACTTTTGTATCAATCCATTCAAATATGAAAATATATTCTGCAAACAGAAACGTGTTTGGAAAATATCAAGTTATGACAGGCGTAAGCTTATTGCACCTAACCACACCTGTACCCATATGTTGAACTTTGCTCTGAGGGTATGTCCAAAATGATTTCCTTAATCACTTTGTTCAGTTTAGCTCTCTAAACACTGTTTTTACATGAATGCAGGAAGTACTTGGCAATCATGTTGATCAGAAGGGATCCACTGTGCTTCCTGAAAAATTGCGATTTGATTTTTCTCATGGTAATTCGTACTCTTAGTTTACTAGTCTATAAATCTTCATTTTTGTTTTTAATGCATATGAACATTGAACAGGTAAGCCCATACATCCTGATCATTTGAGAAGAATTGAGTCTATCGTGAATGATCAGATCGAAGATGAATTAGATGTATATGGGAAGGAGGCAGCCCTTGCTGATGCAAAACGTATTAATGGTGTACGAGCCGTTTTTGGAGAAGTAAGCTGCTCACTGCCATTAGCATTATCATTTAAATTTGGTTCAGACACATAAATGTTCATTCTAGTTTGTAGTTGATGCTAAAGTGCAATCTATATTTTATACTTCTTGGTTTCTAGGTCTACCCTGACCCAGTTAGGGTTTTGACAATTGGTCAAAAAGTGGAGGATCTCCTGGCTGATCCAGATAATGAAGAATGGTTATCAGTTTCTGCAGAGCTTTGTGGAGGTTAATTTCTTGTAACTGTGAGTGCCTTTTCTTGGGGCCTTGATTTCAATTCTGTGATGAACCTTATTCATGGATATATTCAGGGACCCATATATCAAATACACGAGAGGCTAAGGCATTTGCTCTTCTATCAGAAGAGGGAATTACTAAGGGAATCCGAAGAATAACTACTGTTACAACTGATAGGGCTTTTAAAGCTATGGAATTGGCGTTTTCACTTGAGCTGGAAGTAGATGCTGCATCTGAAGCAGAAGGAAGCTTGTTGGAAAAGGTTTTTACTGAATTCATATCCGAATGTTACATAGATATAAATGTGTGTCGGATGCTGGTGCATGTCTAGATGTCTGGATCCTTCACATCTCAAATTTTGGGATATGCGAACTCACCTGAAATATGATCTTGCATGATACTTGGATATGACATAATAAAGAAAAAAAATAAAAATCTATTAGAAGCAAAAAATAACATATTCTTGATAAAGAACTTGCTCTATTTTCTCTTTTATCCCTATTTTTGAGAATGAAAAAAGTCGAAAATGTCGCTATTTGAAACAAAATATGAGTATCTTACAAGGATCCCACACCCACACCCACACCCTTGTCATGTTGCGGCGGGACTGGTATGTTGGGTGAAATTGATGTCTGGGAATTGAAGCTTATAGGGATTGTCATTTGGTGGATTTTATTGTGTGGACCATATTTCAAATTCCCAGGAAGTTTTGCCTTTTCCGTTATTATTGTCAGTTGAATTTTCTTTTCCTCTTCACAGAAAGTATCTTCTTTAAGAAGTCGTGTAGATGCAGCACCTATTCCCGCACCCAAGAAAGCTGATCTCAGGACCAAGATTTCACTACTTCAGGTATTGCAGCTGAGATTAGCAAGAAACACTTATTTTTTATGGTTTAATAAGTCTCTTTTCTTTTAGTCCCTCCTCAATGTGGATGTGCTACACTTTGGTAAATTACCTTATTCCATCAGGATCAAGTTAGAAAGGAGCAAAAGAAGATTGCTGAAGAAAATATACAGAAAGCGGTCAAGGTTGCCACTGAGATGGCAGACGGTGCTGCTTCAGATGGAAAGGCCTTCTGCATTTCTCTTGTTGATGTTGGGTTGGACACCACTGCAGTCCGTGAAGCAGTTCTGAAAGTCATTGAGCAGAAGGTCCTCAGCTGACTTTGGCCTTTTTTTCCCCCAAAATGTGCATCTTGTTTGGCGTATGGAAACTTTCACTGACTGTATCTATATGTTGGTGTGGAGAGGGAATATCTGTTACGGTTTTCAGCACAGATGAGACCACAAACAAGGCTGTGGTGTATGCTGGAGTACCAGAGAATGGAGAGAAGTTCAAGCAGTTAGAGCTATCTGAGTGGTTGACAGCAGCTTTAGGGCTGTACAATATTAGGATTCCAACAAATTATTTGTGGCGTAAACCAAATTCTTGAATTCCAGAAGGAGAAAAATGTTTGGACTGTTGAGTTTAATAATTATTCAAATCGCTGTTTAACTCTTAACCTAAAACCTACCTGGTGGGGGAGAAGAAATTTTCAAATCATGATGGGTTCATGCTTGAATCATGTGTACACATTACTGTTGGTTTTGTAGTGGTGCATGAAAAACTCTGCATAACTTCTGAGGTTTCAATCAAAAAACTTTCCCTCTGTTAATTATTTGATTTACCTACATTTGATATTGTTTGTTAATCTGAGCTTTGAATGATTGATTGATTCCAGGGATGTGGCAACAAAGTTTGCATCAATGAAACTGAGTTGATAGATGGCACTGCAGTTTTTAGGTACAATGCAATGCAAAGCTGTTTGATGGTATGCAGCTGATTTTCTTAGTTACTTTGAAATGTGAGAATAGTAAGTGAAAGGAAAAAATTGGACTGATTTTTTTTAAATGGGATGCCAAATATAGGTATTTATATGAAAGAAAGTGGACTTGATTTTCTAGTTTTAAATTTTATCTCCCTTAGAAGTAACTCTACTTGATATCCCATTTTCTTATCTTCTTGTGATATGTGAGTGGTCTCTTGAGGCAGAAACAACGTGAAAGGTTGGCGATGACCTTAGTAGACAAGGTCTACTACATATTTCTAAGTTGGAACACTGTGTTCTAAGAGTAGTGCTAGAGTGGGGTTTTGCGAAAGCTGAATGTTGAAGAGAGTTGGAAGCTAGAGTGGACTGGGGTTATTTGAGCTCTGATGGATTCCGGCAGTGAATTAGAAGGAAGAGCTGCTAGGACTAAAAAAAGAGTAGAAAAATATGGCCCTCTGCACCCAGAACAGATTTGACCAGACTACACTGCACCTCATCTCACCCTCCACCCTTTTGGTTGTAGGAGATGGAGATCTACATCCACAGCTTAACAAGAGTTGATTACCTTAGCAATCAGAGAATGTCTGTAGTTTTCTGCACACTTGATTTAATGCCATCAATTTCTTTAAGCCCCTTCTTCAAGGAACCCCAGTTCAGTATTTAGCTTGATATGTATCTCCTCATTGTTGCCCAAAATCTAATGATATACTCAAGCCTTGGGGTCGGGTTTGGTCACAAACCTAGAGCTCTGTTGCCCAACCCCATCTCAGTGTCTTCCTTCTCTTGATCCAGGAATTGTTGTTCCTTCAAGTAGGCTCCCTAAAGGGCTGAAACTGCGGTAGAACTTGCTCCCATTTTTCTTGGATTACTTGTAGCTCGCCTTCTACTATTCAACCATGAGTATATGCTATGGATTATTCTGTGCTATAATGATCTTTTGATTCTGGGTGTTTCCAGATTTGCGAAAAACTGATTGAATGTGTAGTCTCCAATGAATAAATCATAAGATTTACAAGATTTGTATATAGAATTAGACAACCTTGCATGCTTTTGTGATATCAAAATCTCTTCTTTTGTAGTTGGTAATGGAGGCAAACCCTTTAATTACTCTGATTTGTAAAATGTGATTATGAAAAGAATGTGTTGGATTGGAGAAAAGACCTAATATATTCCACTTTTATTGCCAATCTACCTTCTTGCTGAGTGGCAAGTTGGATGTTAATAAACTTCTCCTTTATGCTATGCTTGATTAGTGAAAAATATAGGTAAAAGAAAATAGAAAGGAAAAGTAAAAAAAAAAAAAAAAAAATCCTAGAAGAAAAAAAAAAAGCTTTAAAATTAATAAATTACTTTTATAGATTATTTCAAATTCATTTAGTTTATTTTTAATTTTTTATATATAATTTGAAATTGTAGAAGTTCTTCTTTTTTTTTTTTTCTTTTTTTTAACTGAATTACCTCTTTCCGTATAATAAAAATAGTGATAAAAGTGATACTGCATATAATATTGATTGTGAATTATTTAAACTTGAGAGTTTCTCAAATGCTAATAGCTTTCACTTCCTAATGTAACTTATCGCTTGGAAAGCAAATTTATATTTAATTAAAAATTTTAAAATATCATAATTATTTTAATAAAAACTTTTTAAAAATAGAATTACCAAAAGTATGCTTCTTTAACCCTTAAACTTAAATGCTTTGAAACATTATTCCAAAACTTAAGAATAAATACTCTAGAGTAGACAACCATCCAGGATTTTCTTTTTGGATTTGCTTATCCCCTAATGAGAGAAATATTAATGATTAAGATCTACCACCATTTCTAAAAGAATTGAGGCTAAGGATAGCCATATTAACTTCTTAATCCAAAAAGTCAGTTATAAGCAAATTTAGAGTCAATTAAATACTAAGAAAACTCAAGACATCATCCAAAGGTTTAAAGAAAAATCCTTGATTCCGGTGTAGGGGTTTGTTTGGCTCAATGAGGACTGTATTGTAACATAGAATATCGTACTTAATTTTCATGATTAAACTTGATAAGCTATAAGTAAAAATATAGTTAGATTCAAACAAATAATTAAAAAAAAAACAATATATATATATATATACTAGAACTCTCCTTTGGGTAGATATTGCAATATATAATAACTTTATGACATTTTTAATAATTTTTTTTAATGGATCACTTCATAGTCTATGTTAAAAATACATTTGCAATCTTTGGATGTACAAATATAGTTTAAGTAAAGAATATGATTTATCCCATGATATTCATTATTCATAAAGTGGTTAATTTACCTTTGTGTAAATCCTTAAATATCTTATGATTAATGAACTTCAATATACTCATTCAACAAGTACTTAAATATGTTGCAAGCAACCATTAGTAATGAACAATTGAATAATGTAACTATTCAATTACATTTTTATGAAACACTCAAGTTCGACCACTTTGGTGACTAACAAACTTTACATTATATGAATTTCAAAATTTTGTAATAAACAACATTTACACTTTTAGAGGATATTCATCAAGCTTTCTAATATGGTCACTTTGGTGACTAACACACTATAAATGATATAAACTCCTACATGATAATATAATTATCATATAAACATTACTTTGTGATAAATCAATATTTAACTATTATTATAAACATTATATAATAGTTAAACATATAAGTTTTTTGGAAAACCATAATATTACAACAATTATAATAAGAATTGTCAAACATATAATGAGACTTCATAAATACGACAAATATTAAAGGCTTTCTATAAACCAATAATAATACAAAATTATAAACATGCAAGACATGTTACTATAACGAGAATATGAGATTATATAAAAATTCTAACATAGTTAGTTCTATTTATATTTATGCGAAGTTTACCTCAAAATCTCATGAGTGTCAATTTGTATTACATTCACAATAATATCTCCAATATATAGTTCATATAAATAATTACACATAACCTTAAATCGAATGGTTTTTAACCCATAACAATTCATTCATTCTTATATGTCACTATATCGTCTCATCTATAAGCATTACATAATGGGTAATTGATAATAATATTATACAATTTAATAAACACAATACTTTAAGGTTCAACCACTTTGGTGCATGACTAACAAAACCGTCTATAAGCGAATTTGAAATTGTATAATATAAATAATTATTATATAATTCGATATTTAAAATACTAAAGTTTGACCATTTTAGTCACTACAAACATACATAATATGAATATCAAATTAAAAAAAAAATTGAATCATGTTAGATCTTCATAATACTATTTTCAAAGCATAAAAGGTAATTTGCCAAAAAAATAATTTATGATCCCAAGTTGTAAGATATACAATTCCTTCATAAAAGGATCAAGTTCATAATATAAAATCATAAAAAATTCAATTTATTCAAATTGTATATTAATAGCAATAAACAATTATGTAGCAATTAGAATCAAATAATAATTGACACAAAATCATAATTCATATACATATATGTAACATCAACCATCATCAAATATATATATATAAAGATGCAATACCATAAACAAAGTCATACTTATGGTTCAATCAAAAGTGGTCGATGCATAAATCGATTTAGTAAATTTCATGAATCAAGAAAGCCATTCACTTTATATATTAACCATTAAACATATGCTATATATAACATATCAAAAATTAATAAAATAAAACTTTGATTATCATAAACTTCATTACAATAACATTAAAAGTGTATATGTCACTCAATCGTTAACATATATTAGTGGTATTATATGCTCACCATTGAAACTCGTAAAGCAAAAACATTATATGAACAAAGCCCATGAATGTAATAACTTTATATTCTCTAATAGCTATTCATGGCAGTTTGAATCATATGGTTCATTAAGAATTTTTGCAGAAAAAATAAACAAATCTAATATATTTAAAAGCTCAAAAAGCCCAAAAAACCAATGATTACAATCCATATAATAACCTAAAGCTATCATAAATGATTTTAGAAAGAAATTGAATACAAAATATTTTGATTGAAACAGAAAAAATAAGAGAGAAACATAGAATAATCTTTAAAGGAAAATCATAAGTTCTTGAACCATTACTTTGATACAAATGTGGTAATTATTTAATCATGCAATTCAAACCCTAATTTTACATAAATCATAATAGTTAAGAATTTTAGAACAATATAATTTTCACACTTCCATTATTGAGAAAAGACATACCTTTAATCCATAGAGAATTATTGAAGAGATCAAATAATAAGTACAGTAGAAATCGTGTTTCTCTTCCTTAGGTTTTATCTTATATGCATTATTAATGGAATAAAATGCTTATTTTATAGGATGGAGAGAGGATCAGATTCTTTATAGAATAAGAGTGCACTTTCCATCAAAGTATTTTTAATTTTAGAAGACTAACTTCCTAAAAATTGATCAATAGAATTTTACTTTATTGTTTATTAGACCATAATATTTAATTTGATATTTAAATAAATATCACATAATAATAAACATATGGGGCACATAAAATTCCTATAAATCTTGTTTAAAAAACTTCTATTATTTATCATATTTCTTTCTACATTCAACCATAGATCAAATAGAAAACTTTAGATTCCTTCTTATAGTTTTTTTTCCTTCCTCTCATATTTCACGTGATCCGAACGGAACATGATCCAACATTTGTCAATTGTTAAATGTACAGTCCTACCTTTAGTTGATGCTTATCTGATTAGGTCACCACATGAAAATAAATAAATAAATGAATAAAGGATGTTAACACATGATTGAAATTTAATTTATTTTATTTTATTTAAAATGAGGTTAAATGCCCAAGTTGACTTGTTCCCACCCCCACTTTAATGACTACAAATTTTCTATTCCGAGAAAATAAATGGACCCCCTACTTTTAATGACAACAAATTTTCTATTCTAAGAAAATAGATGGATAAACTTGTAGTAAAGTCATTGATTATAGTCATTATTTGGGAGAGAAGATCCCTAGCCACTACTAAGACTGCGTGAAATTTTTGAATTCTCTCTTATAATAACTTTGAATGAATTTATAATCTTTCGAAAACACAACTCTAATCATAATCTTTTCAATCAAGTGCTATAAATATGATATTGAGAGTGCCACTTTGCTGATGTTATTGTATAAAAACTGACTTGTGAGTGAGAATGTCACGCCCCAAAACCCACTTTAAGGGCATGACGGTCATTTCACATCTGAAGCTCAATGACTCAAAGTGGAAACGACATAAACATTCATATTGTAATTGAAAATTTACCAATTACTAAATTCCTATTCAGAGTAGTAGGACAAAATTCTAAAATCTCCAACTATTAACTTTAAAAAAAACTAACACATCAACCAGAGTATTATTGTCCAAATAACTCCAAATTCCAATAATTTTAACATGAATTAAATTTTAACATTTAAACAATGTCCAAAATAAAGTTTGAACCAAAATCCTAAAAAAAAAAAAAAAAAAATCCACAACCTAGTCATCACTCCTCGCCCGAACTGAGAGTATATGAAAAATTATCAATGAAAGGGCATGAGCTTAAAGCTTAATAAAAAATATCAATAGAATTTCATGGATTAAACATTTTCAATCATGCTTGCAAATAGGAGATATAACATATACTTATTTTTATAAAAACATTTAAATTCAAATACTAATGCATTCAAACTTTTCAACAAAACTTTCTCATACCCATTTCAAAACAATTTCTCATTAAAACCAAATCAAATGCATTCAAAATATCTTTACTCTGGTTATCAAATAACAAATGGTAGCCAATTAGGTAGGACTTCACAAATGAGTGGCTAGTTTCAAATTTGTTCCATTTAAGGTGAACAAAACCAAAAGTCAACAATTATGACTCGTTGACTAGGGGCCATAAGGTCAACTATTATAACCCATTGACTGGGGTCATAAGGTCAACTATTATAACCCGTTGACTAGGGTCATAAGGTCAACAATTATAATCCGTTAATTAGGGTCATATAATATCAACTATTATAACCCATTGATTAGGGCCGAAAATGTCAACAATTATAACCTGTTGACTAAGGCCATATAATCCAAAATCAAACACTTTATTTTATTAATTCAAACTTACAAAACAAAATATCATATCTCCTCAATTTTTCACTTTTCATAAACAAAGAAAATTCTCAAATATACTTTCCATACAAAGCACATATTTGATCCATGCGAAAAGATAAAAATAATATTTTTACACATTCCAAAATAAAATGTAAAAAGAAAATTATTTTCTTTTATAAAATTTGTATTAATTTCCCTTACCTTTAAGAAGCGCTCAAAAACTTGAAGTATTTAGCTTGACAAATTTATTCTTCACCTAACATAATATCATACACAATTATCTAAAGGTAAAAATTTGACAATCCTAAAAATATTTTATTTAGTATTAAGGATACTAATTAATTTTTCATGCTAATATTATTACTACCTAATATTATTTTCAACTTCTTAAACAATAATAATATAATTTAATGAATTTCCAAATTTTTTATAAACTCATATTTCTTCCAAATTTATTCAACCATTTATTTCTTTTGTATACTTAAACTAAATTAAAACTTTTATTAAAAACAATTGCTATTATTATTACTATATTCTTTTCGATATCCCGCAACATCCAAACAACCCTACTGTAAGTCACTCACAAGAATCCAAATCACACAATTCTTACTATTATTATTATTATTATTATTATTATTAATATCATTATTCTTATTAATCTCAACTATTATTATTATTATTATTAATCCCAATGGCCCCTCTTACTTAACAAAATACTCCATGTACTTTTAACAACTCCAATAGCCCCACCAATTTTACTTATTATTATTATTTTAATTTATTCCACTACCACCCTTTGCCTCTCACGATTACATATTATATTTTTTTTTTCTTTCTTTAGTGTCTCAAATCTAAAATCTAGAAACATGCAATTCTTTTTCTTATTATTTTCCAATCCCTTAAGCCACATATAATCATAAATTTATTTACTCATTTAATTTTTAAAATTTCATTGTTTAGATCTATTCATCTAAAAAATTTTCGAATTTCCCTATTTTCATCAATGAAACAACTTATTTTCATAATTTTAATCTTTTGATCTTAAAATAAATTTACTAAACTAACCCTAATTTAAACTTAAATTTTCTAAAGAATATCTAACGTGTTAAAAACTAACTAACGAATATAATATATTAACTAGGGTTAAAATCTTACCTGGAAAAATCTGAACTTCAAACTCTAAACCTCTAAACCTTTAGCCCTATGTTTTCCAATTCTCTGATTTTTGGATAATAGTGTTTCCTGAATAAAGAAGATAAGAGGAAATTCTAATTTATACTTAGGATTTTTAATTGTAAAAGGACTCTTTTACCTTTACTGAGTTTAATTAATTAATTCATTAATTAATTTTTAATTTACTATTTTATCCCTAAAGTTTATTTTGGGGTGTTACAAAGAATCTGCCAATTAAGGAATTCCTTTTTTAGGTCTCATCCTACGCTAAATTTGTTTGTGCTTTAATGCTTACTTCGCCTCCAAGGAGGAAAGGAATTACACCTCTTTAGAAGTCAGTTAGGCAAGCTTGATGGAACCTGTGTAGGTTTTATCGATAGATAAAAGGAGATGTGATATTGTTGAGTGAAAACCCGAATTACAACTCTTTCTTACTAGTGCATCACAACAAGAAGAACGACAAGGCCAGGACAATCACTTTGGTTTTTGAGTAGTGTTAGATACCAGGTGGATCACCTTTTGTCCTCTAGGTCCACGCGAATGGAAAGTCAAGGGTTCTGGTAGAGGCATATAGGTCTTTTGAAGGACTGAGCACTACTTGTCCAATGGATATTTTGAAAGAAAACAAAGTTTAAAGAATTCATTAAATGAAAATGTTGAGTGTACAAATTAATTATCACTATAAAGTAAATCAAAGGCATAAACTTGATCATCAATCAATTAAGATATTTTAGACTAAGCTTAAATATCTTTTCTAATTTGTTATTTAATATAACTATGAATTTTCAAACAAAAGTTATTAGTAAAAGAAAGTTTGGACATAAAAGTTTAATGTTATTTTTTGAGATGAAGCACAAGCGAATCAAAAGTATCATATATCAATACAAAAATAAAAAAATCAACAAATTTTTAAAAAATAATCTTAACCCCAATAAAGATCATGAAGCATATTAAGAATTAGTTGATATTGTGTTAGCTTGTTTGAAGTCACTGATATTCGACTGTCTTATTTAAGATATTTTATCTAAATATAAATATCGGAAATATATTTTACATCAAATTTTATTTAATTTAAAATAAATTCAGACATATTTAGATTTTAAATACAAAACAAACTTCACCTTAAAATTATAGTGTGTTCTAGGAGATAAATAACGAAATAAAATCATTATTGAATTTTGGTTTTCCCTTCCATGTTTTTTGTTTTTTCAATTTTTAAACTTTTTAGTTTAATAATTAATGTAGAATGAATTAATACTTTCATTAGTAGAGAAAAAGGAATGGCAACATTGGATTGGGCTTCAAAGTAGACAAAACAATAATGATGTAGCAAAAATAAGGAAAAAAAAATACGAATAAGCCTACAAATTAATTATAGTGGGCCACAACATTGGCTTTGTATGTGAAAACAGAGGTAAATCCAACAAAGCTATAATAATGCATCAAGACTTGGACAACATGGACAGAACAAATTTTACAAGATCTCACTCTCAAGAAGCACAAAATATCAAACTAATTGATCAACTTTACTTGAAATTAATAATTTTTTTTTTTTTTGCACGTTGATACTCTTCCATCTACCTCCAAAAACAAAAGAAATAAAAAAAGTATGAATTAACGTATGTTGTGCAATATTTTTCTTTCTTGAATCATTGTCCATAACATTGTGCCATGATAAGAGATTATATTTTTATTGTTTTGGTGGGACTGATGATTGAGGAAAGAGAAAAAAAAATGTAAAAGAAATAAAAAGTAGAAACATTTTTCTTCAATCAACCATTATTTGTAGCTTAACAAGATGATAAAAGAAGAGATGAAATATTTCCCTTTGTTGGGTTTGGAAAAAGTATTTTAGTTTTTTTTTTTTTCAAAAATGAGTTTTTATTTTTTATTTTATTCTTTCAAATTCTATGATTACAAAAAATATAAAATATTTTTCGAGAATGAAAGTTATAAAATCTTATTTGAAAAGATATAATATGAAATATCATGTTGGTTTGGGTTTAGAAAAAGAATTAAAATTTTAATTTTAATTTATATTTTTTAAAAATTAGTTTTTATTTTTTTATTTTTGAAAATTCTGTAATTAAAAAAAAATTATTTTTATTTTGAAAATGAAATTTATAAAATCTTATTTGATTTTAATTTTTCACTTATAAAAAATACTGAAAATAAAAAAATTAAAATTTTATATAATACCCATATCTTGGTTTATATATATATATATATATCTTAATGTTTGTTTTATATTTATAATATTTATATTCCTTTCATATGATTGTTCCTATAAGATCTGTTTCAACTTTTTAATAGTTAGTTTCTATTTTTCTCAACAAAATTTTGAAAATGCCAAATTGATATTTTCACTTTTCTATTTTTTTATTTCAGTTTTTTAGAAAATGAAAAAGAAGAAATTATCATCCAAACATGCTTCGATAGGTATAAAAATAGAAAATAGTTTAAACAAACAAGCCTTTCATTGTCAACACTGACCTATTTCTTTTCCTTCACAAGAGACTATGAAAGCCACAGAGCACTACTCTTCTATATGGTGAATGATAATTAATTCAAAGAAGCATTATAACAAGGGCCTAAAAGTCATGATGCACAATGAAAGTTAATGTAAATATATTAATGCAAGAATATAAAGATAAAATCAATCATACATAAAAATTTATGAGTTTTTAACATGGATTAGTTATTCATACTCACATTCCCGAATAAGAGAAATCATTTTATTATATTATAGAGAATATTATATAAATGAAATAAATCAGATATAATTATTGAATTTTAAAACATCTTATATATATTTCTACACTTTCTGTATTTGTGTCCTTAATCGCGAACTTTTTTCATCTATTAAGTGTCTTTTATTCTTCCTTACATACCTATCCATCATGATTTACAAACCTATTTCTAATTTATAACTTTTTTTTATATCTAATATTCATGCAGATATTTTTAACAATTTTTTATTCTATAAAGAAACTTATATTATATTGATGAGATATTAATGTTGAAAGTATTCTGTATAATATTCTTATAAAAAAAGAATAAATGCTTCTTAAATTGGACACCTAAAAAAATCAATGATTTATTTATTTATTTTAGCTATATTTTTCATATATATATATATAATCATTTCATCAAACCACACTTGAAAAAAAGAAAGGAAGTATAAATATTTTTCTTAGAATACCATACTGTAAATTACAAAAGAAAAGGTGAGGAAGATGGAAAGAGTAATATTCTATCAACACATTTTATCAAGATCCCCTCTTTTCACAAGAAGGCCATGGAAACCATAAGGTACTCTCCTAGGAAGCTTCACTGCTGCAGCAACATCAAGTGTTTGAGATTTAGCATCCATCACCTCAAACCTCGAGACTCCACTATTCTCATCATACACGTATGACACAATGTACCCTTCATCCTCATCACTTGCACCATCCTTCGCCACAAACATGGGCTCTCCTCCAAAGCACCCAGCCCCATATAGCCTTCTTGACACTTCACACTCCAAATCCATGTCTATTTTCACAACCCCACTCATTTTTGGTATCATTTCCCCTATACCCATATAAGCATACCTGTTTCTCTTCCCCACGTAGCTAGGGTTTATTGAGCCCAACTCCAAATTCTTCTGTGAAAGGGTGGTTCTTGTGACTGACCCATTCCTCAAGTTGATTCTCACCTTTTCTAATGAGAAATGGACCTTTTCTATGTTGTGAAAGAGGTTCTCTATGGATATGGCATTGGGTGCTACCAGGATGATCTCTTCATCCCCTTCTTCCCATGCATTGACGGCATGCATTGCATTAAAACCAGGCGCCTCGAACCACCGGATTTCGGAGTCAGTTGATGCATACCGTGGAAGCACTCCAATTCTCGGAACCTTGTCTAGCTCAGCACTCACTGGCATTCCTTTACACATCATGAGTCTTAAGGGGTTCATCTCTATCTGTGACTCTGAGAATACTATATATTGTTTTGTAATGGAGAAATCATGGACAAAAGTGGGATCGGTCATAGAGAATATGGGAACATCCTGCTGTTTGGAGCCTTCCTTATCAATGGAAAAGAAGGTGATGTAGGGAGGAATTGGGCTGCACCGGAAGGCAAAAGTCTCACCTGTTTCGGGGTCAATCTTGGGGTGAGCAGTCATGTTTACGAATGCCTTCCCATCAAAATCACATCGCCCAATTGTCTCAATATCACCCTCCTCGCTTAGATGAATTGAATATGGGAGATCGGATTCTCCAAGGGCGAAAAGCCTATTTGAAAAGAGAGAAAGGCTAGTGTTGGCTAGACCAAAACCTTTCCTAAGATCAATCTGGCCCTTCATAACCCTCCCAATAGCTATGGCACAACGACCTAAATCAACAACACTATGGAAGCCTGATAATATATTGGGGAATATTGGGAAGCCAACATTGTCCTCAAGAGCATACTTATAAGTCTTAACATAGCGACTACAGAAGGTGGCTCGACCATCTGATAACCTAATTGAATGTAGCATGCCATCACCTTCAAACAAGTGATGAGGACCACGGGGTTGGTGAAGGGGGTTGGGACCATTTCGAATATAGGTGCCATTAAGGGATTGTGGAAGCTCTCCCTCCATCACCAGACAGTCGATAGGAGGAAGCTCATCCACCGGAGCAAAGTTTCCAGTGAGGACATGTTTGGGATCAACAGAAGGGTGTAGAGGAGGGTTGATGAAGCTAACCAGGAAGGTGGAGAAGAAAGAGAGCAATGGCTCTAACAATTCTAGAGCTTCTTTTCCTGAACTCTTGCTATCACCAGCTCCTGTAATACTGTTTCTGTTGAAATAGATCGAAGAAATTAATGGAGCTTTCTGTAATGCAAAGAGATCTAATGACATTTTCTTCTTCTTTGGTATAGAGCAGTACTGAACAATATTGCATTTGAAAGGGAAAGTAGGAGAATTTGATGGGGTTGATCTTGTAGTTTTGCCGCTGAAGGAGGTGGTGGAGGAGATCATGAAGGTTCTCATAGGCATAGGTACTTTGCCGACACTGTAAGAAGACAGTGCAAAACATTGGAGAACCCTCCTTTATATGGACGAATAATACATCATCCAGTTCATGATTGCCAAATCTACTTGAACACTCTCTCACTTTCTTTAATTTTTTATTTTCATTTTTGTTTTTGAATTGCACTGAAAGAAAAGAAAAACTTTGTTTATATTTTGATAATATTTTTTAAAACAACTCTTAAAAACATTTTAAAAAATAATTTTTAAAAACTGTTATATAAAGTTTTATAAAACAAATATCTGTTCAAAAACTTAAAATATTTTAAAATTATTTTATATATTTTTAAATGTCTTAAAATTAATGTTTTATTTTTAATAATTCTTTATATTTATATAATTATTTTTTAAAATAATCCTTAAAAAAAATTAAAAACAATTAAAAAATATTATTTGAGTATAACTTATTTTTTATTTTTAAGAAAAGAAAATAATTTTTTTATTTCTTGGTTATTAAATTTGTTTTTAAAATTTTTTTCTTAGAAAATAAAAAAATTGCTTTTAAAAATAACTATCAAAGATATCCTTATTTTCCTTATGATTTTGTTACGACTTGGAGGATTAGTTGAGAAGATGAATCTTCACTGTAAATGGCAAGTGGGCATTTTGTAAAGAACATGTCGTGGGTGTCGGTGGACAGGTAAAGACTTAATTAAGAAAGTAGAGTGATCATTTGTTCAATTCAAGGAAAAATTAATCATTTTTTTATTAATTTATTCCCATCATCTTTATATATATATTTTGAAGAGAGACGTCTTTTGCAATAATAGAAGCCACCTTGGATTAGCACTTGAATTAAGAAACTTAAATCTTAATAATTTTGTCCTCCAATTCGAAAATTAGCATTATTTAACAAATATCATCAATATCATCTACATTTCTAACACGTGTTAATTGGGTGGATAGATTTTATGATAAGAAAATTACATTCTAATTTGCTAGTTAGACTATATAGATGGTAATAGTCAATACTTGTATTTAAATCGGATGGGTTTTAGAAAAAATGTAACTTTAGTATCAAGTCACTTAGATTATGTTTAATAATTATTTTAAAAAATAATTTTTAAGAATTGTTTTTTAAAACTGTTATCTAATGTCCTGTAAAATAAAAGTTTATTTAAAAATTTGAAATATTTTTAAGTTATTTTTAAAAATAATTTTTATATTTAATATTTTATTTTTAATTATTCGATATATTTGTATAATTATTTTTTAAAATATCGACAAGTGAAAACACTTGAAAACAATTAAAAAAAAAATTGAAAATATCACTTTTTTTTTTTGTTTTTAAAAATAAATAACAGAAAAAAAATTTCTATTGCCAAAAACAATTGTTTTTCTTAACTTTTTTGTTTTGAAAAATAAAAAATTATTTTTGAAAGCAGTTTTCAAATAAAACCTTAGATTCAAGATTTGGGATTCTCATTCCGTAGCTTGTAATGCAAAGAGTTGTAATGACTTTTTCTTCTTCTTTGGTATAGAGCAGTACTGAACAATTTTGGCATTGAAAGGGAAAGTGGGAGAATTTGATGGGGTTGATCTTGTAGTTTTGCAGTTGAAGGAGGTGGTGGAGGGGATCATGGAGTTTTTCCTAGCTACGCACCGACACTCTTAGAAGACAGAACGAGGTAAACATTAGAGAACCCTCCTTTATCCAAACAAATAACATATTCATGATCGCCAAATCTACTTTTAACACTCTCGCTTTCTTTAATCCTTTTTATTTTTTATCTTTATTTTCTGTCTTTTTTTATTTTTTAATTGCCTTAAAAGAAAAAGAAAATCTTAGGTCCTATTTGCCCATTAATAAGACAAATTTTTCTTTTTGTTTTTATAATTGCATTAAAAGAAAAGAAAATCGTAGGTCCCGTTTGCCCACTAAGGGAAAATATATATTTTTTTTTGTTTTTTTTTAATTTTTTTAATTGCATTAAAAAAGAAAAGAAAATCTTAGGTCCTATTTATCCACTAAGTAAGAGAAAATTGCATTCTAATTTGCTAACTATGTAGATGATAATATCTACCCAATGCTTGTATTTAACCACAAGGATTTTAGAAGAAACCTAATTTTATTACTAAGTCACTTAGATAGGAGATTTGAGATTCTTATTACGGAAGTATTTTCCATTCGAGAAAAAAATTCTAGTTGAAACTTTGAGATATAATAAAATAACTAATCTTACATATATTGCATTGGATTTTTTATAAATAAAATAGCTTGATAATTTATGATATTGGCTTATAAAAAAGTGTATGGTAATAATAAATATGACTTTGAAAATGATTACAGTTGAATTACCAATTTTCATAAAAACTTAAGATTGCAAGATTTGAGTTTAATATGTATATCATATTCCTTAATACCTTCACTCACGTGTAGCCTCATTCCCCTCACTCATGTGTAGCCCTATATCTGTATGTAGAGAGATATTATAGAACTTCATGTGGGGAGAAATACCAAAGAATTATAAATTGGGGGAAATGCATCAAATGATAAACACAATGTTGGCGTGAGCTGTTCTTTGAACCATTAAAGGAGAAAAATCAATCACTGCATTCAGTCACTGCAATCCCGCAGCAATTGTAGTCGTAATCCATGTATAGCTTTTTCTTTTGTCTATATATACACCTGTATGTTAATGAATTGAGATAGAATAAAAAATATATGATTTTATCTCAGACCAACATGGTATCAGAGCAGAATTCGATCCTCTACCCTCTGTTCAACCAAATTTCTTAAAAACAGAGCCCAAACTCTTTTCACATGGCAGATACAGATCCTCACTCGGGTGAGTACTCGGGTGAATCTTCAATCCCGCCATTTGTACTGTCTGAACTAACGGCAAGGATGACAGAAGCTTTGAGTAAAACTCCGACGTCCATTCCAGCCACTGACTCAGCAATTGCCCCGATTGGCATCAAACTGGATGGCACGAATTACGCCCTCTGGTCACGAGTTGTAGAGATGTATGTCGCAGGCAAGGATAAACTCGGCTACATCAACGGCGACCTTCCTCAACCATTAACAACCGACCCTTCCTTCCGTAGGTGGCGGACTGAGAATGCAACTGTGAAAGGATGGCTGATTGGTTCAATGGATCCATCCCTTATTGGCAACTTCATTCGGTTTCCAACGGCAAAGCAAGTTTGGGATGCAATTGCAACCACCTACTTCAATGGAAGTGATGCAACCCAAGTTTATGAACTCCGGCGGCGAGTGGCGCGACTCAGGCAGGGTAGTGGCTCTCTGGAAAAATACTACAATGATCTCCAAGGTCTATGGCGGGAGATTGATTTCCGTCGTCCCAATCCAATGCAATGTCCAGCAAATATCCAATATTTTAACAATATGCTGCAGGAGGATCGGGTATATACTTTTCTTGATGGTTTGGATGATAAACTTGATAATATTAGAAGTGATGTGTTGCAGCTTAAGCCATTTCCCACAGTGGAACAGGCATATGCCCATGTTCATAGAGAAGCTGTGCGTCAGGCGGTGATGACAGCCAATAATGGAGAAGAGGCGGCTGGAGCAGTGATGGCTTCACGAAGCCTCAAACAAGGGCCCTCCACTGCAGCCAACTCTCTGTCATTGAATGGAAAATTCAACTCAGTTTCTAAGTCAAATGGCCCATCCAATGACATGAAATGCTCTCATTGTGGAAATTCGAAGCATACTCGAGACACATGCTTCAAACTACATGGCTACCCAGATTGGTGGCATGAATTACAAGCCAAGAGGCGACAAGATGGGAATGGGAATGATGGTGGAGCCAGCAAAAATGCAGCTAATGGCACGGGCAAGGCCGCGATAGCCTCGGCTGAGTCCCAATTGTCACTTATTCCGACAACAACAGTTGATTTGGATACAGGTATGAGTTTTCTCGGGACCAATACCACTGAATCATATGATGGTTGGATTCTTGATTCAGGGGCAACAGACCACATGACGTATGATGCAAGTGATTTTTCTGAACGATCCTCTCCTCGGCGTACTAGCATTGCTAATGCTAATGGGGACATCTCTTTGGTAAAAGGGGCTGGTACAGTGATGATATCACCAGCTCTCTCCCTAACCAATACCCTTTTTGTACCCTCATTGTCTCATAAATTATTGTCAGTGAGCCAAGTCACTGAGGAGTTAAATTGTATTGTTCTGATTTATCCAACCTTTTGTCTTCTTCAGGATATTCTCACCAAGGAGATAATTGGGCGTGGTACTAAAAAGGGGGGGCTCTACTATATGGAAGATTTTAGCATCGGTCAAGCTAACCATACGAGAAACTCTAGTGATCGAGATAAGGCGAACATTTTGTTGTGGCATCGTCGGCTAGGACATCCTTCATTTGGATATTTGAAACTTGTATTTCCTGCTTTATTTTCGGGTTTGTCGAATTCGGATTTTAAATGCGAGACATGCATCTTAGCTAAAAGTCATCGTGTTAGTTATCCTTTGAGTTTTAATAAGAGTCAGATGCCTTTTGAATTGATTCACTCTGATGTGTGGGGTCCATCTCCCAAATCCACTATATCTGGGGTTTGATGGTTTGTGATTTTTGTGGATGATTGCACTCGTATGACATGGTTGTATCTAATGAAGAATAAGGATGAAGTTTTCTCTGTTTTTTGCTCATTTCATGAGATGGTTAAAACTCAGTATTCTGCTACAATTCGCATACTTCGATCCGATAATGGTGGAGAGTATATGCATCGTGACTTCAAAAATTATTTCAGTCACCATGGCTTGATTCATGAAACTACCTGTCCTCAAACACCACAACAAAACGGAATTGCTGAAAGGAAAAATCGGCATATTTTAGAGACTGCTCGGGCTATTCTTCTTGGTGCTCATGTACCTAATCATTTTTGGACTGATGCTGTCACTACAGCAGTTCACCTTATTAATCGGATGCCTTCTAAGGTTCTTAAGTTCAAGACTCCTCTCCAGGCTCTATCCACTGTCATCTCTCTACCTACTGCCTTAATGCTTCCGCCTCGAGTATTTGGCTGTGTTGCCTTCGTTCATTTACACAAGAATCAACGCACTAAACTCGATCCCTGCGCAGTCCGGTGTCTTTTTTTGGGGTATGGCCTACATCAAAAGGGATATCGCTGTTATGATCCATCTAATCATCGTACCTATGTGACGATGGATGTCACCTTCTTGGAATTAGAGACTTTCTACTCTCCGACCACATCCACTTCTACTCTTCAGGGGGCGCCTCAAAATAAAGAGTTGAATTGGCTGAGGTTTGATTGGGAGCCTGTTGTTTCTGTATCCAATACAGAACTTGATGTTGAGCCTGTTGTTTCTGTATCCAATACAGAACCTGATGTTGAGCCTGTTGTTTCTGTATCCAATACAGAACCTGATGTTGACACAGAACCTGGTGTTCTACCATTAGTAATTGAAGAGCAACAGCCACAGCAGTCGATAGTACCCCCTCATCCCACAGTATCCACAGACCCATCTCCTGAGAATATTCCTGAGGTAAGTTCCCTGAACACTCTGAGTACACCTGTGTTAACTAATGATGCTCATGTGGGCTATGAGTTACCATACAAGCATAATCGAGGCAAGCCACCAGATAGATACTCTCCTAACATAGAAGACCGGAGGTTGAAATACCCGATTGCCAACTATGTATCCACAAAGACGCTTCCTGAACCTCTAAAGACTTTCGCAGATGCACTCTCCTCGTGTCAAGTTCCTACAAGCGTTGAAGAAGCAATGAAAGACCCGAGGTGGGTCCAGGCTATGAAGGAAGAGATGGAGGCACTATTGAAAAATAAGACCTGGATTCTTGTCAATCTACCTAAAGGACAGAAAACAGTGGGGTGCAAGTGGGTGTTTTCTATCAAATACAAGGTAGATGGAACAATTGAGCGTTACAAGGCGAGACTTGTAGCAAAGGGATTCACGCAGACATACGGAGTTGACTATCAGGAAACATTCTCACCCGTTGCCAAACTAAATACGGTGAGAGTATTGTTGTCACTTGCAGCAAATCTGGATTGGCCCCTGCATCAGTTCGATGTAAAGAATGCGTTTTTACATGGTGATCTAGAAGAAGATATATATATGGACATTCCCTCAGGATATGTAACCAACACAGAAGGCAACATTGTTTGCAAATTACAAAGAACTTTATACGGGTTGAAACAATCACCTCGAGCTTGGTTTGGGAGATTCAGTATGGCAATGAAAAAGTATGGATTCCAACAAAGTAACTCTGATCACACTTTGTTCCTAAAGCATAGACAGGGCAAACTGACTGCTCTGATAGTCTATGTAGACGATATGATCATCACAGGAGACGATTCAGAAGAGATAGCGAGACTTCAAGAGCAGTTGGCATCTGAGTTTGAAATGAAGAACCTAGGAGGACTAAAATACTTTCTGGGAATTGAAGTTGCTAGATCAAAGCGAGGTATATTCCTGTCTCAGAGAAAATATATTTTAGACCTATTAACAGAGGTTGGATTACTTGATTGTAAGCCTATAGAAACTCCAATAATTCTGAATCACAAACTTGGAGAATATCCCAATCAAGTACCAACAGACAAAGGAAGGTATCAAAGACTGGTAGGCAAGCTTATTTATCTTTCTCACACACGACCGGATATTGCTTATGCAGTAAGTGTGGTAAGCCAGTTTATGCATTGTCCAAGTGAGGATCATATGAGTGCCGTTATGCAGATTTTGAGATATTTGAAGTCGTCCCCTGGAAAGGGACTTATGTTCTCAAAAAATGATCACCTAAGAGTAGAAGGATATACAAACGCAGATTGAGCAGGGAACATCATGGATAGGAAATCCACCTCAGGCTACTTCACTTTTGTTGGAGAAAACTTGGTTACTTGGAGAAGCAAAAAACAGAAGGTGGTTGCTCTATCCAGGGCGGAAGCTGAGTTTCGTGGAATGGCTAAAGGGCTATGTGAGTTATTGTGGCTTAGGAGACTTCTAACAGAGATTGGTTTTGCCCCTGACTCCGAGATGAAGTTGTTTTGTGATAATAAAACAGCAATTGACATCTCCCATAATCCCATTCAGCATGATCGGACTAAGCACGTAGAAGTAGATCGACACTTAGACAAAATCTTGATGCAAAGATTATCCAATTCCCTTTTGTGAAATCCGAAGACCAACTAGCCGATATTCTTACAAAAGCTGTGAGCAGTAGAATATTTCATCACTCACTAGACAAGTTGGGACTTATTGATATTTACGTACCAACTTGAGGGGGAGTGTTGGCGTGAGCTGTTCTTTGAACCATTAAAGGAGAAAAATCAATCACTGCATTCAGTCACTGCAATCCCGCAGCAATTGTAGTCGTAATCCATGTATAGCTTTTTCCATATATAGCTTTTTCTTTTGTCTATATATACACCTGTATGTTAATGAATTGAGATAGAATAAAAAATAGATGATTTTATCTCAGACCAACACACAAACATGCAAATTATGGAGATATGAGTCAAATTCACAACCTTCCACCAAACCAACCTTTGATACCATGTTTAACTATTAATTTTCCTAAAAGTTTAATATTTTAGGAAAATTAACAATTCAATGATTACTAATGTTAAGATGAAAATTATAGTTTATGAAATATATTATTATAAAGAATATTATCAAAGAATATATATTTATTTTTTATATATATATATGTGTGTGTGTGTGTTTTATTTATATGTGACATTATTATTAAATGACATTTATTTATTATTTTTTTCATTTTATTTATTCTATTTTTATTTTAAAAATAATATAATAGAATGTTTAATCCACTTAAGCAAATTATTTTTATTTATTTATTTTATTATATATATATATATATATATATAAAAAGATGTATCCACTAGTCTAATAAATAAACATAATACTTATATGTGTTATAAAATATAAAGGTTAAAGGGAAAAGAAGAGAAGGGAGAATGAGTTCATTCTTTTATTAATTCAAAGACTCTTATTTATAGGGTATGGGTATTACCAATATGATAATAATATAAACATGGTAATAGTATTATCATCCGTAAACTACCATAAATGTTTATAACACTCCCCTTGAATGATAATACTTTTAATGCTTTTGGACTAGCGACATCCTTATTTATTTGCCCTCCCTCATGTTGACATAATTATACTTTTTTTAGTAACCTAGCATGAAGATTTTTGAATCATCGAATTTCAATGTTATGTATGAGCTTCTTGAGTGTTGTAGTTGACAATACTTTTATGAATAAGTTTGTTAATTAATTGTCACTTGATCTTGCTTGTTGAACATTAATTTCACCATCCTTTTAGAGCTTATGAGTGTAAAAGGATTTAGGTGATATATACTTAATTAGTTTGTCCCCTTTAATGTATCATTTTTTAGTCTATGCAATGTATACAATAATATCTTCATGTCATATGATTGTTTTTAATGAAAGATGTATGGTCTACATGATTGTTGAATATATTAGATTACATATCTCAACCATACACATACATCCCCAGTTTGTTTCATGGATTGCAAGTTGTTTTCAAATGAATTGAAATAACTCTCATTATCTGCTTTATTAATTGCCATAATATTACAAAATTATCATACGTAAAGACATATCCTATTTAAGACCCAGTCTTATGAGGATTTGAAAGATAACCAACATCTTTATATCCAAATGGTTTTGATTTCACTAACTTTACATAAAATAAACCTATATTTATGGTTTCACGAAGATAGCGTAATATATTCTTAATCTTATTCTAATATCTTTGGGTTGGTGTAAAACTATATTTTGTTAGTAAGTTTATATAAAAAGCTATATTTGGTCTTGTACAATTTGCTAGTTTATTATACCTTAACATGTTTTTTTCTTCAATGCCATTCATCTTTTTTTGAGTGTAAATATTTCAAGCTAAGAATTAGTTTTTGTCACTTATCATGATAATTGTGTATGGGCAAGAAAAATAATGAAATATGTGTACGTACGTTCTCTTTAAAATCCTTATATGGGGGGTTATTACTAGATTATTATCAGAATGATTCACATGATAGTTGGTGTCACATATCCACTAATAAAATGTTGGTACAGAATAAGCAAATAGAAGATATGGCATATATCAACTAATAAAATGATGATACATAATAAATATGACAAATCCCACCATTTATAAAAGTAAATTTGTTTAAAGATAACTTTAAATTAGGTTTTATATGCTAAATATTTTCAAAAATAATTTTAAACAATAGTGTTTGAGAACAATTTTTTAGAATTGTTGTATGATATTTTGTTATTACAAATATTTGTTTGAAAACCTAAAATATCCTTGATTAGTTTTTTTATGTTTTCAAATATGATTTAAAATTAACTTTTATATGTAATATTTTTTTTTTAATTATTCTCCATATTTGTATAATTAATTTTTAAACCAATTTTCAGGAAATAAATAAAAATGACTAAAATATATTCTTCAAAAATAAAATATTTTCTATTTTTAAAAATAAATAAGTGTTTTATATTTGTTTACTTTTTTTTTTTTTTCTATTTTTTTGTTTTAAAAAATAAAAGAATATTTTAAAAAACAAATGTCAAATGGGGAAGTAGTTTCCCCCAAGATTTCATGGTAACCTTTACTTGACTTTGCAAGGAATTAAACCTTTTCTTTCACTACTTTGAAAGGCCAAGAGGCTGTAATTTATTTGTAAAGAGCCGTGTTAGAAGAAACAAGTCCATATGAATGTACAAACAAATGGTATTGAAGAAATGAGAGGTCAATCCACCCGCAAACGGATGGGGTTGAAGAAATAGCAGGTCAGTCCAGCTGTGGGGCTGAAATTAAGTGTAGAGTTCCATTCCCCTTTTCTCCTTATTTTTCACATGGGCTAGGATACAAATTTTTTTTGCAAATGCAGAAAGTTATTATTACAAATTAAATAACTTTTATACATTGAAAATTGAATATATAACCTTATTTTGACATTTATACTTTCAAACTTCTAAATAAGAATTGTTTTATAAGAGATAAAGAATTAAAAAATTATTGAAGGATATTTTTTTCTAAAAAGGTTCATATTTCATTTTATCAATAGAGGAAGGTCATTCTTCCAAAATTGTGTTTTTCTAAAAATTATTTTTTATATCAAAATAATCCTTTAGTGCCACGTAGGAGCCATATCATTAATTTTTTTTTCAAATAAATAAATTGAAGTCTTAATTGATAATTAAGGTTTTAGTTAAAAAATGAAGCTTTAATTACTAATTGCGACTTCATTTTTGTGGGAGGATGATACGACATTCACATGAGTAGAAAGGGCCATAATGAATATAAGTATTAAAAGAGGCCTAAAAGGTATATTTTTGTGAGCCATTTTGACCTAAAATCCCAAAAAAAAAACCAAAGCAAAGGATAATATTGAATAAAACAAGAACATTTTTTTCTCTCGTCTTCATAAACCCTCTCATCTCATGGAGAGGTGGCAAACTAGCTATGATCACCCCCATGGTCTCGTCTGCTTTCTTCCAAATCCAACCACTTCGGAGATCAAACCAACCAAATTCTCCTGTTTCCTTTTTCAATGGTAATATTGCCCAGTATTGCTCTTTGCCAAAGAAGAATATGATTATTGCATCAAAACTCGCTACATCTGAGAGAGCTCCGTCTCCTCCAAAGCTTCCCAACATAGGGTCTGATAGAGATACTACTAGTGCAGGATTAGGAAAACGAACTCTAGAATTGTTAGAGTCATTTCTCTCTTTCTTCTCCAGCTCCCTGCTTTACTTCATCAACCCTCCTCTACACCCTTCTGTTGATCCCAAACATGTCCTCACTGGAAACTTTGCTCCGGTGGATGAGCTTCCTCCTATCGACTGTCTGGTGATGGAGGGAGAGCTTCCACAATCCCTTAATGGCACCTATATTCGAAATGGTCCCAACCCTCTTCACCAACCCCGTGGTCCTCATCACTTGTTTGAAGGTGATGGCATGCTACATTCAATTAGGTTATCAGATAGTCGAGCCACCTTCTGTAGTCGCTATGTTAAGACTTATAAGTATGCTTTTGAGGACAATGTTGGCTTCCCAATATTCCCCAATATATTATCAAGCTTCCATAGTGTTGTTGATTTAGGTCGTTGTGCCATAGCTATTGGGAGGGTTATGAAGGGCCAGATTGATCTTAGGAAAGGTTTTGGTCTAGCCAACACTAGCCTTTCTCTATTTTCAAATAGGCTTTTCGCCCTTGGAGAATCCAATCTCCCATATTCAATTCATCTAAGTGAGAAGGGTGATATTGAGACAATTGGGCAATGTGATTTTGATGGGAAGGCATTCATAAACATGACTGCTCACCCCAAGATTGACCCCAAAACAGGTGAGACTTTTGCCTTCCGGTGCAGCCCAATTTCTCCCTACATCACCTTCTTTTCCATTGACAAGGAAGGCTCCAAACAGCAGGATGTTCCCATATTGTCCATGACCGATCCCACTTTTGTCCATGATTTCTCCATTACAAAACAATATATAGTATTCTCAGAGTCACAGATAGAGATGAACCCCTTAAGACTCATGATGTGTAAAGGAATGCCAGTGAGTGCTAAGCTAGACAAGGTCCCGAGAATTGGAGTGCTTCCACGGTGTGCATCAACCGACTCTGAAATCAGGTGGTTCAAGGCACCGGGTTTTAATACAACGCATGCGATCAATGCATGGGAGGAAGGGGATGAGGAGATCATCCTGGTTCCACCCAATGTCATGTCCATAGAGAACCTCTTTCACAACATAGGAAAGGTACATCTCTCATTAGAAAAGGTGAGGATCAACTTGAGGAATGGCTCAGTCACAAGAACCACCCTCTCACAGAAGAATTTGGAGTTGGGCTCAATAAACCCTAGCTACATGAGGAAGAAAAACATGTATGCTTACATGGGTATAGAGAAAATGATACCAAAAATGAGTGGGGTTGTGAAAATTGACTTGGAGTTGGAGTGTGAAGTGTCAAGAAGGCTATATGGAGCTGGGTGCTTTGGAAGAGAACCCTTGTTTGTGGTGAAGGATGGTGCAAGTGAGGAGGATGATGGGTACATAGTGTCATACGTGCATGATAACAAGAGTGGAGCCTCAAGGTTTGTGGTGATGGATGCCAAGTCACAAACCCTTGATGTTGTCACAGCAGTGAAGCTTCCTAGAAGAGTGCCTTATGGCTTCCATGGCCTTTTTGTGAAAGATGGGGATATCAGAGAGATTTACTAAGAAAGGCTCATTTTCTTGTTAAGTGGCAAACAATTATTGACTCAAATAAAACTCCTCCAATTTGTCTTATGATGTAAGCGAGTTAGATGAAAGTCACTCCAATATGTCAAATTGTCTTATAAATTCTAGTTAAAAGGAAGTAAAATTCATCAACTAGCTACTTTGAAACTTATTTATCAATAGGTGTTACCACAGTATTGAATGGTACTTTTCGATGCCTACTTTAATATGTAATAAGCAGGATCCTGTACATATATATATATATATATATATATATATATATTTATATTATTTATATCCTAATTTGATTTATTTGAGTCGATATTTTAGATTTCACTATATGTATATTTAAGGGTTTACATATTTTGTCCTGAAACACTTAGACCATATTTAATCAATGATCTAGAATTTTTGTTCTGGAGGTACCACTTAGTATTTCAGCAATTTTCTTATCAATTAAGAATAAGGAAGGCCATGGCGCATGCATTATTATTGTACTTTTGTTTGCAGCCTATTGTTTGTTTGACGTGGCTGCATTATTAATATTATTTTTATTTATTTATTTATTTGAATCTTAAAGTCTATTTTTCAGATGCAAAGTCAATGTTATCATGAAGCATGCCATCTCATGAGAATCAAGTCACTTTCCAAACATATATGTATATATATATCCTAGGAAAGAGATGTCTATGCCATAAAATTTTTGAAGTCTTGGATAGTAATCCCTTAAAAGTAGAACAAGAGCTACTTTTACTATTCCTTTAATGAAAATTAAGGGAGAATATAATCCCTTGGATGTTCATCAAGTAACTTAATATCTTCATAAATGGATTTGGTCGGTAGAGGATCGATTTTCTTACTGCAGAAAATTTGTTGAAAGGGGTATGTAGCGATAAGATAACCCATATTCTTCAGATATGCTTCAAAGTCTCTGCTAATAATCCTAACTCTCTAGTATCCGATCTAATTAATGAGAAGTTTAGCACAAATGTCTGAATATTCAAGAGGGCAGGATAATAGAGTTGACCTTCTATTTTGATAATGGAAAGAGACATTGTGTTGCATAGGTATTAGACTTCCATTATAAACTCATTCTGGAGCTTTGCTGATGATGATAGTATCTGCAAACTTCTTGTTCATCTTAAAACCTTGTATTAGTCCTAAAGCAAACTTTCTTCCAAAATTAATTGTTATATATATATATATATATGCTTTATATGCTTCTCTGATGGCTTTGTACACAGGAAAAGTTGTTTATTGTTGGTTATGCTTGAGCTTACACCTTTTTCAAATGTAAAAACTTTACTAGTTCAATTAGCATTCTCCTCGTATCAAGATGAGTTCAAACATGCAACCAAACTCTTTTTTTTTTTACATTGTACCATAAAGTTGATACAATTGAAAGCGAGACCCCATAGCACATGCAGTTAAGGAATTCCAACTTAGTTACGGAAACTGATTATATATTATAACACTAATCAATTGTAGTTAAGTCTTCCACATTGTCACAGTGGATTATCAGCATGGTGGAAAGAGGGGTGAGGATTGAATCTAGCAAAGTATTGCAGCAATGGAAGCGATTATCTGATATTTAGCTCCAATATTAGATGATCAATCTACTGTTTCCTATTTCTTAGAGGACCAAGTTATGACATTACCTCCTAAGTAAATAATATAAGCTATGGTTAAGGTACTGCCATCTCAATTGCCAGCCCTATTGGCAACAGAGTAGGCATGCAACTTCATTGGTTGAATAACCCAATGAGTTGTTGTTGGACGATGCATGAACTATAAGAGCTTGCTGATAAAGTAAGCAGGGTCAAGTCATGTTATTGAAAGGAGTTATGGAGCCCCAATGCTGTGGAAGGTTGTTCTATCTATTAAAGGACTACTATCGTCAAGAACAAGAGCTACAAAGATGGAGAATGGTGTCGACCCTCTTGTACAAACTACATATTGAAAGTTTTAGCAAATGTCATTGTTTATTTGTGGTATGCAAGTAGCATGCCATTAGGTGTAGGAGTAACTTCCACGCGGAGAAACTCATGTATGGATCCCAAGTCTTTTCTTGAAAACCAATTGGAGAGATAATGTAGAAATCACGATATAAAAACATTGTTGTTGTTGGTGATGGGGAGATCATCTACTTAAATGAGATAATACACCATGATAGAATTACAATTGCAAATTTAAAAAAAAAAAAAAATGTATTTGACCTAGAATTGACAAAGCTAGAAGAGAACAAAAGACTTTTTAGCTCATTGTATGAAGCTCGAGGAACTTGTTTAAGACCATAAATAATTTTAGTTAATTAGGCACAAACATAAGAGGCTTGTCAACAAAGCTTGAAGGTTGAGTCATCAAAGCCTCTCAAGTAAGTGTTCCATGAAAAAAGACATTATTCATATTCAGTTGTCAAATACACCATCTTCAAGCAAGTGCAATAGGAATTGTGATGGATTTCACTACAGACAAAAAGTTTTGTGATTGTCCACCTTAAGTCATTGATAAAAGTCTTTGGCTACACACGGGCCTTGTATTGAGCAATTCTCCCATTAAGATTAAGTTTGATTAAAAAAATCCATTTGCAGCCAAAAAAATTTTGATTTGATGAGAAGACAGCACTTCCTTCCTACATCATGCAAGAGAATGGATCAAACATGTCAGACATAACTTGATGCCAATTGAAGTCTTTAAGGGCTTGAGAAAGGCAAGTGGCCTCGACAGATTCCAAAATAGGAAGTTTGGTGATGTGATGAATCTATTTTTTTTGTCAATAAATATTATTTTGGGGTCACGTTCATGGTCATGGAATAGGTCCTAATGCGAGGATTAGATGGGTGAGGCATGGGTATCAAGGGAAATTAATGTAATGCCTTATGAGTATGGGGTTGATCCCATGTGGAATGTAGGATTTTAGAGGTGAGGTTAAGAAATGATGTAGAGAGTGCTTGATATATTGTAGAGGTTAAGAATTAAGAGTATGTTTGGTAATGATTTTAGGAAGTATTTCTAATTTTTTAATATTTAAAATTTTTTATCTTTAAAAAATTATAAAAGGTATAAATACTTTTTAGAATTATTGTCAAACAATGAGATAACTATGTAAAAGTCAATTGAAGTGGCTGGAATATTTTAATTACAAAATTAAATTTTTTTTTTTTAACAAAATATGCATTCAAGGCAAAGATCCTCTTAGAATCGACCCTTTGGTCAATCCTCCTCCTCAACTAGATGCTTATGACCAAAGGTTGAGAGAGAAGATGCTTATGACCAAAGGTTGAGAGAGAAACATGAATTCAAAGAAGACAATGCTTTTGGCCATTGGCTCAATCTTTGATTCTACTCAGATAAGAATGGTGGTTAGCTCAAATGAATCCATGGAAACTTGTATCAGATCTTCACATAAGGTTGCTTGACTTTTAACCCTCACAATCAGTATAATGGATGCACAAAAATTTAGGCCATTAAAGGCTTGATCTGGGTATGATTACCTTTGATTTACTCACCCCTTGATGCCCTTAAAGATCTATGGAAGCTGAAACACATATTGATGGACTACAACCAAAATTATAAATTCTATCTTCAAAAATCAGAAATAGCAGAAAATGAAACTAAATTGTGTCAAGATTGATTCCAAATTGAATCTAAATTGTTCAAAATTATCCAAAAATCCTCCGTCAGCTACCTCTATGCTCTAAGAAGAAGACGATGAAGAAGATGATGATGATGCCTCCCCATTCTTGTTGTCTATAACACTTGACGCCATTACCCTTGGTTCATTCCTAGCTAGCATAACAGAATCTGTCATCTCCTCTGTAGATTGTGCCATATCTCTTCAACTGCAACAAACTCATGATGGAAGTTATGTAGATGATAAAAAATGAATTAAGAACTCTTCTCATGCCAATTTTCACATGGCAGCTCAGAGTAGGTGCGCTTTGCTTTGCATGTGTAAATTGCAGGTGTCCCATTGTGCATGGAGTGGAGTACCACGTGTGTTGGGCAGCTGTGCATAGGCTTGAGCATACACTTTCCCTTTAGAGGCTCATGTGCTTGATCACTTTTGTGTACAAACTTCTCCTGTGCCCACCTCCTTGTATCACCTCTGCTCAGAGACTTCTCCTTGCCTTGGTTTCTTTCATCACCACCAACCAATTATATATAAGTGCCTCAAATTATTAATTGATATATATTCCTTATTGACCTTTTTGTAAAAACTATTATAAAAAACATTTCTTATATTGATATGCCAGTATCATATTAGATTTCCGTATAAAATAAGGAAAGTAATTATGAATAATATCTTTATAAATATTTTAAGTTAAAGGAAAAAGTTATGAGATAGAGATGGAGATAGGCTTTCGAGGATTATATATGGTGTGATGGATAAACATACAAGGGAAAATGAGAGATACCTGGAAGAGCAAGGGAGTTCCTGAAGGGATGTTTTGGAAACTAACAATTGTATTAGGTTTTTGTTATTGGTAATATTCTCAATGATATATTTGAATGATTCTCTTTTATCCGTGAATGCAAGTGTGTTTGGTTGAACCATATAAAAGCTTCTTGCATCTTTGTGTGGATTATCCTATCCTTATATTCTTAAACTAACATCTAAATATATATGAGGTGATCTTGAATGTGTCTATGTAGTATGATTTTGTATGTGTAGAAGACCATGCAGCATGGGTTGTTGTCGAGCAGCTCAATTCAATATACTCAATTTATTGCTGAGGGTATGGTTCCGAAAAAAGTTAGTAGGAGTTGGTCCAGCCTGGCAAGGATCTGGAGACGCAAGAAACAGACAGCAGTTAAAGCAAGAAATTCCAAAGAAACAAGAGGAAGACGTAAGTGTGCGCTGCTTTCCTCCTCAAAGGAGAGGAAGATTTGCAGCAGATGCCATAGTTGAAGGCACTGATCTTGGAAAGTCTTAGGCCTCGTCATCCGAGACACTTTGTGTTGCCTCATTCAGCTGTGAATTAAAGGAGATGGGTTGGATCCCAAAGACTAGGCAAGATCCAATGGCGTTCAAGGCTGAGAGGTTCATGAACAGAAAAGGCAATGGGGTTGAAGCATTTGGTGTAAAGTTCTGCAAAGCCACTCCCATGGATCTACATAATCAGGATTTATAATTAATAAGATAATTACACAAGTAAAATTTTGCTTTGAGAAATCTACTAGTAAATGCATGCATGCAATTAAATTCTGTCCTCTCTCTTTGTGATTTCTATAATTCATTTGCTGTATTTTTTTTTTATAATTGTAAATGAAAATTAAATGAAATAAAATCCTCATAAATAATATGGCATCAACACTCTCTACATCAGAGAGAACTCCAGTTCTTCCAAAGCCTCCCAACACAGAAGTCCAGTAGAGATGGTGACAGTAAGGAACCAGGAGCTTCTTCCCACGCACCGCTGCATGGTGGAAGGAGAGCTTTCCCTTAATGCATGGCACCTATATTCGAAATGGTCTCAACCCCCATCACCAACCTCATGGCCCTCATCACTTGTTTGAAAGTGATGGCATGCTACATTCGAGTCCGTTATATGATACTGGTCAAGCTACCTTCTGTAGTCTCTATGCGAAGACTTATAAGTATCTTCCCCATTGTGTTAACATGCTTCTACACCATTGGAAGAGTAATAAATGGCCAGATTGATCCTATGAAGGTTTTGGTTCAGCCAAAAGTAGCCTTGCTCCCTTTTCAAATAGGGCTTTTTGCTCTTGGAGAATCCAATCTCCCATGCATATTCAATTCATTTGACTGATGAGAAGGGTGGTATTGAGAGGATTGGGCACGGTGATTTTGATGGGAAGGAATTGTTCCTCCCTATGTAACCTTCTCTCGCATTGACAAGAATGGCTCCAAACAGTAGGGTGTTCCCATATCCTCTTTGAAGTGTCCAGCTTCTGTCTATGATTTCTCTACTACCAAACAGTATACAGTGTCCTCCGACTCTTTGAAACTAAATATCAGGTGTAGGGGAATCCTAGTGAGTGCTGAGCTTGACAAGGTAGCAAGGATTGGAGTGCTTCCACGGTATGCATCAACTGACCCAAAATCAACCCTAATTGATTATAAAGGATAAGATGCCGACCTTCACATTCCTTTCTCTAGGGATACAATGAATTGGAACTACTCAACTACTAAGGAGTTAAAGTTGGAGGTTGTTGCTAGCATATCGTTAAACATTTGGCTTCACCCACTGTAAAGATATAGGAACATTAGACAAAGATTAATCGCCCTCTACTAAGTCCCACCTTAAGTTGTGTTGAATTGGAACAATGATTTGGACATGGTTCAAATTTGATAAATATGTGATCCATATTATGTTTCAAAATTTTGGAATTTGTCATGTGAGATACTATATGGATAAGTATAGAACCCTGTGACACTAAGCAATAATATAATTTCAAGAAGGATATATATTTGCATTACCATTACTATTATCTTATTGGATTTTTGTTTGCTCCTTTATTTATCTCATTATGTTATTGAGCTATATATATATATGTATATTAAGTAGCTTGTGGCAAGCTTGAATGCAAGTTAGACTTGCATTGTTAGTCTCTCCATACCATACTTTTGAATGAAATGACCCTGTTGCCTTAGGGCCAAGCTTGATTCGGGGATCAAAATGATTCCATTTGGTGCTGGAAGGAGAATTTGTCCAGGGTATGATCTGGCCATTCTGCATTTGGAGTACTTTGTAGCCAATTTGGTGTTAAATCTTGAGTGGAGAGCTGTGGATGGGGGGAAGTTGGTCTATCAGAGAAGCAGGAGTTCACAGTAGTTATGAAGAATCCATTGCAGTTTACTCATCTCCTAGGTGGAAATAAGAATATTAAAGTAAGTTATTATTATTGACATATGCATGTGACGAGAACTTTGAATGTGAAAATGACCAAATCACTACAATTAATGTAAGGATTTTGGACATCTTGATCTAGGTACGTATTAATTCTTAGTAAATGAAGAGCTTAGTCTTGAAGTCATTATCTCCATACCAACCTCTTTCATCCTCACCCCTTTATGATTTATTTTTTGTGTCATTTTCAGGCTTTATCTTCACAATTTTATAGTGAGAGGTCATCTTTATCTTCTGTTTTACATCTTGGCTTAGTGTTCCTTAATGGGAATTTTATAAATTATTAATTGCAAAAACAAACAAGAAGCAAATTAACCTTCTTACCAATAGTCTTAATTTCTATCATGAGTCAATGATATTTTCTACAAATATTTTCCTTGTATAAGAAATTAAGATCAACTTGCAGGAGAAATAAGATGTTACAACAAATAACCTATTAGGGTAAAGACAAAGTTAAACTAATGGGACTTCAAGGGCAAGACAAACATTTACTTCCTATAAGGGTGAAAACAAAGTTAAAACAATGAGGCTCCAAGGGTAAGACAAGCAACTTATAAAGGTGAATTTGATACCTTCATAATGAAGGATTCCAAAAATGTTCTTAAAGAATATTTCAATCAAGTTCATTTTATTTTCAATCAAATCCAATCAAGTGGAGCAAATTGATAATCAAAAAAATTATTGAAATGATTTTGAGAAGCATGACTAGGAAATTGAGCATATTGTTAACATTTCGATCATATTCATTTATTGTCAAACAAAATATTTTGAATTAGCTCCATTTGATCACGATTATTTGTTGTCAATGAAATGTGATAAAATGGAGCTCAATGGTTGTCAAAATATTATTGAAATGATTTCAAGAAGCATGACTAGAAAATTGAACATATTGTTCATCTATGACAAGCTTTGCAAACTCTATCTTCTTCTAAAGGATGTTTCAAAGAAAGAAGGTGAATGTAGCCATGAAAGAAATAACAATTTTAGGAGATTTGAAAATGACACGAAAGAAGATTCTTACACTTCATTTTTTTGGAGTTCTAATGATGAAAAGGAAGCAAATTCTTATACTTCTCCAAACAAAGGATGAGGAAGAAGCATGGCAAGAAGTAGGGAGTATTCTAGCTTTTTCGCTATGTAATGCTACAATTGCAAATGTTTTGGTCACATTCAAATTCTCAATCCTTCTGAATAAGGAAGAAAGGATTGATGAAGGGTACACCTATTGTAATATTTAAGTAGATATTAAAAAATTTATTTGGTACTTTTATAGTGCTTGGAATAGTAATGGAAGAAGGTTGCAAGTTAAAAGGACGAAGCGATATTCTAATAAAAACAAATAAGAATTGCTTGAAAGGAAGAGTCAATTTTGGTCATGTGGGGGGTTTTCCCCGAGTTGCCTTAAGGCGGTTTTGTTTGGAGGTGCTTCCTTTTTGCCTAGGTGGAATTAGTTTTTAGCTGCTTCATTGCTTCATAACTTCGACTGTATTATCTTTTTCTGACTTACTGCTTGTTGGAGAGGCGAAGTCTCATGCCCTTCTCTTTGCTGCCATGGGCTTTTTATAGTCATTCTTCCCCTCTAGCTTTTTCTGTTTCATTTTACGTCTACCACAAGCTGATAAGGTGGTTGGAGATTTCTTTTCAGCAAAAAATAGGAAAGGAGGTTGGTTCTGAAGGTCGTCTCTTGTAGAAGACCTTACTCACAAGTGGGGTGATTTTTGGTATCTTCACTTACCAATCAAACCTAGAAAACAGATTTGAAGAAAGAAGCATCCATTAATACAAAAAAATTTTGTATCACAAAATTGAAAGCGTGCAGATAATCTCAAGTTTTACAAACAGAGATGAAAGAAAGTTGGAAGTGAAAAGTAAAAGAGTATGGGCAAGGGTGAAATCCCCTAGCAGATTGGGAGAGGAGCACCGTTCCAAGCACTGAGACAATCCAGAAGAGGGTCGATGATCTTCCCCTCACACATTGCAGTAAACACCTTGTCAAAATCCTCCCCTGGTGACCTCACCTTTTCACCAGTCAGCAGCCCTGTTCCCAGCTCCTCCCTCACAAACTTGTACAATGGGTATGACCTGCACTCCTTGATTCGGTTCGGAATTGATGGGTTTCCACTCTCCACTCCATCTCTTGCGCTCTCAACCTCTTTGGGCAAAACGGCCTTCAACTCCTCCTCGAATGCCACTATTTTTTGGAAGATTGAGGTGCTGCCATTCTTCTCATTTTCGCCATTGTTCAGCGCATGTTCCACCAGAACTTGCCTTACCTTCTGCATCAGTGGATATGTGGCGCTGCAGGGGTCATCGATGTAGGCAAATACATGTTCGCTATCCACCACTTTTTGCAAGTCCTTCTCGCAGAATCTGGATGGGTGGAGTTCTCCATTGGCTCCAGTGGTTAGAGTTTTCTTAGCTACGTGGCTTACAGTCTTCTTCACTGTGCTCTTCAAATTCTCTTCCAAATGCCTCAAATCAATGGCCTGGCAGAGTGCCACTAAATATGTGGTAGACATCAGCTTCAAGATATCCACCGCTTCAGCTGTTTTCCGGGAGGAGATTAAGCCCAAGGAGTTCACATCTTGGTTGTGTTGCTCAGCACTTTCGACATGGTTGGTGACAGGATTGGCCAAGAACTGGAGCTCTGAACAGTAGGAAGCCATGGCAATTTCTGCTCCCTTGAAACCATAGTCCAGACTCGGGTTTCGGCTTCCAGAGAGATTTGATGGCAGTCCATTGTTGTAGAAGTCATTGACAAGCTCTGAGAACTGGGCAAACATAAGCTTCCCAATGGATGCAATGGCCAAGCGGGTGTTGTCCATGGAGACTCCAATTGGGGTCCCCTGGAAGTTGCCACCATGTAGAGCCTTGTTCCTGGAAACATCGATCAAGGGGTTATCATTCACAGAGTTGATCTCCCGTTCAATGGATTTAGTTGATGCTCGGATGACTTCAATATGTGGGCCAAGCCATTGAGGTGAAGTCCTGAGAGCATATCGATCTTGCTTCGGCTTCTGCAGAGGATCCATCTCATGTAGATTCTTAGCTTCTTTCACATAAGAGCTTCCATCTAGAATGTGCTCCATAATGGCTGCAGCCTCGATTTGGCCAGGGTGGTGCTTCAATTTGTGAGTCAAGTGGTCAGTGAATTCGGGCTTCCCCTGCATCACTTCAGCAAAAATAGCCGATAAAACTTCAGACAAAACTGCCAGCACATTGGTCTCAAAAAGCACCATAGAGGCCAAGCCAGAGCCAACTGTAGTGCCATTAACAAGAGCTGTGCCTTCCTTAGGCTGCAACTCAAAAAATCCGGACTCGATCCCAGCCATTTTAAAGGCCTCTTCGGCATTCACAACTTCACCGGAAGGTCCAACAGCTTTGGAATTAGGCCTGCCGGTGAGAAGACCAGCAATGTAGGAGAGAGGAACCAGGTCTCCGGAGGCAGTGACGGTGCCACGCAGAGGCAAGCATGGAGTGATGTTGTGATTGAGGAGCTTGGTGATTGCTTCCAGAATCTCAAATCTGATGCCGGAATAGCCTTGGAGGAGGGTGTTGATCCTCACGAGCATGGCGGCTCTTGTTGCTGAGTGAGGCAGTGTGTGGCATGACTCTGTTCCGTTCCCAAATATCCCAGCATTCAAGAACCTGTATCAATCATCAACAACCCAGCACATCACCAACCATTTCATGTTTTCAAATCAGAACACAACTGTTTTAGATAATAGAAAGTTACCAAAAAGGACTCCCCGAGTGGGCTCGGACGTGTTGACCATATTCATCAAGAAATCCGGCTTTAAAAGTGTTTTCTAATTTTTATTAATTATTATTTTTTTCTAAAATGTTTTGTATGTTAAAAAAAACACTCTTAAAATTTTTATTAATAAACACAATTGTTTATTAGAATGTATTATCCATGATTTTTAGAGTGTGTTTGATACATATTCTAAAATGTGTTTTTGGTATTTTTAATACTTAAAATTTTTTATTTTTCAAGTATTAGAAGGTTAGAAACACTTTTTTAAATTAGTGTCAAACGCACTCTTAAAGTATTAAAAATACTAAAAACACTTCCTATAATTATTATCAAACACACTCTAAAAATGCATCTGAGAGTGATTCTAGAAAGTGTTTCTAACATTTCTAACATTTAAATAATAAAATTTTAAAATATTAGAAATATTAAAAACGCTTCCTAACATCACTATCAAACAAACTCTTAATCAAAATACCTTTAATAAAAATGTTTTTAGTGAAAATATTTTTAAGCTTATAGTATTTTGCCTGCAAGTAACTTTTCAACATTCTAAAAGTGATTTTTAAATTTTATAGAAGACTTGGAATGCATTTGAGGTAAAAAGCGTTTCTAATATTTTTAATATTTAAAAAATAAAAATTTTCAAGTGTTATAGATATTAAAAATATTTTCTAATATTTTCTTCAAAAATGCTTTTAATGCCTAGAAATATTACTAAGTAATTTTACCTGATGAGCTCCTTCTGAAGGGCACCACCTTGTTTGGTTCTCCTATGTGCAGTAGCACCAAACCCAGAGGTGACACCATAGACGTCGGTGCCTTTCTTCATGCTCTCCATCACCCAATCACTGCTCGCCTTCACGCCTGCTCTCGCCGTCTCCGACAACTCCACACTCATATCCCCCTCCCGCCCGGCGATAGCCGCCACCTGCGATATCGTAAGCGTCTCACCACCGAGCCGAACAAACGGCTTCCGGTACTCCGCCACCATGCGCTTCACTTCATCCAAATGGCTTCCCTTCAACGTCTCCGCAGCCATTCCCCAGTTCAGCGGATCACTCACGCAGAAACTCTCCACCTTGTTGCTTCCATGGCAGTTCATTGCATCCATATCTTAGAATCCCCACAAAGAAACAACTTCAAAAAGCTGGTTTTTCTCGACAACCAAGAAGGAAAGAGAGAGAGAGAGAGAGAGGAACTAGACAGTAGTGCTCTGAACTTACTAAGGTGTATGGTGAATGAAGCTTCTACTATATAGAACTTTTCAGCCCTGCAGTCTTTGAAATCCCACAGGGTCACTGGTAGGTGGGCTAGATGGCGAACTGGCTTCATGGGGTTTGTTGAAAACCAATCCAGACCCTTAATCTGTCTACACGAAAGGCTCAGATGCTGCAACGTGACGTGGAATCCACGTGGATTTAGGGATGGAGCTCGGATGTTTCTTACTGGTTAAAACCCAAGACAAATGTGGCGTGCGGGCAAAGGGTTGGTGGGATGTGGGAGTTGTTAGCCTGCTTAATGTAATTTCAATTCCTTGATTAAAAAATAACGAAAGTAAAATCATTTGAACATGTGCACTGCCTAAAAGAAGTTAAAAATCGGTTTTCAGTCTTTATAGAATTAGAAATTTTTTTTTTTTCTAATTTTTAAAAACAAAGAAAAATGAAGAATAATAATTTTTAAAGAATAAGTAAAAATTATTTTCACCAAATTTTAAAAATAAATTAAAAATAAATAGAAACCTAATTTCAAAAATTAATATATGAATAATATATGCAACGTAAATATGAGTCACATAAATATAAATTTTACTACAATTCATAAAATATAGACGAGACTTTTTCATATGATATAGATACGAGTTTTATTCAGTAAATCATATGATTTTTACCATTCATAAAATATAGACGAGACTTTTTCATATAATATGGATATGAGTTTTATTTATTAAATCATATGATTTTTTTTCATCAATTTTTAATGAAAAATTATTTGACTAAGTATAAATACAAGATTGGTTTTTGTAACCTATCAAACAAGCATGCCTTCCTCCCACAATTTTGACTGATTGAATTTGGACGAAATAGTAATATCATATTAATAGGTGAGTATTTGGTGGGTGGCAAGATCTGTTGCAAAAATAGTTGGTAAGAAGAGATCGGAACTAGTCTTAATCCATCTCTTGTTCAATTTGAGACAAAATGGGGATTTCATTTAGTCGTCAAAAGCCATTGGATTTGACTAAATTCTTTGTACTTTCACCTTCTCTCCAACTCATTTTGTATCAATCCATTCAAATATGAAAATATATTCTGCAAGCAGAAACGTGTTTGGAAAATATCAAGTCAGGTGGTCCATGCTTATCAAACCACTATGCCTTTAAATGTGTGAATTCTAGGCCTTTGATAAAAGTAAAATCAAGTTATATTTTATTATAAACGAATAAAACTTGGGTAGAAAACTATAGCACATAAAGATGTACATATAATATGAATATGAAAGTTTTTAAAATCCATTCGAAAATGACTTTGAGATGATTAGAAATTACAACCTTTTTTTAACTAATGTTTTGATGTAAATAAAAGAAAATACTTTGAGAATATAATTTTTAAAAACTGAATTTCAAATTCCCTATTTAATAAGTGATTGTTCTAAACCGACTCCAAAAGGCTTTCTAAATTTTTAGAAGTGAATCTCAAAACTTTGCCAAATATCTTTAATTTGTTTTAATGAAAAAAACACTTTAAAACATTTACGAAGTACTTTCAACAAATAAAAATAATGCTTAATTATGTTTCTAACTAAGGAATGTCTATAATTGAATATTCTTTTTATGAGTTTTTGGTTGTTTAAAGAGGCATTTATTTTTGCCTTTGTTGCCTCAGCTTATGCTTGAAGGGCATAACCAACTATTGTGATTTATTCTCTTTTTTGTTTTTCTATGCTGATCGCTTGATTTTTCTAATTTATCGCATCAAAACACAATTTATAATCTAATTCACTATTCTATAACAGCTTGTACTCGATCAAAAAATGATTTTAGTACAAACTAATGTAGTATAGTTGTTTTTAGGTATCATCCACTAAGATGGATTATTTTTGGTAATCAAGGCTTAAATGAGAGGAGAAGAAATAATTGTGATCAAGTGAAAATGATTTGACAATTCATGATAAAAGTTCAAAATAACAATGATTTCAAATTGAGAGAAAATGAAATGTAAAATCGAAGAAAATTAATAGAAAATGAAATTCTCAAAGTTAGGATTTTCTAAAAAACAATTTTCATGGTGAATAGATGTTAAGATCCAATTTTCATCAAGTTAGATTGAAAACCTAAATTTTCATCTAATCCGATTCTTGATTTAGCTTTAGGTTTAGATCTAATTTCTCTTCAATTTAGGTCATTTAATCCAAGAGATCAATTCAAATCATGTATTCAATTCATCTTAAACTATCTTCCAATGATTCACACAATGCAACTATTCAATCTTATCAAATCTAGCATTAAGAATTTGATAAATATACCTAATTTGCATTATAGTAATCATTCAAGACAATTTGAAGAGAGAAATCCCCAAATTTCAATTAATCAATCAATTGAATCAAATTACCTTTGTAATTCAAGCTCATTTATCTAATTCATCATAAATCTTGCCTCTAGATCCTCCCTCCTCTAAGAACAACGAGATTTAGCCACTCATGCTTGGAGATTTGATCTCACAAGACATGTTTGGCTAGCGAGAACATGAGAGAAAATAAAGGAAAGTAGAAAATTCTATAGAGAGAGGAAATCTGGAAAATTCTCCAATTAGAAAATGTCTAAAAAAGTCTTTAAAATGAGTAAATCAAGTTTTTATTTATAGGCCAAGGTCAAGTGGACACTTGGCATCATCTAAGAGGTCTTCTGAAGGCTTTTTCATCAAGAAATCTAGAGTTTAGTAATAAAATGCCTATTTCGCATGAGATCCAGCAATTTCGCACGAGCTCCAACAATTTCGAAAGACTGTGAGAAGTGGAAAATGCATTAGAACCAATTTCGCCTTCCTGAAGCATTTCGCATGACTGTGCGAAATTTTCGTATGGTCATGTGAAATCAGTTTTTAGATTTCCCTTTGAGCTCCAACAAAAATTGCTTTCTAGTCCATTTCGCACGACTATGCAAAATTTCCGCATGTTCATGCAAAATGAGAATACTTAATTTTTCAACTCTTTTTTGCCATTTCTTCCATTTCTTTCTTTTGAATCCACCTCCACCTCCCAATCAGCTCCAAAGCTTGGTCCAAGTGCATTGCTTCTTCCTCATCATCCACATTTTTTGCCCTCCTCGATTCCATTTCTCTTTTGTCGCTCAATACTTCAAAATCACCTTGAAATATCTCCAAAACTTCACAAAAATCATTAGTATCTCTTGTAAGGGTAGCAATGTATTACTTGGGCATATTAGGCATAATTACCACTCAAAAGGTATGAAACTCATGAGAATTATTATCTTAAATATGCACTTTTTGAGTAGTAATCATATGCTCTACACTTGTTGCAGTTTGTTTTCAATGGTGACTTGTTGATCCATTAAAGATATGAGTAGGATGATATAGCTAGTGCTATTGACATCAAAATTCACATGAGTGTTTAAGTGAATAAACTGATTCTCCAATTCGATCTCATCATTAGTTTAAGGTGGTTTTTAAGTGATGCATAGTGAAGCACTCCAGTATTAGTAGATTTATTAAATGTAAGTCCTAAAAACTTGTTATGCTCGTATCCTCTCTTTTGAAATTGCGATGTCTTTGGATGTATCTAACAAAATAAGTAATATATATATATCTATATATATATATATATATATATATAAGTGTTAATATTTACTTGTAAATAGTTTTATCACACTTCCTTTGTAACATCTATAGTGTTTCTTTCAACACCCCAATTAAATCTTGTTTGTTTTAATAGCATACTAAACTTACAATGCTTAATGCCAAACCTATTAAATTTCTATTTAACTTGTTTTATAGGTTAGTTTCAATTGCTTTTTCTTTTCATATCTTCATGAATTTTAATCTATATTTTTTTGTATAAATATTTCACCTCTCATGTTTCCTTCATTTATTTCCTCTACCATGATATCTATGAAAATTTTTCTATGGTAGAACTCCATAAAATTGTATAATCCCTATCCATTAATTCATTAGATGTTGCATGTATAAATTGAGCCATTAGATGTTGTCACTTAAGAAAGAAAACCAATGATGCATATAAGTACAATTCATGCACAAACTATACAAGAATTCTAATTGTATCTTTAAAGCATTTGAAAAGCAAATTGAACAAACCAAATTCAACCGTACGTTATAAAAGCGTACAATAGGAGACTTTGTCCTTATCACATACTTATATGGACTATGCCTAAATTCTTTAGCCATGCTTGCTGCTCAAATTAATGGTTCCTTGTTCTATACCCTCTTACTTATACCACCATGGAAAACTCCTATTTCTTTATTTCCATTTCCCTTTTAAAATTTTAATCCATTTGGCCTTTGAAGAACTGGCACTCCCTTTATACAAAATAATTAAACATTAACTATATATGGTAACTAATTTTGGAGAAGAGAAAGGAACATCATGATTTTGGCATTGACCAATGACTATAGATAGAAATTCAACCCTCCAATATTCTAATTACTACCATATATATATATATATATATATATATATATACCTAGCTGGACCCATCCCCACACCCACTCCTACCGCACTAACTACTTAACTACAATATTTCTCTTTTTTGAATTCTAAAGATATAAAATGCCTTTCAGACAAAAATTTGGGAAAAGAACCATAGGTCCTTGAAACTATACAACCTCAATTGAATAGCCATATTCATCCATACCCATGATGAAGAATCATGAACCGTTAAAATAACATCCAAAGGTATGCAACTCAAGAGCATAAAAACATAATTTTTGAAGGGATTAAAAGAGTAAACCAATTAGTAATACAAGTTAAAAATAGTTTTGTATTTTACTTTCATCTCATAATATATGTTTCTTTAATTTATTCTAATGGGTTAAATATTGTCTCTAGTCTTGATATTAACTAGATCTAGTCTGACTATCTACCCACCATACACATACATAACACCATAAATAATGGGGAGTGAAGCTACCTAAAATCAACTTACCTAATAATAGGTACCTTGGCAATGACCTACCCCAAGGTCTAATAAACTAACAAACCTGACCCTTAAAAGAAGATATTACCAACTCTTGGCTTCTAGTGAAAAAGGCTATTAACCCATGTGTCGACCCGTGAAAAAGTTTGACTATGACAGAATACCTTAACTATATAAATCCTAAAATGCATAGCAAAAGGAGGTCCTCCTCCATAAAAAATCACTCTCTACATCTACTAAATGACAAAATTCCTTCTCTGTGTTTACCAAATTGATGAATAAAAATCCATTCATGAAGATTTTGAGCATCTTCATTGGCACTGTTTGTGTGAAAGTCTAAGCACTCCTTAGAACAAAAAGTTGTCATGGAGGGTTGAAAATGAAGTTGAATCATTCCAATGGAGTTTTCTTTTATTTATTTTCCTTTTTTAATCTTTTCTTCAATCATTTTTATCTTGTGTGATATTCAAAAGAATATTAGCTTTGAAGTTTCAGAAATATGGGATTGAAGAGAAGCAAATATGGATCACAATAGTACCCTTCTTTGTTTCACGCTAAGAGAGTAATTCTTGAATATGATAAGAATTTTTAGAAGATGTCTACCTAAAACCTATAGCCTTAGGGTCCATGACCTAAGCCCCAAGTATTATGACTTAGCCCCCCTTATACGCGGACATACCTAATAATATCTGTATAGCAAGATAAGCAAGTTTGAAAATTGGAGCCTATCGATTCAATAGCTACTACATATTGGAAAATGGTTAGTGACATAGTTACAAGCCCATGGTACAAAAAACTAGACAATCTTCATCTCAAGTAACCAAAGGTACCTCATTCTCAAAGACCAGCAAAGCATTCCAACCCACACCTACCAGCCAGGACACCCATCCTCACAGTTGATAACTAAATCTCTATCAAAAAGACCACGTAAGACATGTTGCATCTCACTCAACTTGTTCGGGAGTTTAAGACTCTTTTTATCATATGAAACTTGCTTATGCTTGTACACTTAGTCAAAGGCACTCGTACGAAATTAAGAGGCTATAAAAGTCGTCAGCAGCATATGGTGGACAAATATGCTTCAAAGCACCTTGGGTGTTCATAATTAAGATGCACCGTAATAGGTCACCAAAGTCATCAAAAAGCACAAGAATGATCTTGATATTAACTCCCATACACATTAGCTAAATGAAAGGAAATCTTATCACTAAAGCAAGTGATCAATTGAAGTTCAAATAAATCTTCTCTAACACATCTATTTTATAATTTCTAGCTCATTTATTTTATTTTGAAAAGGAAAATGGTGAAAACCTACATCTCATGAGTTAAGAAAACCTTCCAATTGAAAACCTAAGGCCAAGTTAGTCTCAATACAAAAGACCTTTACTGATAATCTAGTCAGGAATTAATGGTCAAGGTGAACAACGAAAAAAAATAAAATCTAAAGGTATCTCTATTAAGAACCCTAAAGAAAACTAGCATTAATGCTTCTAATTCAAGACATTGATTCCTTTGTTAAACTACTCTTTATGGTTGTATGCGAAAGTTATCTTCGTGCAAAACTAAATCCTCACTATTTTGGAAACAAATCATCTCTGTGCTAAGCTGACCTCTACATCTTCGGGTATAAGTCACACGTGTATGTATTAAGTCAAACTCTACCTCTAGGTATGGGTCAACTTTGCACCAGACCAACTTTTATCTATGAGAATAGATCATCCCTATGGTAAAACCTTTAACCAAAAGGTCCTTAGATATGCATTTCAGAAAAAAGTTGAACAGTTATCAAAACCATAATGGTCATTTCTAATCATTCTAGTATGTATAGAGCTCAACCTAAATCTTTCTACTATCCACCTTGGAAACATATCAAATTCCACTAATTGCATGCAAACTAAACAATAACTTGCATGTTGACTTATGATGTAGGAACTATTATAAGACAAGACAAGCTATGAAATGAGTCCACCTCATCATAAGATCATTTAAATAATATGTCGAGAATCCTAGGCTAGCCGATTGTGACAAACTCTTAATCAAAATCAACAAATTGGAGAGTATAGCAAAGATATTAGCTTAATAAAGACACATCCAAGAACCTCACTCGTGTAGGTTAATGCAGGGGCAAACCATTATCAATTACATTATAAAAAAAAATTAGCTTTTCATAATTGAAGCAAGCACATCGATACAAGATATCATTCTATTAGAGAGTGTGTCATAAAGAAAGAAGTACAACTAAAATTTGTAAGATCTCAAGATCGAAATGTTGATATTTTTACTACAATCCTATCATTTTAACAATTGGTATCGGAGCTCAAATTGTAGTTATTTTTACCACAATCCTATTACTCCAACAAATTGGTATCAAATATTTCGCATAGCCAAGAATTAATACAAAAAAATTTTGTATCACAAAATTGAAAGCGTGCAGACAATCTCAAGTTTTACAAACAGAGATGAAAGAAAGTTGGAAGTGAAAAGTAGAAGAGTATGGGCAAGGGTGAAATCCCCTAGCAGATTGGGAGAGGAGCACCGTTCCAAGCACTGAGACAATCCAGAAGAGGGTCGATGATCTTCCCCTCACACATTGCAGTAAACACCTTGTCAAAATCCTCCCCTGGTGACCTCACCTTTTCACCAGTCAGCAGCCCTGTTCCCAGCTCCTCCCTCACAAACTTGTACAATGGGTATGACCTGCACTCCTTGATTCGGTTCGGAATTGATGGGTTTCCACTCTCCACTCCATCTCTTGCGCTCTCAACCTCTTTGGGCAAAACGGCCTTCAACTCCTCCTCGAATGCCACTATTTTTTGGAAGATTGAGGTGCTGCCATTCTTCTCATTTTCGCCATTGTTCAGCGCATGTTCCACCAGAACTTGCCTTACCTTCTGCATCAGTGGATATGTGGCGCTGCAGGGGTCATCGATGTAGGCAAATACATGTTCCCTATCCACCACTTTTAGCAAGTCCTTCTCGCAGAATCTGGATGGGTGGAGTTCTCCATTGGCTCCAGTGGTTAGAGTTTTCTTAGCTACGTGGCTTACAGTCTTCTTCACCGTGCTCTTCAAATTCTCCTCCAAATGCCTTAAATCAATGGCCTGGCAGAGTGCCACTAGGTATGTGGTAGACATCAGCTTCAAGATATCCACCGCTTCAGCTGTTTTCCGGGAGGAGATTAAGCCCAAGGAGTTCACATCTTGGTTGTGTTGCTCAGCACTTTCGACATGGTTGGTGACAGGATTGGCCAAGAACTGGAGCTCTGAACAGTAGGAAGCCATGGCAATTTCTGCTCCCTTGAAACCATAGTCCAGACTCGGGTTTCGGCTTCCAGAGAGATTTGATGGCAGTCCATTGTTGTAGAAGTCATTGACAAGCTCTGAGAACTGGGCAAACATAAGCTTCCCAATGGACGCAATGGCCAAGCGGGTGTTGTCCATGGAGACTCCGATTGGGGTCCCCTGGAAGTTGCCACCATGTAGAGCCTTGTTCCTGGAAACATCGATCAAGGGGTTATCATTCACAGAGTTGATCTCCCGTTCGATGGATTTAGTTGATGCTCGGATGACTTCAATATGTGGGCCAAGCCATTGAGGTGAAGTCCTGAGAGCATATCGATCTTGCTTCGGCTTCTGCAGAGGATCCATCTCATGTAGCTTCTTAGCTTCTTTCACATAAGAGCTTCCATCTAGAATGTGCTCCATAATGGCTGCAGCCTCGATTTGGCCAGGGTGGTGCTTCAATTTGTGAGTCAAGTGGTCAGTGAATTCGGGCTTCCCCTGCATCACTTCAGCAAAAATAGCCGATAAAACTTCAGACAAAACTGCCAGCACATTGGTCTCAAAAAGCACCATAGAGGCCAAGCCAGAGCCAACTGCAGTGCCGTTAACAAGAGCCAGGCCTTCCTTAGGCTGCAACTCAAAAAATCCGGACTCGATCCCAGCCATTTTGAAGGCCTCTTCGGCATTCACAACTTCACCGGAAGGTCCAACAGCTTTGGAATTAGGCCTGCCGGTGAGAAGACCAGCAATGTAGGAGAGAGGAACCAGGTCTCCGGAGGCAGTGACGGTGCCACGCAGAGGCAAGCATGGAGTGATGTTGTGATTGAGGAGCTTGGTGATTGCTTCCAGAATCTCAAATCTGATGCCGGAGTAGCCTTGGAGGAGGGTGTTGATCCTCACGAGCATGGCGGCTCTTGTTGTTGAGTGAGGCAGTGTGTGGCATGACTCTGTTCCGTTCCCAAATATCCCAGCATTCAAGAACCTGTATCAATCATCAACAACCCAGCACATCACCAACCATTTCATGTTTTCAAATCAGAACACAACTGTTTTAGATAATAGAAAGTAACCAGAAAGGACTCCCCGAGTGGGCTTGGACGTGTGGACTAGATTCATTAAGAGATATGAATAAGTTAACACGTCAAAGTTGACTGGTGGCCATTAACTCACGTATCCTAACACCGAGTTTTAAAAGCGCTTTTAACTATTTTTTAAATTAAAAAAAACACTCCTAAAACATAGTATTCCTTTGCGAAATATTAAAAGTAATTTTTTCACTTTTCAAAAGAGATTCAAATTACTAATATTTTTCCAAAAGTGCTTTTATGAAGTATTTTCTAAAACCACTGTAAACTAATTTTACCTGATGAGCTCCTTCTGAAGGGCACCACCTTGTTTGGTTCTCCTATGTGAAGTGGCACCAAACCCAGTGGTGACACCATAGCTGTCGGTGCCTTTGCTCATGCTCTCCATCACCCAGTCACTGCTCGCCTTCACGCCCGCTCTCGCCGTCTCCGACAACTCCACACTCATATCCCCCTCCCGCCCGGCGATAGCCGCCACCTGCGATATCGTAAGCGTCTCACCACCGAGCCGAACCACCGGCTTCCGGTACTCCGCCACCATGCGCTTCACTTCATCCAAATGGCTTCCCTTCAACTTCTCCGCAGCCATTCCCCAGTTCAGCGGATCACTCACGCAGAAACTCTCCACCTTGTTGCTTCCATGGCAGTTCGTTGCATCCATATCTTAGAATCCCCACAAAGAAACAACTTCAAAAAGCTGGTTTTTCTCGACAACCAAGAAGGAAAGAGAGAGAGAGCGAAAGAGAGAGAGAGAGAGAGGAACTAGACAGTAGTGCTCTGAACTTACTAAGGTGTATGGTGAATGAAACTTCTACTTATATAGAACTTTTCAGCCCTGCAGTCTTTGAAATCCCACAGGGTCACTGGTAGGTGGGCTGGATGGCGAACTGGCTTCATGTGGTTTGTTGAAAACCAATCCAGACCCTTAATCTGTCTACGCCAAAGGCTCAGATGCTGCAACGTGACGTGGAATCCACGTGCATTTAGGGATGGAGCCCGGATGTTTCTTACTGGTCAAAACCCAAGACAAATGTGGTGTGCGGTCAAAGGGTTGGTGGGATGTGGGAGTTGTTAGCCTACTTAATATAATTTCAATTCCTTGATTAAAAAATAACGAAAGTAAAATCATTTGAACATGTGCACTGCCTAAAATAAGTTAAAAATCGGTTTTCAGTCTATACAAAATAGAAAATTGATGTCAAAATTTTAGTATATTATTTGCTAGTTGTTTTTTATTTCTAATTTTAAAAAAACAAAGAAAAATGAAGAACAATTTTTAAAGAATAAATAAAAATTATTTGTACCAAATTTTAAAAATAAATTAAAAATAGACGGAAACCTAGTTTCAAAAATGAATATGTGGATGATATATGCAAAGTAAATACGAGTCATATAGATATGAGTTTTACTATCATTCATTAAATAAAGACAAGACTTTTTCATATGATATAGATATGAGTTTTATTTATTAAGTCATGCTTTTTTTCTTCAATTTTTAATGAAAAATTATTTGACTAAGTATAAATGAAAGATTCGTTTTTGTAACTAATCAAACAAGTATGCTTTCCTCCCACAATTTTGACTGATTGAATTTGGACGAAAGAGCAATATCATATTAATAGGTGAGTACTTGGTGAGTGGCAAGATCTGTTGCATCTCTTGTTCAATTTGAGACAAAATGGGGATTTCATTTAGTCGTCAAAAGCCATTGGATTTGACTAAATTCCTTGTACTTCCACCTTCTCTCCAACTCAACTTTTGTATCAATCCATTCAAATATGAAAATATATTCTGCAAACAGAAACGTGTTTGGAAAATACCAAGTTAGGTGGTCCATGCTTATAAAACCACTGTGCCTTTGAATGTGTGTGAATTATAGCCTTTGGTAAGAGTAAAATCAAGACATAAATAAATAAAATTATTATAAACGAATGTGTGTGAATTACAGCCTTTGAAAATGACTTTGAGATGATTAGAAATTATAAACTTTTTTTAACCAATGTTTTGATGTAAATAAAAGAAATTACTTTGAGAATATAAATTTTAAAAATTGAAAATTCCCTATTTAATAAGTAATTGTTCTAAACTGACTTCAAAAGGCATTCTAAATTTTTAGATAAATTTTTAGAAGCAAATCTCAAAAATTTTCCAAATATCTTTATTTTGTTTTAATAAAAAATAAAAAAAACACTTTAAAACATTTACAAAGTACTTTCAACACATAAAAATAATGTTTAATTATGTTTATAACTAATGAATATAATTTGATATTTTTTTATAAGTTTTTGGTTGTTTAAAGAAGCTTCTATTTTTACTTTTGTTGCCTCAGCTCATGCTTGAAGGACATAATGTGGATCCGTATTTTTCACGTGTGTCCCTATTCAATCGGTAAGACTCGCTTTTATTGGTGAAAAATTAGTTTTGGAAAAGTCAGAATCACCACTTATTTTATTTTATTTTAAAAGGAAAAATAAAATAAGAAAGAAAACCCTAAAGAAGTGGCTCTATAGTTTTTGGAAAAGCATGTCTTTAAAAACCCAAGTCTTAGTCCGGGGATTAGGTTACCTATTAGGAAGGTACCTCGAAAAGGTAGCACCCTTCTAAGCCCTACAAAGGTCTCTACTGACTAAGTTAAGGGAATTGGGGCAATTAATTGGTTGATTAAGGGTACCTAGGTAAATTAAGGTGATTTAAAAAAAATAGCATACTAAACAAGAGAACCAATCACAAATCATAAAGAAGATTTAGGGTGCGTACCTGGACTGCTTCTTAAGTGCTATCACAAGATATCAAAGTTAGTTCAAATAGTATATCATCAAGCATATGCTTTATCATAAATAATCGAACAATGAAACAATATATCAAGACACCCAAGCACTATCAAACATAGGTGCATTTCACAATGACAAGCATATTCACAGAATTTAGAAGGTAGGTGATAGGGGGCGTACCTGGAGAGCATAGATAACTTGTAACGTGCTTCCGCAAGATATGAAGGGTTAGATAATAAATAATAAAATACAGAAATCTTAGCATGCTTGTTATCTAATTAGCATAGCAAAAATGATCAAAGTATAAGAAATCATCAATTATCACATACATCTTGTATATAATTCCTAAAAAATAGATAGATATGATCTCAACAAGTAGCAAAGGTGACAGCAAAGGTGACAGCAAAGATGAGTTTTGAAAAATTTTCTTATGTTGGGGTTCCACCAATTCCCCAATTGATATACACAAATCTAGCCCAGAATTATCCCATTTGTTTGGGACCACAAGCTTAGATTCGTATTCCATTCAAAACCGTTACACCCAAAGTCAAGGGATCACCTCAATGCAGATGTGACCCCCCCTCTTGACACTAAAAAAGCCCCTCTGAAGCCTAAGTGCAAGGTACGCAATCCACAACACCTCTTCTTGTTGTTTGAGAGAGAATAACCTCTATAAGGGACCAGTAGTACGCCTAACTAAGTCTTTGGAGGGTGTGTCCGAACAACCTGTCCAGACATCTTTTGTAGGATTTAGGGAGGAAGCTGCCTCTGCACCTTGAAGTTTAGTCTTCTGCTACAGCACCTTAGAGCGCCCTTTCCCTTGGTTGATCGAGCATCAACATTGGTGCCGTCTATGGGAAGGAAAAGTGCAAAAGATGTCCACACATTCAAGAAGTCGATCATCAGCTATAAGCGGCGAAGGATACTTCGACTGGCACGACAATCTGGAGAGACGACAGCAAGAGAATGAGCGGTAGATGCAGGCTCTGCTTCAAGAAACGAGGAAGCTCAGGCATGAGAATGAGGTATTGTGGATTCAAGCGTCTTCATCAAGCCCCTCTAGCAATCGACGGTCGAGGAGCCTGCGAGCCCATCCTGGGCTAAACGAGGAGGTGACATATCCCGAGAATATGGATTCCCCTCCAAATGAGTATGGTGCGCGTCTTGGCGCAAGACCCCCCGTCAACTCCCAATACACCAATGGATGAAAGCTCCGATTCCACTCGTGTATTGTAAAAAAGAAGACGAGATAAAAGACCCCAACTATCAAACTCAATGCGTGCAAGGCTGGGGCCTTAAATACCCGGCCTGGAAAGGCCACACGTAGCCGCGGCCCGAGAAGTGTACCCAGGCTCTCCAACTATACCCGGCGTGCACAATTGGCCCCATCACCTGCCTTCCCCACAAGTAACGAAAGGGGTGATGAGTTGAGGTCCTCCAAGATCAATTAGTAGGCGCCTGGAAGACATGCTCTCCACGCCTTTCAACCCTTGCATCATCAAATATAAACTCCCTAAGGGATTCATCATGCCAAAATTCTCCGCATACAACGGATCTAACGACCCATTCGATCACATCATGCACTACAGGCAACTCATGACCCTTGACATCAGGAACGATGCATTGCTATGCAAAGTCTTCCCTGCTAGCCTTCAGGATCAGGCCCTATCATGGTTCCATCGCCTCCCGATAAACTCCGTTGATAACTTCCGAGATTTGTCTGAGGCCTTCGTAGGGCAATATTTATGCTCGGCGAGACACAAACAGAACATCAGCACCCTGTAAAACATAAAGATGCAGGAAAATGGAACCCTGAGAGAATTCGTGAAGTGATTCGGGCAAGCTGTACTTCAAGTGGAATCTTACAGCATGGACACTGTATTCCAAATTTTCAAACGAAGCATCTACCCGGGTATGCCTTTCTTCGAATCCCTCGCCAAAAAACCCCCTGTTTCCATGGATGATTTGTTCAAGAGAGCAAATAAGTATTCTACGCTTGAGGACGATGTCCACGCAGCTACTCAACATGTCCTGGTCACCAACCGACTAGTTAAAAATGACTCAGCTGCAAACCCTAGGGTAACTAATCAACAAAAACAAATTGGTAGGGGGCAAGCCGGACCGTGCCAAGCGAACCAACCCAGCTTTACCCCCTTCAACGTTTTGTATGAAAAACTCCTCCCAATGATCCGAGAGCTATCCGACTTCAGTTGGCCGGCACCCCTGAAAATGGATCCGACCAAAAGAGATCGAAACAAAAAGTGTGTCTACCATAAAGATCACGGCCACACTACGAAGCAGTGTAAAAGCCTCCATTATTTGGTTGAGAAGCTCGTCAGAGCCGGACATTTAAGGCAGTATATCCGCTCAAAAGGTAAGAGCAGAGGGTCACCCAAAAATTCGATCGTCACGACTCCCACAGTTTCCGCACCACCAAGAGTCGTGATCAACTACATTCACGGAGGACCCCTCGATGACGAGTATAGCTCTAAATGGAAACAACAAAGGTTACTCGGAGCCACCTCGGTACGGGAACAGGTCAGTTCCATTCGGCCCGGACTAACCAACAGGAGCGCCCAGCCGATAGACGGAACAATTACCTTCCCCCCAGTAGATTCTAACCGGATAGTACAACCGCACAAAGACGCCCTTATCCTCACATTAGGAGTTAGCGACTTCGACGTAAGAAGGATTCTTGTTGACCCCGGGAGTTTAGCCAACCTTCTGCAGGCGTCTGTGATCAAACAAATGGGACTTTCACCTTCAAGCCTAGAAAACCCTGGGAGAATATTGTCAGGATTCAATGGAGCCTCTACTACATCCTTGGGTAACGTCGTGCTGCCCGTCCAAGCCGGCCCAGTCACCTTAAACATGTAGTTCTCAGTAGTAGAGGACCTCTCTCCATTCAATGTCATCCTAGGTTGAACCTGGTTACATGGCATGAAAGCCATTCCTTCCACGTACCACCAGATGGTAAGCTATCTTACTGAAGACGGGCAAGTTGATCTTTTTGGAAGCCAACTGGCGGCTCAACAATGTTACCAAGTGGCGCGGGAGGTTGGATCCAACAGCCATAACGAACCCCTCTCCCCCCGAAGTCGCGACTGCTACTGATCAATAGCAATTACAGCACTCGGCAGAGAAAATATCCCCCAGCCACTGACCCCCTACAGACTATTCAAATCTCGGAAGAAGATGACCACCTTACCAACCTAAGCTCTCTCTTGAAACCAGAAGAAGCATGATGCCTCAGGGAAACACTCTAGCAAAATAAAGATGTGTTTGCATGGACACACTCCGACATGCCTGGAATCTATCATTCGATCGCTTCACACCAGCTAAATGTCGGCCCGTCTTCAAAACCTATTCGACAAAAGATCCGGAGATTTCACCCGGACCAGCAGAAAGTCATCCGATATGAGATCGACAAGTTACTGACAGCCGGATTCATCTGAGAAGTCGAATACCCTGACTAGTTGGCAAACGTGGTGGTAGTCCCTAAGAAAATAGGAAAGTGGCGAGTTTGCGTCAATTACACTAACCTCAACGATGCGTGCCTTAAAAATAGCTTCCCGTTGCCACGGATAGACCAAATAGTGGATTCCACTGTCAAGCACGGGATGTTCTCCTTTCTAAACACCTTCTCCTGATATCATCAAATCCCCATGTATCCATCGGACGAAGAAAAGACTGCCTTCATAACACCCCACGAGTTCTACTGCTATAAAGTCATGTCATTTGGACTCAAAAATGCTGAGGCTACTTACCAAAGGCTAATGACTAAAGTCTTCAAACCCCTGATGGGACAAACAGTAGAGGTCTACATTGATGATATCGTGGTCAAAAGCAGGACAACACAATCAGCACCTAGGAAAAGTCTTTCGCGTACTAAGAGAATACGGCATGAAGCTCAATCCGACAAAATGTGCATTTAGAGTCAACGCGGGGAAGTTCCTGGGATTTATGGTCACCCAAAGAGGAATAGAGGTCAGCCCGGATCAGATCAAGGCAGTAGTCGAAACAATCGCCCCGAACAGTAAGAAAGAACTGTAGTGCCTTATTGGCCGACTCACTGCGCTAGGACGTTTCATAGCCCGTTTTACAAACAAACTGAGGCTTTTCTTTCTTGCACTAAAAAGAGCCAATGCCATAGGGTGGACGGAGGACTGCCAGTCCGCACTCTTAGATATTAAATGCTACCTCACACAACCACCCATCCTGAGCAGTCCTCAGCCCGGCGAACAGCTATACATGTATCTTGTAGTTTTCGACTGCACAGTCAACGCCGTCTTGTTTCGCTTCTTGACAGAAAAAGAGCAAAGGTCCGTCTACTACATTAGCAAAGCTATGGTCGACTCGGAAACTAGATACTCGAAGATGGAACAAACAACTCTGGCCTTAAGATGCACTGCATAAAAGCTCCGTCCCTACTTCCAAGCCCATCAGATAATCGTGCTCACTAACCAGCCTCTCAGGAGTATTTTTCATAAACCTGATCTATCTAGAAGGATGCTGAAGTGGCCTATAGAGCTGAGTGAGTATAGGATCAAGTATCAGCCCCAATTGTCCATAAAAAGCCAAGTTATGGCTAACTTCATCGCAGAGATCCCCCAATCCTCCCAACTCGCCGAATCAAGTAAAGAAGGATGGTGGATCCTCCATGTTGATGGTGCGTCCCAAGCATCGGGCTCAGGGGTAGGACTTCTCCTACAATCACCCACCAGAGAACAAATAGAGGAGGCAATCCAGCTTGGATTCTTGGCGTCAAACAATGAAGCTGAGTACGAGGCTATGTTGTCCGAAATAAATTTGGCGTTGGCCCTCTCAATTGCTCGATTGGAAATCCGCAGCGATTCCCAACTTGTCGTTGGGCATATCCAAGGAGAATATGAAGCCAAGAACGAAAGCATGGTGCAGTACCTAACCAAGGTCTGGGTCACCCTGAGCCGATTGAACGAATGGATCATCAAAAGGATCCCTTGCGCAATAAACACGCAAGCTGACGCTCTAGCCGGAGTAGTCGCTACGCTCCCCGTTACGGAAGCAATATTATTGCCCATTCACCTCCAAGCAATCTCCTCAATCGCAACCACCCCAATCTGTAATACTAAGGAAACAGGCATAGAATGGGCGCACGAAATCGAGAACTATATTCGGACAGGAGGTTTACCTGAAGACAGCAAAAAAACACATAAAATCCGGGTACAAGCTGCCCGCTTCACAATGATTGGAGACTGTCTCTATAGACGGTCCTTTGGAGGTCCGTATCTCAAGTGCCTAAGCATCACGGAAGCCCGGTACGTTTTAGTAGAGCTGCACGATGGTATATGTGGCAACCACTCAGGAGGGCGAACCCTAGCACATCGCACCCACTCATAGGGATATTATTGGCCCACCATGAAGCGAGACTTAGAAGATTATGTTAAGAAGTGTGACCAATGCCAAAGGTATGCGCCTATCCCTCAGCTACCATCCGAGCTCTTTAACCCCGTTGCAAGCCTATGGCCGTTTGCACAATGGAGGATGGACATAGTAGGGCCCTTACCTATGGCAGCCGCTTAGAAGAAATTTCTACTTGTGACCAGAAACTACTTCACCAAGTGGGTGGAAGCGGAAGCCTACTCCAGCATCAAGGATAAGGATGTCTCTAAATTTGTGTGGAAAAACATTGTTTGTCGATTCGGAATACCTCAAATGATCATAGCTGATAACGGACCACAGTTCGATAGCATCGCGTTCAGAACTTTCTGTTCGGAACTAAAGATTAAGAACTTGTACTCCACACCCCACTATCCTCAAAGCAACGGGCAAGCCGAAGCGACTAATAAGACCCTATTATCCGCACTGAAGAAAAGGCTAGAAGGTGCCAAAGGGAAATGGGTAGAAAAGCTGCCCGGCGTCCTGTGGGCTTATCGAACGATGCCTGGACGACCAACAAGGAACACCCCGTTTGCCTTGGCATACGGAATGAACGCAGTCATTCCTACAAAAATCGGTATGCCAATGACCCGAACAGCCGTGCAGGGGTTGAAGAATAAAGATCAAGAGCTCGAAAAAACATCTAGATTGGGCAGATGAGATAAGGGGAACCGCATCCATTCGGATGGCCTTCTATCAGCAAAGGGCAACTACCTATTACAACCGGCGAGCCCGACCTCGAACCTTCGGGGTTGGGTCCCTAGTCCTCAGGAAAGTTTTTGAGAACACAGCTAAAAGGGGATTCGGAAAGCTCCAAGTAAGCTGGGAAAGACCTTACATTGTTTTTAAGGCCGAGGAATCAGGGGCCTACCACCTGCAGAAATTGGACGGAACGCCCCTATTCCGACCATGGAATGTTTCCAACCTAAAACAGTACTATCAGTGATGAAGATAGAAGCAAGGTAGATAAACAAAATATGTTTTTGTATTAAAAGTATAAGAATATCCCAAGTATGGCAAATTAAAAAAAAACACTTGGAAAAAGATAAAGTATGTGTCTTATAACATCCGGAGTATTCTATAAAAAGGAGAAAGCTTTATCCTAAAAATCAAGAAGAGCCGTCTAGAGCGTCGTCCTCGTCATCCGAAGAGAAGGAAGGGGTGTCACGTGTAATGTCGTTCTTCTTCATACAGCAGCGATAGCCGACGAAGTACATCTCGTCTACCTGCTTCTGATACTCCTCTTCCAACTCCTTCTGAGCAGCGAGTCCAGACCGAAGCTCATCGATCTCCTTCCTCAAACGAGCATTCTCCTCGGATTCCTGGCACTTGGCCTCCACGGCCTCTCTCTCCTTCCTTAAGTGCTCCGCTTCCTTGCTCTCCCTTCGCAGTCGCTCGACCTCGTCCCGGGCTGCCTCTTTTTTCTCCCTCGCCTTCCTTAAGGCCTCAGCTCCGTCAGCAACAACCTTCTACACAGCAGCAAGCTCACCTTCCACCTACTCCAGTTTGGCATGAAACTCCTCAGCGGTGCTCATCCGGTGGGAGATGAACGCCCTCATACCTTCAGTCATCTTCAGCCACTCGAAGAGGATGTCTCGCTGATACATTAAGCTGCGTACCCCAGCAATCACCTATGCACAAAATAAAATAAAGATGATCCAAGTACTCAAGCTTATTGACAAAAAATGAGGATAAGTAAAATTACCACTTCCGTAGTCTCCCTGGTCGTACACTCCTAAAGTGGCTGGATACGGGCGATTGCGGATTCTAGGGTGTTGAACGGAAGTCATGCCTTGACGAAAATGGGAGGATGGCCTACCATGTTCGCCGAAGTCGAACGATAGGAGAAAAGAAGTCCGGCATCTTCGTCGGAGGCGACTCAGGATCAGTGAAGCAAGGCGTCCTCTCCAGTATCTTCTTCATTTCCTCCCAGGTTAGAGGATCAACACAAGGAGGCTTGTCTTTCTGATCTTTTTCCTCTGGAATTGGAGCCTGATCAGCTTGGGCATGATCTTGAGCCAGTCGTGCCTCCTCCCTAACAGGAGACGCGGTAAGAGGTACGCTGTTGGACCTTGCGGTGTTTGGGTGGGGAACTAGTGTAGGGGCCACCTCCTCAGTAGGTTGGTCGCGAACTTCCTCTAGACAGGGCTTTTTAGCCGATGGAGTGACCATGTCAATGGGCTCATGCAGCCGCTTGCACATCCTCCTCTTAAAGTCGGTTGTTAAGTCAAACGCCATCTCCTTAGCCTCCAGTTCGAATATGACACCAACCGTCACAAGGTCAGACTCAGAAGTTGGAGGGTTCGCTTCGCTCCTTGGAGGATCTAAGTCAAACTCAAGATAGTCTGGATCACCTTCCAAGTCTAGAGCGGAATTATCCAGAGACACGGGGGAGGGGAGAGGGAGCAAAAATGGAAGGTGATGCAGACACTGAGTCCGGTACCTCAACCACTCTAGTGGTGGGCTTCTCTTTCTTCTTCTTGGCTGGCAGGCGAACTAAAGAAGAAGAAGGTTGGCCCCTCTCACCCGGGGCTTTCCTCAATGTCCTCTCTTGTCTCTTCTCCTCCCGTTGATTGAGGCGTTCTTGCCAAGCCTTGGCGTCCGCCTCGCTATCCTTCTCGTAGAAGGGGAGATCCTTCAGTACAAAATGCTCCCCGGGCACCACAGTCCTAGGAAGCTTCCTAGGTACGACATGAACCACGTACGACCGTGACTCCTTGACAACCTCTTGTAGGTTCCGGGCCGATAGCAAGGTATTATAATCCCATTCAAGCACGGATATCTCATACAATTTGTTCAACCAGTCAAACAAAGCCTTTTCCACCCAATCGACTAATCAGCCTCTTTGGTCGGTATCTATACAGAACAACTGAGTTAGAATAATGTGAAGTCATACAAAAGCAGAAAAAAGGGAAGGCACCTAAGGTTATCCGTACCAGGGAGATCCATCAAAAGATTTTGTTCAAACTCCCTCGAGGGATGATCGGCGAGGCCGGCCCAATGACCCTTGACCAGGACATACCCTCTGGCTCCGCCCTTAATTGAGTCCGAAAGGCCAGTCACCAATTGGAGGGAGGGAATATGGGCGAACATGCCAAACATGTTAGTTTTTCCCTTCTTAATGGTATACACGAAGAGTAGCTCTAACACGGAGAGGTCCAATTGGAACAACATGTCCAGGACACAGCATCCCATCAACACCCGGATGATGTTGGGATGAATGAAGGCAGGTGGAATTTGGGATACCTACAGAAAATGCTTCACGAGAGACGGAAGGAGAAAACGGAACCCAACGTTGAACTGCTTCTTGGTAAAGAAAACGTCCCCGATCTTAATAACGAACGTCGATTTACCATCCTGAAGGCGGATGGAGATGCCATTCGGGATGAGGAAACGCTCACGAAACTCTTGCTCATTGAGCAACTCGGTGTGCTTCTCTGCACCGGATTGCCTGACTGTCCCGCCTGTCCGGACAGTCTTCTTACCTCCACCAGCCGCACTAGAAGAGGCAATGTCCTTTTTCACCGGCATCTTGGAGTCTTGGGCCGAGTTGGATTTGTGCGACACAATGCCGAGAGTTAGGACGGAACCACTCGGCCCAACCATCCAAGTGGTGGTGCCCCAAAACGCGTGTCAAGTTCGTCTCAACAGACCCCTGACACTCGACATAGCCCATCAACACATTGCCTCGCTGATAAACCCTTCACCACAATCCAAGCAGCTATTATAGAGGCTAACGCCAAAAGGGGCCCTAAAGAATCCTAAAAGGCCTAAATGGCGGGCCCTAACCCTAAATAGAGGGCAACAAGACCCACTACTACTGGTTTCGGCCAACCCAAAAACGGTCCTAAGCGTACTAATTATGGACCACGGTGTAGCCATTCTACGACCAACCGAGACACCTCAGTGACGGAATCTCTCGACTGAAGACGGCCACAAACCCAAACAAGCAACCAATAGTAGTGAGAAGGAAAAGAAAACACACCTGGAAATGATCTCAACAGTCAAATAAAAGCAACCCGTGAGCGGCAGCGGAGCTAGTCAGAAAGTTCACCGAAGAAGAAAGGGTGTGACCATCGTCGGAGCACAAGGAATGCAGGAAAGTGAGGAGCAGAGCGCGAATGCGAAAAAAAAAAAACGACAAAGGAAAGTGGGCATTCTGGGATCAACTCCCTATTTATAGGGACAGGATCCCTAGGGACCCCAAACGACAGCACTCTGACCGTAATGACACGCTGCCTGGCAGCACCCCCAAAAAGTGGCTCGCCCCTCTCTTGAAATGCCCGAAGCTGCCACGTGTCGCACAGCTACTAGAAAGGTTTGAATGGTTTTTAAACCCGCATTTTCTATCTAGAACGAAAATCCAAGTTTAAAGGGAGCATTGTGGGGCCTTATGAGCGATCACGTGGCAGGTCAATCCTTGACCATATGGCACTTTCATCCATCTGGTCGGATCGGTATACCCCAAAGCCGGATAGCTAGTACGGCCGATGAGAAGAGTATCCGGATATCACACGAACTAGTGATGCGATACAACACACTCTGGATTGACCCCCTGACACATGCTTGCGTGCATTCCCTTCGTCTTGGGAGAAAGACATGCGAAAGGACGTCGTCATGTCCCCTCGAACAGGCCACTGCATCCCAAGTCATACCTCTTGCAGGCTGATATGCTAGGTGAGCAATCATGACAATCCTACCAGCCGCCCAAATCAGTCATGATTGCCTTAACATTAATTACACTAACACCATTACACCCAAATTCAAGGGGTCACCTCAGCGCAGATGTGACCCCCCCTCGTGACACTATAAAAGCCTCTCTAAAGCCTAAGTGTAAGGTACGCAATCCACAACACCTCTTCTTGCTGCTTGAGAGAGAATAACCTCTCCAAGCGACCAGTAGTACGCCTAACTAAGTCTTCGGAGGGTGTGTCCGGACAACCTGTCTGGACATCTTTTGCAGGATTTAGGGAGGGAGCTGCCTCTGCACCTTGAAATTCAGTCTTCTGCTGCAGCACCTTGGAGCGTCCTCTCTCTTGGTTGATCGAGCATCAACAAGAGGCAATTATGCTTTCCCTGAAGCTTCAATGATGCAGTTGAGTTAGAACCCTCCTCTCCTCCGAACACCAGCGTCCTGTTCACCACCAACCAGCTACCTCTCATTTTCTGTCCAATGGTGCAGCTGCACCTCTCTTTTCTCTCCAATGGTGCGACTGCACCTCTCTTTTCTCTCTCAATGGTGTGGCTGCACCTCTCTTTTCTTTCTCAATGATGCGATTGCACCTCTCTTTTCCTTCTCAATGGTGCCGTTGCACCTCTCTCTTTCCTCTCAATGGTGCGGCTACATCTTTCTCTTTCCTCTCAATAGTGCGGCTGCATCTTTCTCTTCTCTCTCACTGATACGGCTACACTTTTCTCTTCTCTCTCAATTCCATCTCTATCATGCTCTCAATCAATCTCTATCATGTCGCTCCCCCTTTACATCTGATCACCCTCTATTATCTTCCTAAAACCTTCTCATTCTCTTTCTTGCACTCAGCATTTTTCCTTTTTTTTTTTCTTCAACGTATTGAAAACTTCCTTTCCAAAAATACCTCTTCCTTCTCTGTATCTTCCCCAAAAACCATCCTCATTCATCCATCATTTATTTTCTTTTTTCATGCCTCGAATTCACCCTTCAAAAACTAGTGTGATCCCTTTCCATGAGCATTCTCTACACTCCTTCTCATTGACTTCACCTACATGGAAAGACCACTAACCAGCCCGGAGAGAGCCAACAATCATCTGCGTGCTACTGAGTCACCTTCCCAAAAATATTCTCCATGCCATATCATACGTATCATGTTCCTTTTTTAGAGAGGTCGCTTTCCATGTGTATGCATGATGCAGCCTCTTCAGATGTCCACTATACTATGGTCAGAAGAAGTGTCGTTTTTAATACTCTATCCATTTGGATTGAATTGTCTCTGATAAGAGGATTGTCATTTTGCTTCTAAATAATTGAGGGATCGACATAGGGGAAAAGGCATTAAGTTCTACTTGAGAAAAGATCTAACAGCTTCAACCATAACTTAAAAAAACTGCTTTAACTTGATCAAGGAGCCCACATAGATGACCAGAAGAGAACTCAACATTTTATCATAAGATTCAACAACTCTATCTATTTCAAAATGGCTATGAAAGTCAATATCAATTATCAATCGCTCAATATTCCCATTTTCCTTGTAATTCACCACATCAATATATTCATGATCTCCTCCAGGGACCTTGCTCTCTCCATTGTCTTTTCATCTGCCTGCAAAAAGGTTCTTAGGTCTTCACTTTGTTGAAGCTCATGATGCGATGCTATCCTGTTAACAAATAAATCCAATGCTTGACGCTTCATCTCAATAAATTCAGCACTGAAACGAAACTTCTCTCCAGTACTCTTCTCTAGAAGAGAAGGAACAAAAATGCCTTTGTACTTCTCAAAGAGACAGTCACATAACCAAACAAAATCACTGTAACGTCGAATAACAATCTTCTTTTGACCTTAGTACTTAGGTAAATTTGTCTTGGTGATGATGCGATAAAAGACGTAAGCTTGGACACCATTGCCGAATTTGATAGGATCTATAACTGAGACCGAAAAAAATGGTTGTGCACTTGGAGATCTAGGGCTTTGCGAAGACCCTGATCCACTTCGTTGCGTACTAATCATGGCTGTGTTATTTCGGGCGTGCTTCAATGAAGAAGGTTCAATGGCAGAGTAAGATCGTAATCTAAAGTTCGCTAGTGTGTGCAATACACTATTCTGACAATCGGCAAATCTTTGGGGAAAAGATAAATGGCATTAGGTTCGCCAACAGGATACATCACCGAGTCTTGCGCTCAATGCATAAATTAACAAAAGTTTGGCTCCTTGTTGAGAAATGTATCAAGGACGTTGCTTTCCAGCTCCCCATTCCCTAGGTTTCCTCATGCAAAATAAAAATAAAAAAGTAAAAAAGAAAGCAAGAATCCCTTATATTCGAAACAATTCCGTTCATTAAAAGTCAACATTTTTTTTATTAAAATTTCAAGAAGTCATTAAATCCGCAAATAAGAAAATATCAATACATAGATAAAAGGTATAATACATAAATAAATAAATATTAAACATATTTTAAAAAAGAAATTAAACTAATGCAACATATAATAATAATCGAAGTGTCAAACTCAAACCACTAAAAATAAAAAAATTCTTTTCATGCAACCATAAAACAAAATAAATAAACAAAATACAAATAATAATAATAATGAAATAAGATAAAATAAATCAAAAATCACTTAACCCTAAATTCAATCAATAAAATAAATAAATAAATAAAAACAATAAAACAAATCTAAGTGTAACTAAACTTAGAAAAGTGCCTAAGTGGGCCTAAGGTGGTGCCTAATGGGCCAAGTGTATCTAAATGGGCCTAAAGTGCTTAAGTGGGCCTAAGGTGGCACCTAACGGGCCAAATGTATCTAAATGTGTCTAAGCTGCCTAAATGGGCCTAAGGTGGTGCCTAATGGGATAAGTGTATCTAAATGGGCCTAGGGTGCCTAAGTGGGCCTAAGGTGGTGCCTAATGGGGCTAATAAGGAAGGAAAAAAATCTAAGTCTCAATTAAGGCTGCCCAGAATCACAATGGGGTCAGATGAGTCATTCAACCAAAGTCTCCAAGGTGACTTAGAAAAGATAAGCCACATGAGCAATAATGGGCTACTAGGAAATTGTTGTAAAGTACCAAGCAAACACGTAATAGGACATGTGCTAATAGGACAAAATGGAGGGTCTACACAAAACCAATATATTGTGATTTATTCTCTTTTTTGTTTTTCTATGCTCTACACTTATTGCAATTTGTTTTCAATGGTGACTTGTTGATTCTCCAATTCTATCTCATCATCAGTGTTAGGTGGTTCTTAAGTGGATGCATAGTGAAACACTCCAATATTAATAGATTTATTAAATGTAAGTCCTAAAAACTTGTTATGCTCGAATCCTCTCTTTTGAAATTGCAATGTCTTTGGATGTATCTAACAAAATAAATAATATATATATGTGTGTGTGTGTGTTAATATTTACTTTTAAATAGTTTTATCACACTTCCTTTGTAACATTCATAGTGTTTCTTTCAACACCCCAATTAAATCTTGTTTGTTTTAATAGCTTACTAAACTTACAATGCTTAATGCCAAACCTATTAAATTTATATTTAACTTGTTTTATGGGGTAGTTTCGATTGCTTTTTCTTTTCATATCTTCATGAATTTTAATTTATATTTTTTGTATAAATATTTCACCTCTCATGTTTCCTTCATTTATTTCCTCTACCATGTTATCTATAAAAAAATTTCTATGGTAGAACTCCATAAAATTGTATAATCCATATCCATTAATTCATTAGATGTTGCTTGTATAAATTGAGCCATTAGATGTTGTCTTAAAAAAGAAAACCAATTATGCATATAAGTACAATTCATGCACAAACCATCAAGAATTCTAATTGCATCTTTAAAGCATTTGAAAAGCACATTGAACAAACCAAATTCAACCATTATAAAAGCACAATAGGAGACTTTGTCCTTATCCTAGACTTATATGGACTTTGCCCAAATTCTTTAGCCATGCTTGCTGCCCAAATTAATGGTTCCTTATTCTATACCCTCTTACTTATACCACCATGGAAAACTCCTATTTCTTTATTTCCATTTCCCTCTTCAAATTTTAACCCATTTGGCCTTTGAAGAGGTGGCACACCCTTTATACAAAATAATTAAATATTAACTATATATGGTAACTAATTTTGGAGAAGAGAAAGGAACTTCATGATTTTGGCATTGACCAATGACTATAGATAGAAATTCAACCTTCCAATATTCTAATGACTACCATTGTCTTGCATCCTAGTTGGACCCATCCCCACACCCACTCCTACCACAGTAACTACTTAACTAAAATATTTCTCTTTTTTGAATTCTAAAGATATAAAATGCCTTTCAGACAAAAATTTGGGAAAAGAACCGTAGGTCCTTGAAACTATACATCCTCAATTGAATAGTCATATTCATCCATACCCATGATGAAGAATCATGAATCCTTAAAATAACATCCAAAGGTATGCAACTCACGAGCATAAAAAAATAATTTTTTTAAGGGATTAAAAGACTAAATCAATTAGTAATACAAGTTAAAAATAGTGTTGTATTTTACATTCATCTCATAATATTTGTTTCTTTAATTTATTCTAATGGGTTAAATATTGTCTTTAATCTTGATATCAACTAGATCCAGTTTGACTATCTACCCACCATACACTTACATAACACCATAAATAATGGGGAGTGAAGCTACCTAAAATCAACTTACCTAATAATAGGTACCTTGGCAATGACCTACCTCAAGGTCTAATTAACTAACAAACCTGACCCTTAAAAGAAGATATTACTAGCTCTTGGCTTCTAGTGAAAAAGGTTATTAACCCATGTGTCAACCCGTAAAAGAGTTTGACTCATGACAAAATACCCTAACTATATAAATCCTAAAATGCATGGCAAAAGGAGGTCCTCCTCCTCCATAAAAAAAAATAAAATAAAATAAAATAAAAATTAAAAAAAAAAAAAAAATCACTCTCTGCATCTACCAAATGACAAAAATCCATCTCTGTGTTTACCAAACTGATGAATAAAAATTCATTCATGAAGATTTTGAGCATCTTCATTGGCACTGTTTGTGTGAAAGTCAAAGCATTCCTTAGTTAAAACAAAAAGTTGTCACGGAGGGTCGAAAATGAAGTTGAATCATTCCAATGGAGTTTTCTTTTATTTCTTTTCCTTTTGCAATCTTTTCTTCAATCATTTTTATCTTGTGTGATATTCAAAAGAATATTAGCTTTAAGTTTCAGAAATATGGGATTGAAGAGAAGCAAATATGGATCACAATAGTACCCTTCTTTGTTTCATGCTAAGAGAGTAATTATTGAATACAATAAGAATTTTGAGAAGATATGTCTACCTAAAACCTGTAGACTTAGGGTCTATGACCTAAGCCCTAGGTGTTATGACTTAGCCCCCCTTGTACAAGGACATACCTAATAATATTTGTGTAGCAAGATAAGCAAGTTTGAAAATTGGAGCCTACCGATTCAACAGCTACTACATATTGGAAAATGGTTAATGACATAGTTACACGCTCATGGTACAAAAAACTAGACAATCTTCATCTCAAGTAACCAAAGGTACCTCATTCTCAAAGACCAGCAAAGGAATCCAACCCACACCTACTAGCCAGGATACCCATCCCCAAAGTTGATAACTAAATCTTTATCAAAAAGACCACTTAAGACATGTTGCATCTCACTCAACTTGTTCGGGAGTTTAAGACTCTTTTTATCAGGTGAAACTTGCTTATGCTTTTACACCTAGTCAAAGGCACTCGTATGAAATTAAAAGGCTATAAAAGTTGCCAGCAGCATATGGTGGACAAACATGCTTCAAAGCACTTTGGGTGTTCATAAATAAGATGCACCGTAAGAGGTCACCTAAGTAATCAAAAAGCAAAAGAACGATCTTGATATTAACTCCCATACACATTAGCTAAATGGAAGGAAATCTTATCACTAAAGCAAGTGATCATGAGTTAAGAAAACCTTCCAATTGAAAACCTAAAGCCAAGTTAGTTTCAAGGACAAAGGCCTTACTGATTGATAGTCTAGTAAAGAATAAATGGTCAAGGTGAATAACCAAAAAAAAATTCTGAAGGTATCTCTACTAAGAACCCTAAAGAAAACTAGCATTAATCCTTCTAATTCAAGACATCCCTTTGTTAAACTACCTTATATGGTTGTAAGTGAAAGTTATCTTGGTGCAAAATTGGCCCCTCACTCTTCTAGAAATGAATCATCTTTGTGCTAAGGCTACCCCTGCATCTTTGGGTATAGGTTGTATTTATAGGTATTAAGTCAAATTTTGCCTTCAAGTATGGGTCAACTTTGCACTAGAACGACTTCTATATATGAGCATGGATCATCCCCATGGTAAAACCTTTAACCAAAAGGTCCTCAGATGTGCATTCCAATAAAAAATTAGAACTGTTTTTAAATCCATAATGGTCATTTCTAACCATTCTAGTATGTAGAGAGCTCAACTTGAATCTTTTCTACCATCCACCTTGGAAACATTACAAATTCCAATGATTGTATGTGAACTAAACTATTGAACTTGCCTGATGATTTACGATGTAGGAACTATTACAAAAGAAGATAGGCTATGGAATCAGTCCACCTCATGATAAAATCATTCAAATAACAGATTGAGAATCTTAGGCTAGTCGATAATGACAACCTCTTGATCAAAAGCAATAGGTTGGAGAGTCTAGCAAAGAGATTGACTCTACCAGAGACACATCTAGGAACCCCTCCTGGGAAGGTTTAACGCATGGGCAAACCATTATCAATTACATTATAAAAAAATTCAGTTTTTCATTATCAATGCAAGCACATTGACACAAGATATCATTTTATTAGAGAGTGCATTATATATATATATATTAAAAAAAAAGTATAATTAAAATTTGTAAAATCTCAAGATCTTGTTGATATTTTTACTACAATCCTATCATTCCAACAATTGGTACCAATGCTCAAATTGTAGTTATTTTTACCACAATCCTATTACTCCAACAAATTGGTATCAAATCTTTCGCATAGCCAAGAATTAATATAAACAATTTTTGTATCACAAAATAGAAAGCGTGTCACGACCCAAATTCCGGGCAACCCAAAATTTGACCCGTGACCCCAGGTCAAAGGTTTGACCCTAAGGGTTCCTCCTATTCCACGTTGGCAGTCAACCAAAACACTCTGAATTTTTTTTTTTTTTTTTTCATACATCCCACTAGAATTCTCATAAACTATAATATCTCAAAACTACTCAAAACCACAAGATTAAATAAATATTCATTATAATCCAAAATAAAGTTCCCAATTAACAAATTAATCAAAATAAAGCTTCATAACAAATCCATGAGTCATAATTACTAAAACAAATCCCAAAATCCAAAAAGAAACACAATAACAAAAATGCCATGCTCCACTAGGCCGCTCCAGGAGCATCCTGAAGTCCTCCCTGCCCCACCTGTGGATCCTCAGGAGAGATATCTGCATCTAAAAAGGTGTAACAAGGAAGGGGTGAGCATTTCCACATTGCTCAGTAGGGTGCCTAACACCCAAGGGGTTAAGGGGATTACTAAGTTTCAAATAATACGAAAATGACACTTCAACACAAAATGAATAACTCTACAATATCAATCAATCACATAGTTTAATATATAATATTATACACAATTTCACAAAATTCAACAATTACATGAATGCACATGAACGTGTGACACACAGTCATACAATGCACTATTTTTCTCGGGCTTTCACCGAAGGATACGCGTCCGCACCCAAATACACTCCTCATTCGGAGTCTTCTCGAGGTAAACTTTTGGGTCTTTCACCCTAGGGATCTCTCTCCCTTCTTAGTTCGCCTCACACGGGCTTTCACTTTTCATCACTATTTTATTTTATTTTTTTCATTTCATACACGTTTCACAATTTTTTTTTTTTTCATACAACTATGATGCAAATGAATGCCACAATTCCAATGTTCCTCAACAATTCAACAATCTCAACATTCCCCAACAATCCAATAAAATAATTTCACACATTACAATTTCCGATAATATCCCAAATAAATATTCAAAAATTTGCATATCAAAAATCCTGAAATTTTACCACACTTACAATATTTTTCAACCCTTCTAATAATTTTTAATATCCAAAATTAACTAACTTTTTACCCTAAAATTTCCGAAAATATTCTAACCAATGCCTAAAAATTCACAAATCATTATATTTGAAACCTAACACAAATTTTGGAATTTTCCAACCCATCTAATAATTTTTTAACATTTCCAAACAATTAATTATCAATCAAAATCAATTTCCCGAAATTCCAAAATTTCCAAACAAATTCCAAATATTCTAGAAAAATTCATACAACACCCACAATTCCTAATTAACTCATAATGACAATATTTACATTTTTTTTTTTCAAGGGAAAAACATAACAATTTAAGTTTTAGGGTTAGGGTCCCCTACCTCAGATCTGAAAATTTGGCCGTTAAAAACGAAATCAGTCACCGTAGGCTTGTTCCTCTAGTCGAATAGAGTACTCCCTCCGAATTTGGGCCGAAACGGAGATCGTTTGGCCGTCCAAACGGCCGGTCAAAGATCCGGCGAGTGCCCTAATTCCACAGCCACTATTCCTTTCCTTCTTCTCCCCGCGTTCTGGCCGTTTCAAAACTCCTCCTTTTCCCCTTTTTTTTTTTTTTAAAACAGCCCACTTGGCTTTTAAAAGCCACCAGCCCACTTCACATGGCTTTCAAAAGCCATCAGCCACTTAAGCCCACATCCAAGCCCAACTCAAAATCTAAGCCCAATCCACTATTATTATTATTATTTTCTTTTACAACCCATTACCTTACAACCAATATTCAAAGCCCATTGCATATATTTATTTTATTTCTTTTATTTACTTTTCTTTTGTTTATTCTAATTGTTTTATTTGATTTCCAATCCATTTTTTTTTTCTTTTTTTTTTTAACACACCATTTATTTATTAACACCAATCTAAAACTAATTTTTCTCAATTTTATTATTCATCAATTTAATTAATTTTTTTTTTTTTTTTTTTTTTAATTTTCCGGAAAATTTCAATTTCTAAAATCTTAAGAAATTTTCTACCCTAAGGCTGACATGGCATAAAATTTCAACTCGTTTAATTGACCGACACAATAAAACGAAATTCACCAATCCGAAATTGACACGTGTTCTCTAAACACTTTTCTTTTTGACTTTGCAACCATCACACAAAATAAGACTTTTCAAACTAAAATGCTAACGTGGCATAAAATACCCGGTCATTACATCCTACCCCCCTTAAAAGAAATTTCGTCCCGAAATTTAAACTAACTTACCTTAAAATTCGTAGAAGAGTTGCGGATAGTGTCGTCTCATTTCTTCCTCAGGTTCCCAAGTGGCTTCTTCTATCCCATGGTGTTGCCACCACACTTTGACTGCAGGAATCACCTTGTTCCTAAACCTATGCTCTCCAACTTCCAGAATTCGTAAAGGTTCCTCCACATAAGAAGTATCTTCACTAATCTGAACATCTTGCAAGTCCACTACCCAAGTTGGATCTGGAGTACACTTCCTTAGCATCGACACATGGAAAACATCATGCACAAGGGACAACTGTTGAGGCAAAATTAACTTGTATGCCACTGGGCCAACTCTCTTATCAATCTGGAATGGTCCCACAAACCTAGGGGCTAACTTCCCTTTCTTCCCAAATCGAAATATGCCTCTTCGAGGGGACACTTTTACAAACACCCAATCCCCTTCCTCAAACTCCAAGGGCCTTCTCCTTTTATCTGCATAACTTTTCTGTCTATCTTGGGCAATCTTAAGTTTTTCCTTGATGAGTTGTATCTTCTCTGTAGTCTCTTGGACAATCTCAGGTCCCAACAGACGACTCTCACCCATCTCTATCCAACACAAGGGCGATCTACAAGGTCTCCCATAGAGTGCTTCATAAGGTGCCATGCCAATACTAGATTGGTAACTATTGTTATAAGCAAACTCTGCCAAAGGTAAGTAATCTGCCCAATTTCCACTAAACTCCAAAACACAAGCCCTTAACATGTCTTCTAAGATCTGGATCACTCTCTCTGATTGACCATCTGTCTGAGGGTGAAAAGCGGTACTAAAATTCAGTTGGGTGCCCAAAGCCCTTTGTAAACTCTGCCAAAATTGAGAAGTAAACTTAGGGTCCCTGTCAGACACTATAGATACAGGTATCCCATGCAATCTCACAATCTCCTGTATATACAACTTAGCCAAAGAGTTCATGGAATCAGTAGTTTTCATGGCTAGAAAATGAGCTGACTTAGTAAGACGGTCCACAATCACCCAAACTCCATTTTTCTTGCTTCTAGTTCTTGGCAACCCTATCACAAAGTCCATAGTGATATTATCCCACTTCCACTCAGGTATAGGTAAAGGTTGCAACAACCCTGCAGGCCTCTGGTGTTCAGCCTTCACTTGCTGACAAATCTGACAATTAGCTACAAACTGAGCAATATCTCTCTTCATCCCACTCCACCAAAACTGTCTCTTTAAGTCTTGATACATCTTGGTATTCCCAGGGTGGATGGTATACTTCGCCCTATGAGCATCTGCTAGAAGTTCATTTCTCAACTCCACATCTTTTGGCACACACAATCTCCCTTTGAACCTCACACTCCCATCTTCATACATAGACCAATTTTCATCTATTTCACCTGCTACCAACTGGGCTTTAACCTTTTCTAAAAACTCATCATGAACTTGGGCCTTCACTATTCTCTGGATAACCATTGGTCTAGCTGATATACTGTACAAACATGGACCATGCCCTTCCAAACCAAGACATAATTCAAAATCCTCAATAACTACATGCATCTCAAGCTCTCTTAACTCCAAGCTAGACAACTGGCCAACACTCTTCCTACTCAAGGCATCTGCTACAACATTCGCCTTTCCTGGATGATAATGAAGAGCAAAATCATAATCTTCCAATGTCTCCATCCATCTCCTTTGCCTAGAGTTCAGATCCTTTTGAGTGAAAATATATTTCAAACTCTTGTGATCAGAGTACACCTCAAACTTCTCTCCATACAAATAGTGTCTCCAAGTCTTAAGGGCAAACACCACTGCTGCAAGCTCCAAATCATGTGTTGGATAATTCCTCTCATGCTGCTTTAATTGTCTTGAGGCATAAGCTACCGCCTTGCCTTGCTGCATTAGCACACATCCTAACCCCACTGTGGAAGCATCACAATAAATTGTAAACAACTCTCCACTAATAGGAGCAGTTAACACTGGAGCAGTGGTCAATTTCCGCTTCAACTCCTGGAAAGCATTCTCACACTCCTCATTCCAATCAAACTTCACCCCTTTTCTAGTCAATCGAGTCATTGGTGCTGCAATTCTGGAGAAGTCTTCCACAAACCTCCTATAATATCCAGCCAACCCCAAGAAACTTCTAATCTCAAATACATTGGTAGGCCTTTGCCACTCTTGTACAGCTTCCACCTTTGAATGGTCTACTGCTATTCCTGCCTCAGAAACCACATGGCCTAAGAAATTCACTTCAGTAAGCCAAAACTCACTTTTGTCCAACTTCCCATACAACTGATGCCTTCTCAAATTTCTAAGGGTGGTCACCAAATGCTGCTTATGCTCCTCCAAACTCCTGGAGTAGATCAAGATGTCATCCACAAAAACAATCACAAACTGATCCAAGTAAGCACGAAATACCCTGTTCATTAAATCCATGAAAGCAGCGGGGGCATTAGTTAACCCAAAAGGCATGACTAAGAACTCATAATGCCCATATCTCGTTCTAAAAGCAGTTTTAGAAACATCTTCTTCCCTAACCCTCAGTTGATGATACCCAGTTCTCAAGTCAATCTTACTGAAATACTTTGCACCTTTCAACTGATCAAACAAGTCATCTATCCTTGGAAGAGGATACTTGTTCTTCACAGTAACTCTATTCAACTTCCTATAGTCAATACATAACTTTAGTGTGCCATCCTTCTTCTTCACAAACAACACTGGGGCTCCCCATGGCGATGTACTTGGACGAATAAAACCCTTACCCAACAATTCATCTAACTGAGTTTTCAATTCCTTCAACTCAAGAGGGGCCATCCTATAAGGGGATACTGAAATAGGATCAGTTCCTGGGTATACTTCAATAGAGAAATCAAACTCTCTATGCGGTGGTAAACCTGGTAACTCATCTGGGAATACATCCTGAAACTTCCTCACCACTGGAATTTCTGTAATGTCCTTCTGGGCTTTCTCTTTACCACGAAGGCAAGCTAAGAAATTTATTGATCCCTTCCTCATCACATACTGATAACACGGATCAGACTGCGAAAAAGGCAAACTAACACACTTCCCTCCAACAAAACAAACCTCAAATCCCTCTGGTAGACAAAATATTATCCTGCGGCGATGACAATCAATAACCGCTCTATACACTGACAACCAATCCATTCCCAAGATAACATCATACCCAGTCATATCCAAAATCCTCAAATCCACATGTAGTGCTCTATCTGCCAAGGTAATAACGCACCCCTTGCATATTCTATCAACTCTAGAATTTGTACCCATAGGGGATTCTATCAGTAACAAATTTTCTACCCTTTCTGTTTTCAGCCCCAATGCATTAGCACAAGATGCAGAAATGAAGGAATGAGTTGCACCAGTATCAAACAAAACACGTACCCAAGTACTGTATACCAAAAGCATACCTTCCACCAAAAGGGCGTCATCCTCTGGCTCTGTTGGGGTCAAAGCAAAAACTCTTCCTGCTGCTGGCCTCCCCCTACCTCTAGTATTCGACCCCTGAGAAGAACGGGTCTGACTACTCATAGTAGCTGTCCTGGCTCCCTGCACTGCTGGGGGTAAAGGTGGCCTCTGGTAATAAGGCAACTGAAGCTGAGGGGGCTGGAAAGGCACTACTGGCTGCTGCTGAGAACTTCCCTGAGACTGAGATCGAGTCTGTTGTGCACCCCGCACTGGGCAAGCCCTCCATAAGTGGTCTCCCGCTCCACAACCATAACATACTCTATTAGTAGCTGCCCTCTGAGCACTCTGCTCACCTCCTGTATAAAACGAAGAATGCCCCTCTGACTGCTGACTCCTCCGCCTCTGCTGTGGGCCCTGGGAACTTTCCCCCACTCTTTGCTTCCCTTTTCTATCACCCCTTTGCTCCTGAATTTGGTTGGTTTCTTCAATATCTTGCTCCACCAACAAAGCCCTCTTAACCAACTCAGAGTAGTCCCTTATAGCCAGTGGGACTAATCTGTTCCTAATAGCAGGCCTCAACCCCTGCTGGAACCTCCTAGCCTTTTCTCCTTCATCACTAATCATCCCCAAGGCAAATCTGGACAATTCTGAAAAACGTGACTCATACTCCAACACCGACATGGTTCCTTGGATGAGGTGCTCAAACTCCATTCTCTTGGCATGCTTAGCCACCTCTCCAAAATATTTGCTGAGGAAGATTCTCTCAAACTCCTCCCAAGTCATCACTCCTATATCATGCACTCTTTTCATCGATTCCCACCAGAAATCAGCTTTGCCAACAAGCATGTATGCTACCAAACTTACCCTCCTTTCCTCAGGTATGTCCAGTCCCTCCAGAATTCTTTTCATCCTTCTCAACCAATGCTCAGCTGCTTCTGCATTGGGCTCTCCATTAAAAGATGGAGGTTGCATCACCATGAACCTCTTCATTGCTTCCATTTGGCTCATTACTGGCCTCTCAGTGCGGCTCCTCCTATGTGAGTGGCCTGAATCCTCATGGCCCTGGGTACCTCCTGATCTCCTGGAACCCTGGCCTCTCATCATTTGGGTAGCCTCCCTCAACTCCCTTCTTACTTCCCGGAGTTCTTCTCTCATTGATTCCAACTCCTCATCTCTCTCTGATCTTCCTCTTCTGGTCCTTCCCGCCATTTCAAATTTAACAAACCCTAATTCAACCACATTACCAAGGTGAGCAAAAACAAATTTCACATGTACACACTTAGCAACTTCAACAATTATCAAAACTTTCACTTTCATACAATCACAATACATAATTTAATTAATCATTAACTCGCCAATTAACACATACAAAAATCATAACATTACAATACACACAAACACTCACAAACATTGACCCCAAGGTATTATCGCAATCTTGGCTCTGATACCACGCTGTCACGACCCAAATTCCGGGCAACCCAAAATTTGACCCGTGACCCCAGGTCAAAGGTTTGACCCTAAGGGTTCCTCCTATTCCACGTTGGCAGTCAACCAAAACACTCTGAATTTTTTTTTTTTTTTTTTCATACATCCCACTAGAATTCTCATAAACTATAATATCTCAAAACTACTCAAAACCACAAGATTAAATAAATATTCATTATAATCCAAAATAAAGTTCCCAATTAACAAATTAATCAAAATAAAGCTTCATAACAAATCCATGAGTCATAATTACTAAAACAAATCCCAAAATCCAAAAAGAAACACAATAACAAAAATGCCATGCTCCACTAGGCCGCTCCAGGAGCATCCTGAAGTCCTCCCTGCCCCACCTGTGGATCCTCAGGAGAGATATCTGCATCTAAAAAGGTGTAACAAGGAAGGGGTGAGCATTTCCACATTGCTCAGTAGGGTGCCTAACACCCAAGGGGTTAAGGGGATTACTAAGTTTCAAATAATACGAAAATGACACTTCAACACAAAATGAATAACTCTACAATATCAATCAATCACATAGTTTAATATATAATATTATACACAATTTCACAAAATTCAACAATTACATGAATGCACATGAACGTGTGACACACAGTCATACAATGCACTATTTTTCTCGGGCTTTCACCGAAGGATACGCGTCCGCACCCAAATACACTCCTCATTCGGAGTCTTCTCGAGGTAAACTTTTGGGTCTTTCACCCTAGGGATCTCTCTCCCTTCTTAGTTCGCCTCACACGGGCTTTCACTTTTCATCACTATTTTATTTTATTTTTTTCATTTCATACACGTTTCACAATTTTTTTTTTTTTCATACAACTATGATGCAAATGAATGCCACAATTCCAATGTTCCTCAACAATTCAACAATCTCAACATTCCCCAACAATCCAATAAAATAATTTCACACATTACAATTTCCGATAATATCCCAAATAAATATTCAAAAATTTGCATATCAAAAATCCTGAAATTTTACCACACTTACAATATTTTTCAACCCTTCTAATAATTTTTAATATCCAAAATTAACTAACTTTTTACCCTAAAATTTCCGAAAATATTCTAACCAATGCCTAAAAATTCACAAATCATTATATTTGAAACCTAACACAAATTTTGGAATTTTCCAACCCATCTAATAATTTTTTAACATTTCCAAACAATTAATTATCAATCAAAATCAATTTCCCGAAATTCCAAAATTTCCAAACAAATTCCAAATATTCTAGAAAAATTCATACAACACCCACAATTCCTAATTAACTCATAATGACAATATTTACATTTTTTTTTTTCAAGGGAAAAACATAACAATTTAAGTTTTAGGGTTAGGGTCCCCTACCTCAGATCTGAAAATTTGGCCGTTAAAAACGAAATCAGTCACCGTAGGCTTGTTCCTCTAGTCGAATAGAGTACTCCCTCCGAATTTGGGCCGAAACGGAGATCGTTTGGCCGTCCAAACGGCCGGTCAAAGATCCGGCGAGTGCCCTAATTCCACAGCCACTATTCCTTTTCTTCTTCTCCCCGCGTTCTGGCCGTTTCAAAACTCCTCCTTTTCCCCTTTTTTTTTTTTTTAAAACAGCCCACTTGGCTTTTAAAAGCCACCAGCCCACTTCACATGGCTTTCAAAAGCCATCAGCCACTTAAGCCCACATCCAAGCCCAACTCAAAATCTAAGCCCAATCCACTATTATTATTATTATTTTCTTTTACAACCCATTACCTTACAACCAATATTCAAAGCCCATTGCATATATTTATTTTATTTCTTTTATTTACTTTTCTTTTGTTTATTCTAATTGTTTTATTTGATTTCCAATCCATTTTTTTTTTTCTTTTTTTTTTTAACACACCATTTATTTATTAACACCAATCTAAAACTAATTTTTCTCAATTTTATTATTCATCAATTTAATTAAATTTTTTTTTTTTTTTTTTTTTTTAATTTTCCGGAAAATTTCAATTTCTAAAATCTTAAGAAATTTTCTACCCTAAGGCTGACATGGCATAAAATTTCAACTCGTTTAATTGACCGACACAATAAAACGAAATTCACCAATCCGAAATTGACACGTGTTCTCTAAACACTTTTCTTTTTGACTTTGCAACCATCACACAAAATAAGACTTTTCAAACTAAAATGCTAACGTGGCATAAAATACCCGGTCATTACAAAGCGTGTAGACAATCTCAAGTTTTACAAACAGAGATGAAAGAAAGTTGGAAGTGGAAAATAAAGAGTATGTGCAAGGGTGAAATCCCCTAGCAGATTGGGAGAGGAGCACCGTTCCAAGCACTGAGACAATCCAGAAGAGGGTCGATGATCTTCCCCTCACACATTGCAGTAAACACATTGTCAAACTCCTCCCCTGGTGACCTCACCTTTTCACCTGTCAGCAGCCCTGTTCCCAGCTCCTCCCTCACAAACTTGTACAATGGGTATGACCTGCACTCCTTGATTCGGTTCGGAATTGATGGGTTTCCACTCTCCACCCCACCTCTTGCGCTCTCAACCTCTTTGGGCAAAACGGCCTTCAACTCCTCCTCGAATGCCACTATTTTTTGGAAGATTGAGGTGCTGCCATTCTTCTCATTTTCTCCATTGTTCAGCGCATGTTCCACTAGAACTTGCCTTACCTTCTGCATCAGTGGATATGTGGCGCTGCAGGGGTCATCGATGTAGGCAAATACATGTTCCCTATCCACCACTTTTTGCAAGTCCTTCTCGCAGAATCTCGACGGATGGAGTTCTCCATTGGCTCCAGTGGTTAGAGTTTTCTTAGCTACGTGGCTTACAGTCTTCTTCACTGTGCTCTTCAAATTCTCCTCCAAATGCCTCAAATCAATGGCCTGGCAGAGTGCCACTAGGTATGTGGTAGACATGAGCTTCAAGATATCCACCGCTTCAGCTGTTTTCCGGGAGGAGATTAAGCCCAAGGAGTTCACATCTTGGTTGTGTTGCTCAGCACTTTGGACATGGGTGGTAACAGGATTGGCCAAGAACTGGAGCTCTGAACAGTAGGAAGCCATGGCAATTTCTGCTCCCTTGAAACCGTAGTCCAGACTCGGGTTTCGACTTCCAGAGAGATTTGATGGCAGTCCATTGTTGTAGAAGTCATTGACAAGCTCTGAGAACTGGGCAAACATAAGCTTCCCAATGGATGCAATGGCCAAGCGGGTGTTGTCCATGGAGACTCCGATTGGGGTCCCCTGGAAGTTGCCACCATGTAGAGCCTTGTTCCTGGAAACATCTATCAAGGGGTTATCATTCACAGAGTTGATCTCCCGTTCGATTGATTTAGTTGATGCTCGGATGACTTCAATCTGTGGGCCAAGCCATTGAGGTGAAGTCCTGAGAGCATATCGATCTTGCTTCGGCTTCTGCAGAGGATCCATCTCATGTAGCTTCTTAGCTTCTTTCACATAAGAGCTTCCGTCTAGAATGTGCTCCATAATGGCTGCAGCCTCGATTTGGCCAGGGTGGTGCTTCAATTTGTGAGTCAAGTGATCAGTGAATTCGGGCTTCCCCTGCATCACTTCAGCAAAAATAGCCGATAAAACTTCAGACAAAACTGCCAGCACATTGGTCTCAAAAAGCACCATAGAGGCCAAGCCAGAGCCAACTGCAGTGCCATTAACAAGAGCCAGGCCTTCCTTAGGCTGCAACTCAAAAAATCCCGACTCGATCCCGGCCATTTTAAAGGCCTCTTCCGCATTCACAATTTCACCGGAAGGTCCAACAGCTTTGGAATTGGGCCTGCCGGTGAGAAGACCAGCAATGTAGGAGAGAGGAACCAGGTCTCCGGAGGCAGTGACGGTGCCACGCAGAGGCAAGCATGGAGTGATGTTGTGATTGAGGAGCTTGGTGATTGCTTCCAGAATCTCAAATCTGATGCCGGAGTAGCCTTGGAGGAGGGTGTTGATCCTCACGAGCATGGCGGCTCTTGTTGCTGAGTGAGGCAGTGTGTGGCATGACTCTGTTCCGTTCCCAAATATCCCAGCGTTCAAGAACCTGTATCAATCATCAACAACCCAGCACATCACCAACCATTTCATGTTTTCAAATCAAAACAACTGTTTTAGATAATAGAAAGTAACCAAAAAGGACTCCCCCAGTGGGCTCGGACGTGTTGACTAGATTCATTAAGAGATATGAATAAGTTAACACGTCAAAGTTGACTGGTGGCCATTAACTCACGTATCCTAACACTGAGTTTTAAAAGCGCTTTTAACTATTTTTTAAATTAAAAAAAAAAAACACTCCTAAAACATCGGCTATCAAGTATTCCTTTGCGAAATATTAAAAGTAATTTTTTCACTTTTCAAAAGTGATTCAAACCACTAATATTTTTCCAAAAGTGCTTTTATGAAGTATTTTCTAAAACCACTGTAAAGTAATTTTACCTGATGAGCTCCTTCTGAAGGGCACCACCTTGTTTGGTTCTCCTATGTGAAGTGGCACCAAACCCAGTGGTGACACCATAGCTGTCGGTGCCTTTGCTCATGCTCTCCATCACCCACTCACTGCTCGCGTTCACGCCCTCTCTCGCCGTCTCCGACAACTCTACACTCACATCCCCCTCCCACCCGGCGATAGCCGCCACCTGCGATATCGTAAGCGTCTCACCACCGAGCCGAACCACCGGCTTCCGGTACTCCGCCACCATGCGCTTCACTTCATCCAAATGGCTTCCCTTCAACGTCTCCGCAGCCATTGCCCAGTTCAGCGGATCACTCACGCAGAAACTCTCCACCTTGTTGCTTCCATGGCAGTTCATTGCATCCATGTCTTAGAATCCCCACAAAGAAACAACTTCAAAAAGCTGGTTTTTCTCGACAACCAAGAAGGAGAGGGAGAGAGAGAGAGAGGAACTACAGAGTAGGGCTCTGAATTTAGTGAGGTGTATGGTGACACAGAAGCTTTTACTTATATAGAGCTTTTGAGCCCTGGAGTCTTTTAAATTCCACAGGGTCACTGGTAGGTGGGCTGGATGGCGAAGCGGCTTCATGGGGTTCGTCGAAAACCAATCCAGACCCTTAATCTGTCTACGCGAAAGGCTCAGATGCTGCAATGTGACGTGGAATCCATGTGGATTTAGGGATGGTGCCCGGACGTTCTTACTGGTCAAACCGCGAGACAAATCTGGTGTGCGGTCAAAGGGTTGCTGGGATGTGGAGGTTGTTAGCCTACTTGATGAAATTTCAATTCGTTGATTAAAAAAATAAAAGGAAAATCAGTTGAGTGTACACCATCTAAAAGAAGTTAAAAAATGGTAATTGTTTTTAAAATTTTATTATACAGTTTATCCTTTGTTTTTTTATTTCCGATTTTTTAAAAACAAAGGAAAATGGAAAACAATTTTTAAAGAGTAAGTAAAAATTACTTTCACCAATTTTTAAAAATAAATTAAACATGGATGGAAACCTCCTCCATAAATTTCTATATGGATGGTACATGCTGCATGAATAAGAGTTTTACTACCATTCACAATGTATAAATGAGACTTTTTCATATGATATAAACACAAGTTTTATTTATATTCACATGTTTAAATCATACCATTTTTTTCATCTATTTTTAATGAAAAATTATTTGACCAAGTATAATTAGAGGATTGGTTTGTGTAACTTACCAAACAAGTATGCCTTCGTCCCACGATATTGCGTGAATGAATTTAAACAAAAGAGCAATATCATATTAATAGGAGAGTGTTTGGTGGGTGGCAAGACACTTTGCAAAAATAGTTTTACGCTAAAAGTTCTTTTAAGTAATGGAAATCGGATATTTACCTAATTTTGGTATAGGGTTAATAAATAAATAAATATATACTTAGAGTAATATTTATCAAGACTTCAATTTGAATGATTCATTTAAATTTTTTAGGTGATTTACAGGAATTTACAGCAATTATATTCCTTTGGGTTTATCCAACTCAGGTAAGGGAATTTTGTAAAAGTATGATTTTTTTTTTTTCTTTTTTGTTATAAATGATGAAGCTTGCTTTTGTGAATTTTGAACAAAAAAAATGTTTAGATAAGTTTGAAATATTGAAATTGGGAATTATTTTGATTTTACTATATTTGTACTTTATATGTACATTTTGGTTATCTAAGCCTAGTCAACAAGGGAAAAGATGTTGACCTTTGTCACCTTTAGTAGAGGTAATCATGATCGAAAACTTAATTAGTAGGATAGTTACTAACTCATGGTATACCACGATGTTGATTTCACCTATTAACATGTAAGGAACATTTGAGACTAATCACTTTTGTAAGTCCTAGTATGATGGGCACCTCTATAAGTCCCACTATGATGGACATTTCTCTTAATAACCAGAATTTTACTTTGAATATATGCATGTTTATCAAGAAATTTGATTCGATACTTTTTTTTAAAAATAGTACATGTGATACAAGTTTGTTTCGTATGATTGCAATCAAGTTACAAGCATTTCCTATTTCATTTTTGGGAAAAAAAATATGTATTTGATCTCTACCCCTTATTGGGCTTTCAAACTTACTTCTTTTATTAAATGTTTTTAGGTACACTTGATTCAATGAGTAACATGAGTAGGAAGGGTTTGAAAAGCTCTTTTTATTTGTTTAGTTTTGAGAGAAATTTATTTGGATTTTAGTGATTTTTTATTTCCTACTACTTTTGAGAGAATTGTCATAATTAGGATTATGGATTTTGTATATGAAGACAAATTTCTAATTAAGACTTTTTGGTAAGCTTAATTACTACTTCAAACAGGTTTTGTGATTAGCATGTTACTAATTAGTCCAACTTATTGGATCATTTTTATGTCAAGACTTTGATTTTTACATGTGAAATTACTATGGTGTCCTGACTTCGTGGTTTGAGTCATCACACAATTATATGCATTAGTGTAGTCTCTTCCTTGTTGTTAATAAGACATTTAATGCTAAAGATTTTGAGCAATATCATACTTGTTGCCAAATTTTCAATTATCAATCCCACGATTTTTTTAATCAAGAGAAAGAAAAAAAAAAAAAGAATGAGAAACCATTTATAAAAAAAAAATGATAATAAAAAATTAAATTAAAAATACACATTCAAGAATGATGGAGGATAGTTAGTATAATCAAGAAATCATTATAAGATTAAAAATGCTACCAAATTAAGAGCTCATTTAATAGTAATTTTAGAAAATATTTTTAATAGTTTTAACACTTAAAATTTTGTATCTTTCAAGTTTTAGGAAGGTTAAAAACGTTTTTTAAAATTATTACCAAACACACCCTAAGTTTAATAAAATTGTCATTAAAGAAATCAAGCCATCCTCCTTTTCGGTCGGAAGTCTTTAAATCCAGCCATATGCTCCTTTTTGGTCAGAAGTCTTTAAATCCACTTTGTTTCCTAGCCTAGACTTGAAACTCTAGCTACCAGATCCTTTGTTATGTGACAATGAGGCGCATCTCCTCACCCTCAACCATGATTAACAAGTTACAAAACAAACATGGGACCATGTGAAAAAGTGTGGAGGTACTAGAGTTTGTTTCTTACATCTCTTTGGGTCTCGATGATGAAGGAATCTACATATATATATATATATACCTCTAAGTTCAATAGAAAGAGAAAGGGAGTTAGGAATAAAACTACTGTCTAACAGCAGACTCTATTATATTTTCCTCTTATTTCCTTTGTTTTCCTCTAATTTCTTAATAGCCAAACAAATGTAACCTAAAAAACATAAATAATAATAATAATAATAATAATCATCTTAATAAAGGGGAAAAAAAGGGGAAAACATGCATGATGATGAAAAACCTATATGTGTGGACTTTGTTGAAGAATCTCACATCTATTCCAAAGAAGTCCCATTCCATTTTCTGTTTTTTATTTTCTCTTTGTTTTAAAAACACCAAAAATAACTTATTTTATTTTTAAAAAAAAAATTTCCTTTTAATCTCATTTTTAAAATTTGTACCTAGAGATTAATAAAGTCCAAACACAATTAGAAGTTAAATTGTATTTTATTTTTAAAAATAGAAATAAATTCTTTAAAACTTCCTGATCAACAATAAAATTTTCAACAACTTTAAAGTTTATTTGATTACATAATTTAAAAAATATTTTTTATTTTTAAAAATAAAAAATTGTTTTTAAATTTTCAAAAATCCTTTTGTTTTTAGCTTAGAGTATGATTACATAATTTTTATTATTATTATTATTTTAACGAGTTCGGATTGGAGGAATAGAAATTACATTACGTAGGCCAACAATTTCAGTAGCATTCCACATGCCACCAACGCATTGACCGCACACCACAGTTGTCTTGGGGTCTGACCAGTACGAACATACGAGCTCCATTCCTAAATCCACATGGATATCACGTTGCAGCATCTTAGCCTTTAGCGTAGACAGATCAAGGGTCTAGATTGGTTTTCAACAAACCCCATGAAGCCGCTTTGCCATCCCGCCCACCTACCATTGACCCTGTGGCATTTCAAAGACTCCTAGGCTCAAGGCACTCTATATAAGGAAAAGCCTCTGTCACTTTACTTCTCAGGAAACTCAGAATTTCAGAGCCCAACTTTCAGATTTCCTCCAGTTCCTCTCTCCCTCTCTCTCTCTTTCCTTCTTGGTTGTAGTGAAAAACCAGCTTTTTGCAGTTGTTTCTTTGTGGGGATTCGAAGACATGGAAGCAATGAACTGCCACGGAAGCAACAAGGTGGAGAGTTTCTGCGTGAGTGATCCGCTGAACTGGGGAGTGGCAGCGGAGGCGTTGAAGGGGAGCCATTTGGATGAAGTAAAGCGAATGGTGGCGGAGTACCGGAAGCCGGTGGCTCGGCTTGGTGGTGAAACGCTTACGATATCGCAGGTGGCGGCTATCGCGGGGCGGGAGGAGGATGTGAGTGTGGAGTTGTCGGAGACGGCGAGAGCGGGCGTGAACGCGAGCAGTGAGTGGGTGATGGAGAGCATGAACAAGGGCACCGATAGCTATGGTGTCACCACTGGGTTTGGTGCCACTTCACATAGGAGAACCAAACAAGGTGGTGCCCTTCAGAAAGAGCTCATCAGGTAAAATTACTTTACAGTGGTTTTGGAAAATACATCATAAAAGCACTTTTGGAAAAATATAAGTAGTTTGAATCACTTCTGAAAAGTGAAAAAATTACTTTTAATATTTCGCAAAGGAATACATGATAGCCGATTCTCTCCAAAATTAATTTTACGAAAACCACTTCCATTCCATTAAAAGTACTTTGACTAATAAACCCGTTTTAGGAGTGTTTTTTTTTTTTAATTTAAAATATACTTAAAAGGGCTTTTAAAACTCGGCGTTAGGATACGTGAGTTCATGGCCACCAGTCAACTTTGACGTGTTAACTTATTCATATCTCTTAATGAATCTAGTCAACACGTCCGAGCCCACTGGGGGAGTCCTTTTTGGTTACTTTCTATTATCTAAAACAGTTGTTTTGATTTGAAAACATGAAATGGTTGGTGATGTGCTGGGTTGTTGATGATTGATACAGGTTCTTGAACGCTGGGATATTTGGGAACGGAACAGAGTCATGCCACACACTGCCTCACTCAGCAACAAGAGCCGCCATGCTCGTGAGGATCAACACCCTCCTCCAAGGCTACTCCGGCATCAGATTTGAGATTCTGGAAGCAATCACCAAGCTCCTCAATCACAACATCACTCCATGCTTGCCTCTGCGTGGCACCGTCACTGCCTCCGGAGACCTGGTTCCTCTCTCCTACATTGCTGGTCTTCTCACCGGCAGGCCCAATTCCAAAGCTGTTGGACCTTCCGGTGAAGTTGTGAATGCGGAAGAGGCCTTTAAAATGGCCGGGATCGAGTCGGGATTTTTTGAGTTGCAGCCTAAGGAAGGCCTGGCTCTTGTTAATGGCACTGCAGTTGGCTCTGGCTTGGCCTCTATGGTGCTTTTTGAGACCAATGTGCTGGCAGTTTTGTCTGAAGTTTTATCGGCTATTTTTGCTGAAGTGATGCAGGGGAAGCCCGAATTCACTGATCACTTGACTCACAAATTGAAGCACCACCCTGGCCAAATCGAGGCTGCAGCCATTATGGAGCACATTCTAGATGGAAGCTCTTATGTGAAAGAAGCTAAGAAGCTACATGAGATGGATCCTCTGCAGAAGCCGAAGCAAGATCGATATGCTCTCAGGACTTCACCTCAATGGCTTGGCCCACATATTGAAGTCATCCGAGCATCAACTAAATCCATCGAACGGGAGATCAACTCTGTGAATGATAACCCCTTGATAGATGTTTCCAGGAACAAGGCTCTACATGGTGGCAACTTCCAGGGGACCCCAATTGGAGTCTCCATGGACAACACCCGCTTGGCCATTGCATCCATTGGGAAGCTTATGTTTGCCCAGTTCTCAGAGCTTGTCAATGACTTCTACAACAATGGACTGCCATCAAATCTCTCTGGAAGCCGAAACCCGAGTCTGGACTATGGTTTCAAGGGAGCAGAAATTGCCATGGCTTCCTACTGTTCAGAGCTCCAGTTCTTGGCCAATCCTGTGACCACCCATGTCCAAAGTGCTGAGCAACACAACCAAGATGTGAACTCCTTGGGCTTAATCTCCTCCCGGAAAACAGCTGAAGCGGTGGATATCTTGAAGCTCATGTCTACCACATACCTAGTGGCACTCTGCCAGGCCATTGATTTGAGGCATTTGGAGGAGAATTTGAAGAGCACTGTGAAGAAGACTGTAAGCCACGTAGCTAAGAAAACTCTAACCACTGGAGCCAATGGAGAACTCCACCCATCCAGATTCTGCGAGAAGGACTTGCAAAAAGTGGTGGATAGGGAACATGTATTTGCCTACATCGATGACCCCTGCAGCGCCACATATCCACTGATGCAGAAGGTAAGGCAAGTTCTGGTGGAACATGCGATGAACAATGGCGAAAATGAGAAGAATGGCAGCACCTCAATCTTCCAAAAAATAGTGGCATTCGAGGAGGAGTTGAAGGCCGTTTTGCCCAAAGAGGTTGAGAGCGCAAGAGGTGGGGTGGAGAGTGGAAACCCATCAATTCCGAACCGAATCAAGGAGTGCAGGTCATACCCATTGTACAAGTTTGTGAGGGAGGAGCTGGGAACAGGGCTGCTGACTGGTGAAAAGGTGAGGTCACCAGGGGAGGAGTTTGACAAGGTGTTTACTGCAATGTGTGAGGGGAAGATCATCGACCCTCTTCTGGATTGTCTCAGTGCTTGGAACGGTGCACCTCTCCCAATCTGCTAGGGGATTTCACCCTTGCACTTACTCTTTATTTTCCACTTCCAACTTTCTTTCATCTCCTTTTTGTTAAACTTGAGATTGTCTGCAGACTTTCAATTTTGTGATACAAAAATTGTTTATATTAATTCATGGCTATATGGAAGCTCTTATAGCAATTTGTTGGAGTAATTGGATTGTTGTAATTAAAAATATCTACAATTTGAGCTCTGATACCAATTTCTTGGAATAATGGGATTTGGTAAAAATATCAACAATTTGACCTTGAGGTTTTACAAATTTTAATTATACTTCTTTCTTTATAATGCACTCTCTAATAGAATGATATCTTGTATCAAAGTTCTTGCTTCGATCATACAAAACTGAAATTTTTTTTTTTATATAATGTAATTGATAATGGTGTGCTCATGCATTAACCTTCCCAAGTGAGATTCCTAGATGTGTCTTTGTTAGAATCAATCTCTTTGCTAGACTCTCCAACCTGTTGCTTTTGATTATGGTTGTCATTAGCGGCTAATGTAAGATTTTCAATCTATTATTTGAATGATCTTATCATGAGGTGGACTCATTCCATAGCCTAGCTTGTCTTGTAATAGTTCCTACATCATAAATCAATAGACAAGTTCAATTGTTTAGTTCACATGCAATCCGTGGAATTTGTAATGTTTCTAAGGTAGATAGTAGAAAAGATTCAAGTTGAGCTCTCTACATACTAGAATGGTTAGACATGATTATTATGGTTTTAAAAACAGTTCTACTTTTTGGCTGGAATGCACATCTAAGGACCTTTTGGTTAAAGGTTTTACCATAGGGATGATCGATGCTCATAGATAGAAGTTAGTCTAGTGCAAAGTTGACCCATACCCGGAGGTTTGACTTAATAGATATAAATGCAACCTATACCCAAAGATGCAGAGGTAGACTTAACACAAAGATGATCCGTTTCCAAATTAAAAGAGTAAAGGGCCAGTTTTGCACCAAGATAACTTTCACATACAACCATATAAGGTAGTTTAACAAAGGGATGTCTTGAATTAGAAGGATGAATGCTAGTTTTCTTTAGGATTCTTAGTAAAGATGCCCTTAGAATTTATTTATTTTTGTTGTTCACATTGACCATTTATTCATGACTAGACTATCAGTAAGAGCTTTTGGCTTGAGACTAACTTGGCCTTATGTTTTCAATTGGAAGGTGTTCCTAGCTAACTCATGAGATGTAGGTTTTCACCGTTTTCTTTTTCAAAATAAAATAAATGAGTTAGAGATCATAAAATAGATGTGTTAGAAAAGACTTATTCGAACTTCAACTAATCATTTACTTGGGTGATAAGATTTCCTTCCATTTAGCTTATGTGTATGTGAGTTAACACTAAGATCATTCTTGTGCTTTCTTATGACTTCTCATAGAGATTGAGAAGTTAGGTGACCTCTTAAGGTGCATCTTATTTGTGAACACCCAAGGTGCTTGGAAGTATGTTTGTCCACCATATGTTGTTGGTGAAAATAGTCTCTTAATTTCGTATGAGTGCCTTTGACTAAGCATAAAACCATAAGCAAGTTTCACCAGATAAAAAGAGTCTTAGACTCTCAAACAGGTGGAGTGAGATGCAGCATGTCTTAAGTGGTCGCTTTGATAGAGGTTTAGTTGTCAACTGTGAGGAAGGGTGTCCTGGCTGGTAGGTGTAGGTCAAGTTGCTTTGCTAGTCTTTGAGAATGAGGTACCTTTGGTTACTCGAGATGAAGATTATCTGGTTACCTTAGATGGAGATTGTCTAGTTTTTTGTACCATGCATGGGCTTGTACCTAGGTCACTACCATTTTTCAATGTGTAGTAGTTGTTGAATCAACATACTCTAATTTTCAAACTTGTTTGTCTTGCTATACAAATATTATTAGGTATGTACACGAACAAGGAGGGCTAAATCATAGCACCTAAGGCTTAGGTCATCGACCCTAAGGATGTAGGTTTTAGGTAGACATATCTTCTTAGAATTCTTATCAGATTCAAAAATTACTCTCTCGGCATGAAACAAAGAAGGGTACTATTCTTATCCGTATTTGCTTTTTTTCAATCCCATATTTCCAAAACTTCAAATTCCAATCCATATTTGCTTCTTTTCAATCCCATATTTCCAAAAGGCTCCCTGACTCATGCCCAATTGGTGTCTCAGCTGATTCACATCCAACTGGTGCTCCTTGATTGAGGGAGTAATCAACAAAATTTATAACCTATATCACCATGCATTGGGATAGCTTTAACTAATGTAGCATAGTGGCTCTAGGATCGTTCACTGGGAAGGGTTTTCAACTTACAACTGATACTACTTCATAGCTAATTTGGTGCTTTTTCATTTCAAGGTTAGCTTAATGAGAAAACGCAAACTTTGGTTGTAAAAGGTTTAGTTTCAAGTTAACTAAAAAGAAAGTGATGGAAATTACTTATGGAGAAAAACATTCCTTGGAGGTTTAGGTTCACAGGGGAGGTTCCTCATGCAAAAACAGAGCTCCGGTCACTTGGTTCACTTCCTCGCATTAGAGAATTAACATGTAGTTAATCCTCTAACCGGTTTTGTATAAATGCTACCCTTTAATGGATTTCAGCACTAAATCCTTCTCACTGATGCAACTTGGAATGGCTCGTGCTTCTCACCTAGCAGTTGCCATTCAAGGTGATCATTAACCTTGGACTTCCCGTCCCAAGCTCGCAAGAGATAACTAATGGATGTCTCCTTGGAGTCCAAAAGCTTACCAAGTGTTGGCAATTCAAGAAAATCTCACCTTCAAGTCACCTCCCAGAAGCTCGCAAGAGGTAACTAGTGCATCTCCATGGACGGAGATCACTTGCCTTACCAAGTGTTGGCTCAGGTGACTTGCAAGGTGTTTGAAGTTAACTAAAAACATAGAAATCATTAATGGGTCACACTTACTCTTCATTAATGGCTGAAACCACAAAACTAACCATTCTTGCAGTTGGAACCATCCCCGGCAACCTTAACTCCAAGGAATTAAAAGCTTAGCCACCCATCCTCTGAGGAAACTTCCTCAGAGTTTGTTTGACTATAAAGAAAATACAAACAAAATGGGAAGGTAAGGTATAGAAAAACCCTGAACTTTTACTTCCTTCAAAAATATACAAAGTTGTCTCCCGTCTGATTGTTCTTCAAAAGGGAAGATTACAATATATATAAGGGGTTATTCACCCTTTTGTTCTTGCTTAAAGACTAAGGAATCATGTGATATAAGGGTTACAAGGAGAGTTTGGGAATTTAGACATCAAATATCTAAAGCAAAAATATCTCAAGATGTTGGTTGCAGCTATCGGGTGGCTTCAGGAGGTGTTTCGCAGCTGTCCAAAAAGGGCTGCGAAATTTCGCAGCCAAAGGACAAAATTTCGCAGCCCTGCGAAATTTTCTTTCAGCTTGGAGCGATCGGATTCCAATGGCTGTAACTTCTTCATTTGAACTCTGAATTATGCACCATTTGAAGCATTGGATTCTTGACTTCCTGAGCTTTGAAATGGTATATAGCATGCCGAAAATGGACTTCGGGAAGTGCTCCAAAAGTGGCCAAGAAGACTGCAACTGTTGTCCCCTATTTTGCTTCATGGCAGATTCCTCTTTGCTTCCCTCCTTGCATTCCGGATTTGCTTATGGCAATGGACTTTAAAGCTTCAAAGCTTTGGTTCTTCATGTTTTTGAGCTTTCCAAAAGCTTTGCCATGGATTCCAAAGAACTCTCCTCAATCTTAGATTGCTTTGGTGAGCAAAAAGCTAACAAAAACACCAAAACTTACACATTTTGATTAGAATTGATTGCAAAGGTCCTTAATATGTTAATTGGGTTAAAAGGTGATAACTACTACTCAAAAGTGTTTAAAAGGGTTAATTACAAGGTTACAAAATAGTATTTTTGAGTAGTAATCACTCCCAAATTAAGAGATCATTTGACAATGATTTTGGGAAGTGTTTTTAACCTTTTTAACACTTAAAATTTTGTAACATTCAAGTGTTAAAAATGGTAGAAGCGTTTTTTAAAATCAGTACCAAACACACTCTTAAGTTTAATAAAATTGCCCCTCAAAGTAATCAAGCTAGATGCTCCTTTTTTGGTCAGAAGTCTTTAAATCCACTTTGTTTCCTTAGCCTATACTTGAAACTCTAGCTACCATATCCTTTGTTATATAACTATACTAGGAATCACAATGAGGTGCATCTCCTCACCCTCAACCATGATTAACAAGCTACAAAACAAACATGGGACCATGAGAAAAAGTGTGGAGGTACTAGAGTTTGTTTCTTACATCTCTTTGGGTCTCGATGATCAAGGAATCTACATATATATATATATATATATACCTCTAAGTTACATAGAAAGAGAAAGGGAGTTAGGAATAAGACTATTGTCAAACAATGGACTCTATTATATTTTCCTCTTATTTCCTTTGTTTTCCTCTAATTTCTTAGTAGCCAAACGAATGTAACCTAAAAATATAAATAATAATAATCATTTTAATAGAGGCCCAAAAAAAAGGTGAACATGATAAGGAAAAACCTAATATCAGATAAATCTCTTCTTATTACTTCTCAATGTGTGGACTTTGTTGAAGAATCTCACATCTATTCGAGAGAAGTCCTTTTCCATTTTTTGTTTTTTGTTTTTTGTTTTTTCTTGGTTTTAAAAACACCAAAAATAGCATATTTTATTTTTTAAAAATTATTTTCTTTTTAATCTTATTTTTAAAATTTGTACCTAAACATTAATAAAGGCCAAACACAATTAAAAGTTAAACCGTATTTTATTTTTAAAAATAGAAATGAATTTTTTTAAACTTCCAAATCAACAATAAAATTTTCAACAACTTTAAAGTTTATTTGATCACATATTTTAAAATTTATTTTTTATTTTTAAAAATAAAAAATTGTTTTTAAATTTTCAAAAATCCTTTTGTTTTTAGCTTAGAGTATGAATACATAATTTTTTTATGATTATTATTTTAACGAGTTCGGATTGGAGGAATAGAAATTACATTACGCCGGCCAACAATTTCAATAGTAGTCCACATGCCACCAACGCATTGACCGCACACCACAGTTGTCTTGGGGTCTGACCAGTACGAACATACGAGCTCCATTCCTAAATCCACATGGATATCACGTTGCAGCATCTTAGCCTTTAGCGTAGACAGATCAAGGGTCTGGATTGGTTTTCAACAAACCCCATGAAGCCGCTTTGCCATCCCGCCCACCTACCATTGACCCTGTGGCATTTCAAAGACTCCTAGGCTCAAGGCACTCTATATAAGGAAAAGCCTCTGTCACTTTACTTCTCAGGAAACTCAGAATTTCAGAGCCCAACTTTCAGATTTCCTCCAGTTCCTCTCTCCCTCTCTCTCTCTTTCCTTCTTGGTTGTAGTGAAAAACCAGCTTTTTGCAGTTGTTTCTTTGTGGGGATTCGAAGACATGGAAGCAATGAACTGCCACGGAAGCAACAAGGTGGAGAGTTTCTGCGTGAGTGATCCGCTGAACTGGGGAGTGGCAGCGGAGGCGTTGAAGGGGAGCCATTTGGATGAAGTAAAGCGCATGGTGGCGGAGTACCGGAAGCCGGTGGTTCGGCTTGGTGGTGAAACGCTTACGATATCGCAGGTGGCGGCTATCGCGGGGCGGGAGGAGGATGTGAGTGTGGAGTTGTCGGAGACGGCGAGAGCGGGCGTGAACGCGAGCAGTGAGTGGGTGATGGAGAGCATGAACAAGGGCACCGATAGCTATGGTGTCACCACTGGGTTTGGTGCCACTTCACATAGGAGAACCAAACAAGGTAGTGCCCTTCAGAAAGAGCTCATCAGGTAAAATTACTTTACAGTGGTTTTGGAAAATACATCATAAAAGCACTTTTGGAAAAATATAAGTAGTTTGAATCACTTCTGAAAAGTGAAAAAATTACTTTTAATATTTCGCAAAGGAATACATGATAGCCGATTCTCTCCAAAATTAATTTTACGAAAACCACTTCCATTCCATCAAAAGTACTTTGACTAATAAACCCGTTTTAGGAGTGTGTTTTTTTTTTTAATTTAAAAAATACTTAAAAGCGCTTTTAAAACTCGGTGTTAGGATACGTGAGTTAATGGCCACCAGTCAACTTTGACGTGTTAACTTATTCATATCTCTTAATGAATCTAGTCAACACGTCCCAGCCCACTGGAGGGGTCCTATTTGGTTACTTTCTACTATCTAAAACAGTTGTTTTGATTTGAAAACATGAAATGGTTGGTGATGTGCTGGGTTGTTGATGCTTGATACAGGTTCTTGAATGCTGGGATATTTGGGAACGGAACAGAGTCATGCCACACACTGCCTCACTCAGCAACAAGAGCCGCCATGCTCGTGAGGATCAACACCCTCCTCCAAGGCTACTCCGGCATCAGATTTGAGATTCTGGAAGCAATCACCAAGCTCCTCAATCACAACATCACTCCATGCTTGCCTCTGCGTGGCACCGTCACTGCCTCCGGAGACCTGGTTCCTCTCTCCTACATTGCTGGTCTTCTCACCGGCAGGCCCAATTCCAAAGCTGTTGGACCTTCCGGTGAAGTTGTGAATGCGGAAGAGGCCTTTAAAATGGCTGGGATCGAGTCGGGATTTTTTGAGTTGCAGCCTAAGGAAGGCCTGGCTCTTGTTAATGGCACTGCAGTTGGCTCTGGCTTGGCCTCTATGGTGCTTTTTGAGACCAATGTGCTGGCAGTTTTGTCTGAAGTTTTATCGGCTATTTTTGCTGAAGTGATGCAGGGGAAGCCCGAATTCACTGATCACTTGACTCACAAATTGAAGCACCACCCTGGCCAAATAGAGGCTGCAGCCATTATGGAGCACATTCTAGACGGAAGCTCTTATGTGAAAGAAGCTAAGAAGCTACATGAGATGGATCCTCTGCAGAAGCCGAAGCAAGATCGATATGCTCTCAGGACTTCACCTCAATGGCTTGGCCCACATATTGAAGTCATCCGAGCATCAACTAAATCCATCGAACGGGAGATCAACTCTGTTAATGATAACCCCTTGATAGATGTTTCCAGGAACAAGGCTCTACATGGTGGCAACTTCCAGGGGACCCCAATCGGAGTCTCCATGGACAACACCCGCTTGGCCATTGCATCCATTGGGAAGCTTATGTTTGCCCAGTTCTCAGAGCTTGTCAATGACTTCTACAACAATGGACTGCCATCAAATCTCTCTGGAAGCCGAAACCCGAGTCTGGACTATGGTTTCAAGGGAGCAGAAATTGCCATGGCTTCCTACTGTTCAGAGCTCCAGTTCTTGGCCAATCCTGTGACCACCCATGTCCAAAGTGCTGAGCAACACAACCAAGATGTGAACTCCTTGGGCTTAATCTCCTCCAGGAAAACAGCTGAAGCGGTGGATATCTTGAAGCTCATGTCTACCACATACCTAGTGGCACTCTGCCAGGCCATTGATTTGAGGCATTTGGAGGAGAATTTGAAGAGCACGGTGAAGAAGACTGTAAGCCACGTAGCTAAGAAAACTCTAACCACTGGAGCCAATGGAGAACTCCACCCATCCAGATTCTGCGAGAAGGACTTGCAAAAAGTGGTGGATAGGGAACATGTATTTGCCTACATCGATGACCCCTGCAGCGCCACATATCCACTGATGCAGAAGGTAAGGCAAGTTCTGGTGGAACATGCGATGAACAATGGCGAAAATGAGAAGAATGGCAGCACCTCAATCTTCCAAAAAATAGTGGCATTCGAGGAGGAGTTGAAGGCCGTTTTGCCCAAAGAGGTTGAGAGCGCAAGAGGTGGGGTGGAGAGTGGAAACCCATCAATTCCGAACCGAATCAAGGAGTGCAGGTCATACCCATTGTACAAGTTTGTGAGGGAGGAGCTGGGAACAGGGCTGCTGACTGGTGAAAAGGTGAGGTCACCAGGGGAGGAGTTTGACAAGGTGTTTACTGCAATGTGTGAGGGGAAGATCATCGACCCTCTTCTGGATTGTCTCAGTGCTTGGAACGGTGCACCTCTCCCAATCTGCTAGGGGATTTCACCCTTGCACTTACTCTTTATTTTCCACTTCCAACTTTCTTTCATCTCCTTTTTGTTAAACTTGAGATTGTCCGCAGACTTTCAATTTTGTGATACAAAAATTGTTTATATTAATTCATGGCTATATGGAAGCTCTTATAGCAATTTGTTGGAGTAATTGGATTGTTGTAATTAAAAATATCTACAATTTGAGCTCTGATACCAATTTCTTGGAATAATGGGATTTGGTAAAAATATCAACAATTTGACCTTGAGGTTTTACAAATTTTAATTATACTTCTTTCTTTATAATGCACTCTCTAATAGAATGATATCTTGTATCAAAGTTCTTGCTTCGATCATACAAAACTGAAATTTTTTTTTTTATATAATGTAATTGATAATGGTGTGCTCATGCATTAACCTTCCCAAGTGAGATTCCTAGATGTGTCTTTGTTAGAATCAATCTCTTTGCTAGACTCTCCAACCTGTTGCTTTTGATTATGGTTGTCATTAGCGGCTAATGTAAGATTTTCAATCTATTATTTGAATGATCTTATCATGAGGTGGACTCATTCCATAGCCTAGCTTGTCTTGTAATAGTTCCTACATCATAAATCAATAGACAAGTTCAATTGTTTAGTTCACATGCATGGGCTTATACCTAGGTCACTAACCATTTTTCAATGTGTAGTAGTTGTTGAATCAACATACTCTAATTTTCAAACTTGTTTGTCTTGCTATACAAATATTATTAGGTATGTCCACGAACAAGGAGGGCTAACTCATCGCACCTAAGGCTTAGGTCATGGACCCTAAGGATGTAGGTTTTAGGTAGACATATCTTCTCAGAATTCTTATCAGATTCAAAAATTACTCTCTCAGCATGAAACAAAGAAGGGTACTATTCTTATCCGTATTTGCTTTTTTTCAATCCCATATTTCCAAAACTTCAAATTCTAATCCATATTTGCTTCCTTTCAATCCCATATTTCCAAAAAGCTCCCAAATTAAGAGATCATTTGACAGTGATTTTAGGAAGTATTTTTAACATTTTTAACAATTAAAATTTTATATCATTCAAGTGTTAAAAAGGATAGAAGCATTTTTTTAAATCAGTACTAAACACACTATTAAGTTTAATAAAATTGCCCCTCAAAGTAATCAAGCTAGATGCTCCTTTTTTGGTCAGAAGTCTTTAAATCCACTTTGTTTCCTTAGCCTATACTTGAAACTCTAGCTACCATATCCTTTGTTATATAACTATACTAGGAATCACAATGAGGTACATCTCCTCACCCTCAACCATGATTAACAAGTTACAAAACAAACATGGGACCATGAGAAAAAGTGTGGAGGTACTAGAGTTTGTTTCTTACATCTCTTTGGGTCTCGATGATCAAGGAATCTACATATATATATACCTCTAAGTTCAATAGAAAGAGAAAGGGAGTTAGGAATAAGACTATTGTCAAACAATGGACTCTATTATATTTTCCTCTTATTTCCTTTGTTTTCCTCTAATTTCTTAGTAGCCAAACGAATGTAACCTAAAAATATAAATAATAATAATCATTTTAATAGAGGCCCAAAAAAAAGGTGAAAACATGATAAGGAAAAACCTAATATCAGAGAAATCCCTTCTTAATACTTCTCAATGTGTGGACTTTGTTGAAGAATCTCACATCTATTCGAGAGAAGTCCTTTTCCATTTTTTGTTTTTTGTTTTCTCTGGGTTTTAAAAACACCAAAAATAGCATATTTTATTTTTTTAAAATTATTTTCTTTTTAATCTTATTTTTAAAATTTGTACTTAGACATTAATAAAGGCCAAACACAATTAAAAGTTAAACCGTATTTTATTTTTAAAAATAGAAATGAAATTTTTAAAACTTCCTAATCAACAATAAAATTTTCAAAAACTTTAAAGTTTATTTGATCACATAATTTAAAATTTATTTTTTATTTTTAAAAATAAAAAACTGTTTTTAAATTTTCAAAAATCTTTTGTTTTTAGCTAGAGTATGATTACATAATTTTTTATTATTATTTTTTTAACGAGTTCGGATTGGAGGAATAGAAATTACATTACGCCGGCCAACAATTTCAATAGTATTCCACATGCCACCAACCCATTGACCGCACACCACAGTTGTCTTGGGGTCTGACCAGTACGAACATACGCGCTACATTCCTAAATCCACATAGATATCACGTTGCAGCATCCGAGCCTTTAGCGTAGACAGATCAAGGGTCTGGATTGGTTTTCAACAAACCCCATGAACCCACTTTGCCGTCCCGCTCACCAACCATTGACCCTGTGGCATTTCAAAGACTCCTAGGCTCAAGGCACTCTATATAAGGAAAAGCCTCTGTCACTTTACTTCTCAGGAAACTCAGAACTTCAGAGCCCAACTTTCAGATTTCCTCCAGTTCCTCTCTCCCTCTCTCTCTCTTTCCTTTTTGGTTGTCGTGAAAAACCAGCTTTTTGCAGTTGTTTCTTTGTGGGGATTCGAAGACATGGAAGCAATGAACTGCCACGGAAGCAACAAGGTGGAGAGTTTCTGCGTGAGTGATCCGCTGAACTGGGGAGTGGCAGCGGAGGCATTGAAGGGGAGCCATTTGGATGAAGTAAAGCGCATGGTGGCGGAGTACCGGAAGCCGGTGGTTCGGCTTGGTGGTGAAACGCTTACGATATCGCAGGTGGCTGCTATCGCCGGGCGGGAGGAGGATGTGAGTGTGGAGTTGTCGGAGACGGCGAGAGCAGGCGTGAAGGCAAGCAGTGATTGGGTGATGGAGAGCATGAGCAAAGGCACCGACAGCTATGGTGTCACCACTGGGTTTGGTGCCACTTCACACAGGAGAACCAAACAAGGTGGTGCCCTTCAGAAAGAGCTCATCAGGTAAAATTACTTTACAGTGATTTTGGAAAATACATCATAAAATCACACTTTGGAAAAATATAAGTAGTTTGAATCACTTTTGAAAAGTGAAAAAATTACTTTTAATATTTCGCAAAGGAATACGTGATAGCCGATTCTCTCCAAAATTAATTTTACGAAAACCACTTCCATTCCATCAAAAGTACTTTGACTAATAAACCCGTTTTAGGAGTGTGTTTTTTTTTTTTTTTTAATTTAAAAAATACTTAAAAGCGCTTTTAAAACTCGGTGTTAGGATACGTGAGTTAATGGCCACCAGTCAACTTTGACGTGTTAACTTATTCATATCTCTTAATGAATCTAGTCAACACCTCCGAGCCCACTGGGGGGGTCCTTTTTGGTTACTTTCTACTATCTAAAACAGTTGTTTTGATTTGAAAACATGAAATGGTTGGTGATGTGCTGGGTTGTTGATGATTGATACAGGTTCTTGAATGCTGGGATATTTGGGAACGGAACAGAGTCATGCCACACACTGCCTCACTCAGCAACAAGAGCCGCCATGCTCGTGAGGATCAACACCCTCCTCCAAGGCTACTCCGGTATCAGATTTGAGATTCTGGAAGCAATCACCAAGCTCCTCAATCACAACATCACTCCATGCTTGCCTCTGCGTGGCACCGTCACTGCCTCAGGAGACCTGGTTCCTCTCTCCTACATTGCTGGTCTTCTCACCGGCAGGCCCAATTCCAAAGCTGTTGGACCTTCCGGTGAAGTTGTGAATGCGGAAGAGGCCTTTAAAATGGCTGGGATCGAGTCGGGATTTTTTGAGTTGCAGCCTAAGGAAGGCCTGGCTCTTGTTAATGGCACTGCAGTTGGCTCTGGCTTGGCCTCTATGGTGCTTTTTGAGACCAATGTGCTGGCAGTTTTGTCTGAAGTTTTATCGGCTATTTTTGCTGAAGTGATGCAGGGGAAGCCCGAATTCACTGACCACTTGACTCACAAATTGAAGCACCACCCTGGCCAAATCGAGGCTGCAGCCATTATGGAGCACATTCTAGATGGAAGCTCTTATGTGAAAGAAGCTAAGAAGCTACATGAGATGGATCCTCTGCAGAAGCCGAAGCAAGATCGATATGCTCTCAGGACTTCACCTCAATGGCTTGGCCCACATATTGAAGTCATCCGAGCATCAACTAAATCCATCGAACGGGAGATCAACTCTGTTAATGATAACCCCTTGATCGATGTTTCCAGGAACAAGGCTCTACATGGTGGCAACTTCCAGGGGACCCCAATCGGAGTCTCCATGGACAACACCCGCTTGGCCATTGCATCCATTGGGAAGCTTATGTTTGCCCAGTTCTCAGAGCTTGTCAATGACTTCTACAACAATGGACTGCCATCAAATCTCTCTGGAAGCCGAAACCCGAGTCTGGACTATGGTTTCAAGGGAGCAGAAATTGCCATGGCTTCCTACTGTTCAGAGCTCCAGTTCTTGGCCAATCCTGTTACCACCCATGTCCAAAGTGCTGAGCAACACAACCAAGATGTGAACTCCTTGGGCTTAATCTCCTCCAGGAAAACAGCTGAAGCGGTGGATATCTTGAAGCTCATGTCTACCACATACCTAGTGGCACTCTGCCAGGCCATTGATTTGAGGCATTTGGAGGAGAATTTGAAGAGCACTGTGAAGAAGACTGTAAGCCACGTAGCTAAGAAAACTCTAACCACTGGAGCCAATGGAGAACTCCACCCATCCAGATTCTGCGAGAAGGACTTGCAAAAAGTGGTGGATAGGGAACATGTATTTGCCTACATCGATGACCCCTGCAGCGCCACATATCCACTGATGCAGAAGGTAAGGCAAGTTCTGGTGGAACATGCGCTGAACAATGGCGAAAATGAGAAGAATGGCAGCACCTCAATATTCCAAAAAATAGTGGCATTCGAGGAGGAGTTGAAGGCCGTTTTGCCCAAAGAGGTTGAGAGCGCAAGAGGTGGGGTGGAGAGTGGAAACCCATCAATTCCGAACCGAATCAAGGAGTGCAGGTCATACCCATTGTACAAGTTTGTGAGGGAGGAGCTGGGAACAGGGCTGCTGACTGGTGAAAAGGTGAGGTCACCAGGGGAGGAGTTTGACAAGGTGTTTACTGCAATGTGTGAGGGGAAGATCATCGACCCTCTTCTGGATTGTCTCAGTGCTTGGAACGGTGCTCCTCTCCCAATCTGCTAGGGGATTTCACCCTTGCACATACTCTTTATTTTCCACTTCCAACTTTCTTTCATCTCTGTTTGTAAAACTTGCGATTGTCTGCAAGCTCTCAATTTTATGATACAAATTTTTTTTGTATTAATTAGTGCTTCTTCCTTAAAATCTGTTTTCTCAGTTTTGATTATTAAGTGAAGATACCAAAATCATCCCACCTGTGAGTAAGGTCTTCTACAAAAGACGACCTCTAGAACCAACCTCTTCTCCTACCTGATGCTAAAAAGAAATCTCCAATCAACCACCTTTAGCAGCTTGTGGCACAAAGCTGAAAATGACACAGAAAAAGCCTGCTTCCTTCATGGGAAGAATAGCAATAAAAAGCCTAAGGTAGCAAAGAGAATGGTATGAGATTTCCCCTCTCCAATAGGCAGAAAATCAGAAAAAGATGGTAAAATTGAAGTTATGAGGCAATGAAGCGGCTAAAAACTAGTTACGATTAGGCAAAAAGGCAGCACCTCCAAACACCCACCTTTAAGGCAGCTCGAGGAAAACCCACACAAGAACAAAACTGACTCCCCCTTTAAGCAATTCTTATTTTTTTTTATAAGAATATCACTTCTTCCATTTAACTTAGAATCTACTTCCCATTCTTTTACAAGCACTATAAAAAGTACCAAATAAATTTTGTAATACCTACTTAAATATTACAACATTTGCAATTATAGCATTAGATAGCATAAAGCTAGAATGCTCCCTGCTTCTTGCCATGGTTCTTCCTCATCCTTTGTTTGAAGAAATATATAGAATTTGCTTTCTTTTCATCATTAAAACTCCTAAAATAATAAAGTACAAGAATCTTCTTTCTTTTGATTCCAAATCTCCTAAAATTATTGTTTCTTTCAAGGATATATCCAGTTTCCTTCATTTGAAACATCCTTTAGAAGAAGATAAGAGTTTATGAAGCTTGTCGTAAGTCATGAGATTGGAGTTGATTCCATCATGTTTGATTCTTCACCAGCTACAACAATATGTTTAATTTTCTAGTCATGTTTCCCAAAATCACTTCAATAATATTTTGATGACCAATTTGCTCCATTTGATCACATTTGATTGACAAACAAAATGAATATGATTAAAATGTTAACAATATGTTCAATTTTCTAGTCATGCTTCTCAAAATCATTTCAATAATTTTTTGACAATCAATTTGCTTTGTTTGATTGCGTTTTATTGAAAACAAAATGAACTTGATTGAAATATTCGTTCAGTCCGTCTTCAAAATTTAACCCTTATAAATTTCTCGTCCTACCCTAGCTTAGAGTCTCGTTGTTTTAACTTTGTTTTCACCCTTAAAGGAAGTTAATGTTAATTTGTCTTGCCCTTCAAATCCCATTAGTTTAACTTCAATTGTCTTCACCCTTATAGTTTATTTATTGTTACATCTTACTTATCCTGCAAGTTGATCTTAATTTCATAGCATTTTCTCCTCAGTATATATATGTATGTATAGAAGAAACTTATATCATTAACTTGTGATAGGAAAAACTATTGGTAAAAATATAAAATGAGATTGTTTGAATATCCTTTCTCCACTTGTTATGTGTCTTATATATAGGAAGGCTACTTTGCTTCTTGTTTGTTATTGCAATTACTAAGTTATAAAATTCCCATTAAGGAACACCAAGCCAAGATGTAAAAACAGAAGATAAAGATGACCTCTCACTATAAAATTGTGAAGATAAAGCCTGAAAATGACACAAAAAATAAATCATGAAGGGGTGAGGATGAAAGAGATTGGTATGGAGATGATAACTACTACAAGACTATGCTCTTCATTATTTACTAAGAACATGTACCTAGATCAAGATGCTCAAAAGCCATACATTAATTATAGTGATTCCATCATTTTCACATTCAAAGTTCTTGTCACGTTCATGTCAATAACAATAAACCTACTTTAATCTTACTTCCATCTAGGAGATAAGTGAACCTGCAAGGGGTTCTTCATCACTATTGTCAACTGCTGCTTCTCTGATAGATCAACTTCCCCCCCATCCACAGCTCTCCATTCAAAATTTAACACCAAATTGGCTACAAAGTACTCCAAATGCAGAATGGCTAGGTCATACCCTGGACAAATTCTCCTTCCAGCACCAAATGGAATCATTTTGATCTCCTTCCTCCCTGTTACATCAAATGCTTCCACTCCATTGCCTTCCTTGTTCATGAACCTCTCCGGTTTGTACGCCACTGGAGGGAGGTTCAGTTTTGGAAAGAAGAAATCAAAGAGGGTTTTGAGGGAAGTAGCAACACAGAGGGAGATGATGATGAAGAGCCATGTCTCCGCTTTGATTATCAAATCCATAATGCTCTCTTCTGGGTTTTGGATAATGGTGGTAATAAAAATTCATAGAAAGTGAATAATTGCTTGGTTTTTGTAGATTTATCCCTCAGTCAGCAATCAATTATCATAATCCCTTCTACTATGTCTACCATTTTTAATTAGAAAAATAATAATATTATTTCATTTTTCAAATTGACTCCAAGATTAAGACTTCATAAGTTGCAATCATAATTTATTAGATTAAGTTTATAATCAATTCGAGCTCAATCCAAATTATTGTATGTTCAACTTAAATCCATCTCAATCTCATCTCTACATCAAATTGATTTAATGCTTTCTAAATTTTAGATTTTAAGGGTTTTTGTCCCTCTCTTCATGCTTTGCCTTAATTTTAGATTACGTTTGTAGTTTTTTAGTTTTCTTCATTTTAATTCGATCCATTTAGTAAATTAAAATAAAAAATATCAAAAGGATAGAATAAACAAGTTCAAAAGAGTTTGATCTCCATTTATGCAATCAAACAAAAAAGACAAAGACTAAGGTGGTGTTTATGTTTTTGGCTTTTTGCTTAAAATTATTTAATTTCAGAATTCAAGTTGTTTGTTTTTCTACTTTTTCATAACTTATTATAAACTTTTTATTAAATAGAAAAAACCAAAATATGTAACTTTTTCTAAATAGAAAAAATAATATATTGGTTTTTTTACTTTTTAATGCTTAATATAAATAAAATACTATAAAAACAAATAACCCAATATTTAACACTATTAAACATTAAAGTTCTATTTAGAATTAAGTAAAAAAACAAACACCATCTAAATGAAGGCAAAAGATTAAAAATGAAATGGTAGATGAATATCATTTAATACAAAGCCAACTATCAAGCAATCCAAGATAAAAACATCCTTGAATTTGAAATCTCCAAAGATGATAATAACATCCACAAGCTATTTAATACAAAACCAAGTATCAAGCAATCCAAGATAAAAACATCTATGAATTTGAAATATCCAAAGATGATAATAACATCAAAGTCAAACAAGACTCTAAAATTAACATTAATTAACTGAAAGTAGTTATATTGTATCTTCTCTTGTACAGTAATTTTGAATAGTGATTTACATTTTTAGCATAGAATATCAATTCTACGTTTTTTTTTTTTTTTTTTTTTTGGGAAATGTGTTTTCTAATGTGGTATAGTGGTTAGAGGAAGTAGACTATGGTTCATAATAAAATCAGTTCAATATAAATGTAATTGAGAATTGACCCATATAGGTAAATACTCTAATTTTAGAGAATAATTGAAAATTTAGCCACATAGGTAAATTCTAATTTTAAAAAACTTAACCTAATATATAGTTCTTTGCAAATAAAACCTAACCAACCAATGTTTAAGCTCTTTCTAAATGAAAATTAATCATTAGTTAAAGCTCACATGAACATTAATTTGATTGATAATTTTTACCTAAACTTAGTTAAGTTAGTTAAAAATGAAACTCAATCTTAGTTAAGTTCAAACAATCATTATGATTGAAAAATTAATCGTAGTTAAGTTCTTAATTAATTTAGTTCGATCATAATTAAATTCAAGTGAATTTTATTATTGAGAACTTAACCTCAATTTTTTTTTATAAATAAAACTTTAGTTAAGTCCAAGTGAATATTTTGATTGTCTACTGAACCTCTATTAAGTTCTTTATAAATGAAAATCAATCATTTAACCTTATCACATAATAAAGCTTTTCAACTCCATTTTGGATTAACTATTCATCTTCCTAAACTCCTTTTTCATAAACACATGAGAGAAAAATTCAGATCTGACATATCATTTACTACTAGATCAAAAACTAAGCAAACTTCGAAAATTACATAAACATTATCAAAACCCAAACATAATGGATGAAAGGTTTTAACTAAGAGAAATTAATATTTAATTAGCAAGATCCTATCTCTCATTCCCTGGCAACCAAAGCTAAACAAGCTTGGCGAATCATTTGAAAGTGAACCATCAATTTCCCCTTAGGCAGCAGGGTTGGCTTGATGAGAGGCAACTCCACAAAGTTGGCCATCCATTTGTGAATGTGAGGTTGCTTTTGAGGGTCCAACAACTTGAACCCTCCAACTTCTTCAATGACTTGCACCCAACCACACATCACGCCTAGCACAATGTCGACATACCCTATACCATTGTTGCCTCCAAAGAATACTCTCTCCCCCTTGAGCTTGGCTGCCTCTCCTTCAAGCACTTCCATGGCTTCTTTTGCTTCCTTCACTGCCTTCTCCTGTTGCTCTCCTTGAGTAATCAGTGCTGTTTTTACCACTTCTGTTAACTATACACAACATCAACCAAAATTTATAATCATGCACTTTTGAGCTATTTATTTATTAAATGAGAAGAAGTTATTTATAATTAGAAGATTAGAGCTCGTTTAAAAGTGATTTCGAGAGAAATTATTTACAAAATTACTTACATATGTAAAGTCAAATATATCTAAATACTAATATATAACATTTAAAATCAAATATAATCAAAATTATTTATATCATTTTATCTTACAAAAGCAAGTTCTCATATCACAAATTTTTAGATATGCCTAACTCATAAACATCATATATAACACTTCTTACATCATAACTTAAATAAATACAATTGGTACATAGAACCCACGCATAGAAAGACTAGCAAAACTAGATGAAAGTGACAAGAGATATGATAAGTTTTAACAAGGGAGAGCCACACATTTTTGACGTGTTGACCAGCACACCCTTTGACTGAATAAATTTCTCTACAATTATTTTAAATTTTTAAAGGTAGAATTTTATCTTTGTTTTTATTTTATTTATACTCAGTGATAATTTAAAGTAGAGTAAATAATCATGGTACAAGAATAATCCAAGATATATAATCAGGATCTCCTCCTCTGGTACATACCTACAACAAAATAAAGAATTGGTAGCTGCACGAACATACCTTTACTTCAATGAAGTTCGCCCAAAAGCGAGCCTTGGCTCTCTCATGAGGGTCTTGAGGCAAAATAGGGTTATGCTTCCAAGCCTCATCGATATACTCTATGATAACAAGCGTTTGCGCAATGGGGTTGCCATTATGAAGCAGCACAGGGACTTTCTTATAAACTGGGTTGGAGGTGAGGAGAAGAGAGCTCTTGTTAACCAAGTCTTCTTGTACATACTCATATTCAATGCCTTTGAATTTGAGAGCCCACTCTACTCTTTTCACAAATGGACTATACCATGAGCCTAACAGCTTCACTTGCTCTTCTTGCACTGCGCCACTGGCCATGTTGATGCCTTTGATCAGAGCTTGGTGGGTATAAAGGGGAAGAGAGATGATAGGATATAAATATAGAAGGAGAAAAGGGATGATAGGATGTAAAACACAACTTGGAAGAACACAAAAGAAACTCAAAGTCAAGTTGTGTTTTACATCAACAACTTGTCAAGCCTCGTTTATTTGACCATTCTATATGATGGAAATGACTCAGACTATTCTTTTATAAAAATAAAAATAAAAAATCTAAACCAAAATTCTTTTTTCCCATAGAAAATAAGAGAGTTGAATATTTTTTATTGTCGTAATAAAGTTGCTAATTTGTTTTTTTAAATAATTCTCATCCCTAAATTTTCTTTTTGTTTATGAGCTTTTTATTTTTTAACTAACCATGCATGCTAGTATACATTTAAAAGATATTTCCAAAAAGGAAAAATATTAGAATTAATATTCGTCTCAGCAAAATCATGAAATCTCTCTTAATATTAATTATTATTTGAAATCACTATATATATATATATATATATATATATATATATGAGAAAATCTAACCTATCAAAAACATTCATTCATAAAATAAAAACAAATATCTTCCTATATTATATTATAAAATAAAATTCTCTATTTCTATAAATTAATTGCAAATAAAAAATTTTAGATTCCTTTTTACATATATTTTTATATTAATAGATTAAAACCTACTTTTCCTAAATTAAAAATGTAATCTAGAAACAAGGTAATGCACAAAAGAGTGACAAATGAGCCTTAAATCTAAAATTTAGAAAAGACAAGATCAACTCAATTCAAAGATGAGTTGAGTGTATATTAATTGGATTGATCTGGAATTGATTCTAAAATTGATCCAATCTGCTGCAACAGCAAAGTCTTTGGAGTCGATTTAAAAAGTCTACCTACAAAACAATCAATAATTCATAGGACCTACTATGAATTTGGGTCAAACTTTGATACCCAAAATCAACCCATTATCCAAATCTCATCTTGCACATCCAACGGTCCAAGGAATTCTTGGGTACCTAGTCATCCACAAACCCTCGGTAGAATTCTCCCTATGAATTTTCAATGTAGCACAATTAACCCAGAAGAGAGAATCAAGAATTTGATGACCAAAATGGAGACATGGCTCTTCATCATCATCTCCCTCTGTGTTGCTGCTTTCCTCAAATCTCTCTATGATTTCTTCTTCCCAAAACTGAACCTCCCACCAGGACCCACCAGGGTTCCTCTCATCGGAAACTTCTTATTGTTCCGTAAATCCTTGTCGGACTTCGAACCAGTCCTCCGAAACCTACACAGCAAGTACGGCCCAATCCTCACAGTCTATTTCGGCTCTCGCCCGGTCATATTCGTCTCCTCCGATTCCCTCTCCCACCAAGCCTTGGTCCAAAAGGGTGCTGTTTTCGCTGATCGCACTGAGGCCCTCCCCATCAGCAAAATTTTCAGCAGTAATAAGCATACCATCAGCACCGCCTTCTACGGCCCGACCTGGCGCGTTCTCCGCCGCAACCTCACCGCCGAGATCCTCCACCCTTCGCGGGTGAGAAGCTATGCTCATGCGCGCAAGTGGGTGCTGGGGATTCTCCTCTCTAGGCTTACAGGCCACTCGGGACCGGTCCGGGTGGTGGATCACTTCCGGTATGCTATGTTTTGCTTACTGGTGCTCATGTGTTTTGGGGACAAGCTCGAGGAAAATCAGATTCGAGAGATTGAGACAATTCAACGAAGATTGTTATTGCGTTTTCGTCGCGTCAATATCTTAAGCTTCTGGCCGAGGTTGCGAATGCTATTGTTCCGAAAGCATTGGGAGGAGGCATTGCAGCTGCGCAAGGATCAGGAAGGGATTATACTTCCACACATAAGAGCCAGACAGCAGCTAAAGCAACAACTTCGAAGCAAAGAACAAGAAGACGACAGCGATCCAGGTTCATCTTCCTCCTCAACTGAATATGTCTTGGCGTATGTGGATACTTTGCTGGATCTGCAACTGCCGGAAGCAGAAGAGAAGAGAAAGCTTAGTGAAGGAGAGATGGTTAGTTTGTGCTCGGAGTTTCTGAACGGCGGTACTGAAACTACATCCACTGCACTGCAGTGGATCATGGCAAACCTGGTGAAGCACCCGCATATTCAGGCCAAGCTTTTCAAGGAGATTAGTGGAGTTGTGGGGGAAGGAGGAGAGGAGGTGAAGGGGGAAGATTTGCAGAAGATGCCATACTTGAAGGCGGTGATACTGGAAGGCCTGAGGCGGCATCCTCCAGCCCACTTTCTGTTGCCTCATTCGGTGACCCAAGATGCAACCTTGGAAGGGTTTGCGATACCAAAAAACACTCTGGTGAATTTCATGGTAGCGGACATGGGTTGGAACCCAAAGATTTGGGATGAGCCGATGGCGTTCAAGCCGGAGAGGTTCATGAACAGCAAAGGTAATGGAGTGGAAGCATTTGATGTAACTGGGAGGAAGGAGATCAGAATGATTCCATTTGGTGCTGGAAGGAGAATTTGTCCAGGGTATGAACTAGCCATTCTGCATTTGGAGTATTTTGTGGCCAATTTGGTGTTGAATTTTGAATGGAGAGCTGTGGATGGAGATGAAGTTGACCTATCAGAGGAGCGGGGATTCACAGTAGAAATGAAGAATCCATTGCAGGTTCACTTGTCTCCTAGGAGGAAATAAAATTAATCGAAGTGCTAAGGACCAAAGAAGAAAATATCAGTAATCACGGATATATCGGTACTTCGATTTTACTGATATATCAACGGATATTTTGGAAAAAAATATCCGTAGGTTTAAAATTGTTAAAAATTCATGAAAATGCAAGGAAAACTTCATAATAATATAATTAAAAGTATAATAGACATTTTAAAGTTGTTTTATTGAAAAATTTGATATACATATGATATAATTTGTGATATTAGATGTAATTATATCATGTCGATCTATAAGAAATGTTAATTTTGTAATTGTTCTCATTATAAAGTCACATAAAATATTTCATTTCATTAAATAGCAATAATTTGTACACATTACATTGTAATGTCCCTTTAGTACCAAAATGAGGATCGATGTGGTTCAATTGGATTGATAGATGAAGGAACGTCGTCTTACTGTTGGAGACAATATTGGTACCAACTCAATGAGCCTCGATAATATTGGTTAAAAATTCTAACATGTCATGCATATATCTCTTGAGTCTTGCCCACTGCCTCTACATGGATAGGATACTCAAAGTTCACTCATGTGTTAATGCCCAATCCTCCTTCCATCTGATATGGAACTTGGTAAGGCATTTGTCTAGAAGGTGAATAACGCGACATACCATACTCTTCATCTGTTGAACTTGAAGGTTGACCATAACTCATCACATGAGGAGGCTAAACATTAGCCTCATTCAAGGAGTCACTAAATTAAGTCCCTATACTCATAGATTCAAAACTCCCTAAAAGTAACTCCTCGTTATATGGTTCCATCATTCGTTCTCTTCCTCTATAAGGCTTCCCAATAGCTCCTATGCCTGGACTATCTCTTCTAGAGCCATGATCTTCATCCTGTGTGCAATGTGTGAAATTATTTTCATAGGTGAATTGGCTTACTGGATATTGACTATATTGACGTTCATTAATATCTCCTCCCGCATTATCACCTCCATCATCAGTTCCACCTCTTGAACCATCATAACCAAAAGCATAAGTACCTACAGCATTAAGTCTACTACTATGGCCAGCACTTGTGGAGTCAATCTCTTGGTGGGAATCATCAGTATCTTTGCTAAAACTTTCAAAGTGAACTTCTTCGGACAACACACGTTCAACATTAACTCCAAATTCTCGAGCATGAGCGGCAATTCGTGGATCAGGATTTCCAACTTCATCATCCAAGTGTATAGGCCTAACCCATTGGAACAACTGATTATCTTCTTCTTCACCCACCTCGACTGAAATGTCAAGAAGATCAAGGTAATCTTTTTCAGCAACTCGATCATTTTCTGCCTCCATATTGCATAACTTTAGCCTCATATTATAGTAACAAAAAACTAATTGCTCCAATCGAGAGTAAGCCAAACGATTTCGTTGTTTTGTGTGAATGAGAGCAAACGTGTTCCAATTTCTCTCACAGGCAGTAGATGACACAGTTTGTGAGAAAACTTTGATAGCTAACTTTCTCAATGTATGTGTTTGATTCTCATACATAAACCACCATTCAGCTACAACCAATTTGATAATCATATAAATACTTATGTGATGAATTTACAATAATGATAATCAATTTTTTCCTATAAAGACTCACCGGGCACCATGGTTGACCTTGCTGCAATTGCCGCTCGATCACCGAATCCTCTTTTTGCATCTCGAAAAAGCACAAGCTATGTATTCAACATTTAATTTGTTAATATCATATTTGTTAGTAAATGTTCAAATAAATTGATGAATGAAATTATTGTTTTATAGACAAAAATAACAATTTTTTATTTACCTCATTTCCAAATTGACCAAGTGATTCAGTAGTTGGATCTAATTTTGCAAAAACATCATAAACCGCTTGAAGTAGTTCCGGATCATTACCAACTCCATGCCTATATTGAAATCTTGGATTCAAGAAGTATGCTACAATAAAATTAAGTAGAGTTAGTATTTTTTTAAACAATATTAAATACAAAGTAAAAACTTATAAAGATATATAGTACTTAAGTACCTGCTGCATGAAGTGGATGTTTTAGTGTTTTTTCCCAACGATCTTGTATTATTTTGAAGATCCAATCTCCAGCTCCTTAACGCGTAAGGTTCTCTTTCATCACGTGCATAAGCTCATACACAAATGACATTATGGGAACAACTTCAAAATCCATAAGTCGAAGCACCACGTATAATGGCTCATATAATGAAACTATATTTGTCAATTTGTCCCAATACACATGGTCAAACAATAATTGCTCCAACTCTCGTCCATGTTTTGTTCGACTAAGCTTGTGTTGTGCCCAATCATCACTCATAAACAATTTTTTCAAATCAGCCCTTTCTTTAAGAAGACTATCAAGAGCTATATAATTGGTAGCAAACCTTGTAACTCTTGGTCAAATGATGTCTCCACCACAATACGTTCTCATTTGTGCTAGTAACCAACCATGATTGTAAATGAAGTTAGTTATCTTGCGAGCATTGTTAATCACCTCGATAACATTGGGTCTTTTACTGATGTCTTCAAAGGTTAAGTCGATGCAGTGCGCCGCACACGGAGTCTAGTATAAGTTATACTTCATCATCAATTGTTTCCCTGCTTTCATGAACGCTGACCCATTATCTGTGACAATTTGGACCACATTTTCTTTACCAACTTCTTTGATGATAGTCTTCAATAGGTCGTATATATACTTGTGGTCTTTGATATAGTTCGATGCATCAACTGACTTAAGGAAGACCATGGTCCCTTTAGAATAAACCATGAAATTAATAATACTTAATTTCGTGGGTCATGTCCATCCATCTGACATTATTGTGCACTCATATGTCTTCCATTTTTCTCTTTGTTGGTTCACATAAGCTTCCATTTCTCTGTACTCCATTTCCAAGTACTTGTTCTTTATTTCAAATGGAGATGGAGGTTCAATTCCCATTCATGCACTTCATATAAAAAAAAATATATAAAACATGTCACAAAAGACTATACTTACTAAAAGTATAACACAATATAACATTTCAAAAATTAGTAATTATCTGCTTGTTGTGCACCAATAATCATATTCTTGAAGTGATGAGACTTTGCTTTTGCGAGTGCGACGCTCTCATAAATGAAGAATTTGCTGATTAAGCGTCCCATCGTTTCTTTAATTGCACCACCCTTGAATAGATCTTTAATATTTTTTTGTTTTGTTGTAGAAGACTTGTAAAGCGAAGGGGCAATAGGGGGTGATTGCTGCGAATGTCGCATACTATGTGATTTTCGCATCATCGGCAATATACCAGTAGACTGTTAAGACTCCCCCGTTTTGCGTTTGCTTCCTACAATATTCTCATGTTGTTCACGTTCCCATTCTGATGCTTTCGAGGCACGAACTGCAGATCGATATGCATCCCGCTCATCTGGGTGCATATCTGCCGAATACATATACACATCTTCATCCTCAGCATCTTCATCATCATCTTCGTCTACCAAATGTGTATGATGAGTCTCCATTGTGCCACATAATTGAGCACGAATGTCTTCAATATCAACATTTTTCTTTGCTTTTGCTTTTTTTTTGTCATGCACGAGGAATCGTATCTCTTCTTTCACTTCGAGCGGCACTCTCGGACACTTTTTGGTGTTGTTATGCGGGTCTTTATGCGTTAAATGGAACTTGAATCGCATGATGCCTCCACTTTTCATCACCAACCCACAAAAATTACAAATTGTTCCATTTCGGTTACCCTCAATTGGTGAACAATACTTCCAAGCCGGATCTCGCCCTGGCATGGGAGAACCACTTTCACTAGCCATGCTAAATCTATTGCAATAAAAATACACTTGAATGTGATTTCAATGTAAACAAAAATCAAGTCAACATTTAAATTTAAATCTATGAGAAATGTACAAAATAATGATAAAGAATGAACATAGTTGATATTCCATATATAGTAGTTCATGTTAATTAAACAAATTAAATAATTTAGCTAAGTTAATTTTTTTAATCTAAATGTAATTCTATGATAAATTTACTAAATTAAAAATTAATCATAATTGAATATGAAAATAAATCATGATAATCATAAAAATTGAACATATTTAATATTCCATATGTAGTAGTTCATGTTAATTAAACTAATTAAATATTTTAGATAAGTTAATTTTTTGAATCTAAATGTAATTCTATGATAAATTTACTAAATTATAAATTAATCATAATTGAATATGAAAATAAATCATGATAATCATAAAAATTAAACATATTTAATATTCCATATATAGTAGTTCATGTTAATTAAACTAATTAAATAATTTAGCTATGTTAATTTTTTGAATCTAAATCTAATTATATTAAATTTACTAAATATAAAAATTAATCATAATTAAATATGAAAAAAAATCTCAATAATCATAAAAATGAACATATTTCATATTCAAAATATACTAGTTCATGTTAATTAAATTAATTAAATAATTTAGCATGTTAATTAAATTAATTAAATGTGAAACTAAATCACAAATAATCATCGAAAATAAACATATCAATTTATAATTAAATAATCAAATTAACCTAAGTTAACTTAATAAAAATATACAAATTAATTACTATTGAATGTAAAAATAACATTAAATCATCCATATTAATTACAATTGCAAACAAAATTAATTACAATTTAAAATAAAAATACCTTAAAATGATTGAATAATTGAGCAACCTTAGAAAAAATTGGAGTAATGAGAGAACAAACGAAGAATGAAAGCAAAAATGGATGAAATTGATGAGAAAATGGCTATTTATAGAGGAAATTTGGGCCAAAATAGCCGTTGGAACATTAATTTACCATTGAAATTCAAATCTAACCGTTGGATCACAAATTGGGAGAAATATGGCAGTTGGATCACATTATTACCGTTGGAATCGCATCTGGGCCGTCGGATCAACACAGGCGTGATCTGGGCCGTCAGATCACGCTAGAGAGAGGAGCGAAAAATCGCCAAAAAATCGGCGATTTACTGCCAAAATATCAGCGATTTTCTACAGCCACAGGCGATTTTCCAAAAAAATCGCCGATTTATCGATTTTCACTAATATATCGGCCATTTTTTGGCCATTTTTTGTGAAAAATCGCCCCTCCAATTTTTCTCCCCAAAATGTCGTGTCGCCACCTCCCGATACACGATATATCGCCGATATATCCTAACATTTTCCTCCATGCTAAGGATTAGGAAGGGTGTTTGATAAATCAACCATATTGACTTAAGGTAATTTAATAATTTAATGACTTAATTTTTATCAATCTCAAAACTTTTTTATAAATATAAAATTTAAATAAGAATAAATTAACTAATTTTATTTAATACTTAAAATCATAATTAACTTTAAATTATGATATTAAGCCATTTTGACAAATATACCTAATTTATTTAATAACTTAAATTATTAAGTCACTTTAAGTTGTTAAATTGATTTACCAAACACCCGAGTCTTTATAGAAATTTGTAAGATAATTGAGACTTTCTAAGAATCTTTGTTATTGTCTTTTATTTCTTAACTCAAAAAATATCTACAAATTTGATGCCCCTAATGATAGGTGCTATTAACCGACATTATGCCCTAAATTTAATTGGCGTACTGCTTGAGAAGCCAACATTTCACTCTTGAAATCCACAAATGCACAGTTCCTCAATCTGCACCGAAACAAGAAAGATTATGAAAGCTGCATATACTCTCTCTCTCTCATACACCCACACACATACATGCATACATACACAAAAGAATTCTTGCAGAATACAAAACCAGAGCCTATTACTCACCCCATAAAAAAAAAAAAATTACTTACAGTATGCTTAGCCCGAAATTTTACCTCCTATGAACATGGTTACATTGGTTCTATGATTATGTATATTGTTTTTGAAAACACATAGATTTTATACATACTACTATAATTAAAGACTTTCTTAATATGCTCCAATGGGACAATTTTAAAATTTAGAAAATTCGGTATAAGTGAAATTTGAACCAAAAGAAATTCACCGTCAACAAGTTCACAAGCAGTAGCTTTGTTCAACTACACTAACCCTGAACCTCTTGCTTAAGAGCCAATTAAGAATTTAGAAACTGACATTGCAGTGAGCTCTAATTGGTCATGATGTAGATGGTAAAGTGCTAGGAACTGTCAGGTAGGGGGTAAGCCTAGGGTTCAAATATCCAAATATTTGTGCATAACAAAGAAAAAATAAAAGGCTGAGGAGATGTATCATTCGGCAATAAGGGCTTGTTAGGCAAGATGGTTCTAAAGCCAACTATTCCTCTGGCGTGTGCTCTGTGCTTGATCATTGGAGGCAATAAACAAGTTAAGAAGGAAAGATGAAAAACAGAAAATTCTGGTTTAGGGTTGAGGTTGAAGTCTTTTGAAATCTCAGTAGAGGTTGTCAAAGGTAGGGTGGAAGCTGAAGTTTGGAAAGGGGACATGGGTTCTCTAGTTGGATTAGATTTGGAGAAAAGTGTCTTTCGTTTGAGAGGCCATTTCCAAAGAGGAATGGAAGGAAGGGGGAAGTCGTACAGAGTCTACAGACTGCTGCCCCAAAGTGATGAGCAGGGCAGTATCAGCTGTACTCGGTTTGCTTTGTGGAGCCAAGGAGGTTCGCCTTGGGGTTCTCAGAAGGCAGGGGGTTTCTTGGGGGTTGAGTCATTCTAGCTAACAAGTTATGGAGACTTTGGGTGGTCTTTCCTGTCCCTGAAGCTGACCCTTTTACTAAGGTCCCCTCCGCAGAGAGTAGTTAGAAGGATACCAAAAAGGGAGTCCTTCGATGAGCTTGTGAGGAAGGCCCAATATAGGTAGGTACTGCAGTGTGGATACAGTTAGGGGAGAAGGAGTTGAGTAGTAAGATGAAGGGGGCTGCAATGTTGTTTAGTGGGTAGGCCGGGGGATTTTCAGACCAAGCTCCAGATCTAATTTTGTTGAAGAGGTGGGGTGTATAGCTGAAACCAAAGAGGGCATGCATTTGGCCTTGTCAGGGAGCTCCCTTATCTTGTTTGGATTTGAGGCAGTTTCTGATGCAGAGTTGGTCCCTAAACAAGGTTGAGAAGGTAAAAGAATAAAATTCTGTTTTAGATAGAGGAGTCCTAGAGGTGGGATACTGTGGGGAAGAAGTTCATACTAGAGAAGCTTGTGTGAGAGTAGTTGGGTTGTCATTGCATTTCTAGGATAGGGAGTTGTTCAAGTAGCTTGGGGACTTTTGGAGGGGGGTTGTGGCAGTGGATGAAGATACCATGAATCGCCAAAACTTACAGTGGGTAAGAGTCCTCGTGAAAACAATAGGGATAAAGGTGTTAGGACAATGCAGATGGCAATGGTGGTGGGCTGTTGGTGTTTTGCAATACAATTTTGGTGGGAAATCCCATGGTAACTAACCTTAAAATTATGTTGGATAAACTAAGCTAACCATACAAACTTCAATTGAGCTAAAGTAGCTAATAAATAGAATGGAAAAAATCAGAGCACATTTTATCCATATTCTCATGTCCTGAGATCTAGGAAGTAAAGGGATCTAACACTGTACTTAGCTAGAAGCACACTAAAACCCAACATCTGTACCCGCATCCATGCAACATAGATGCACATACTCATTTCTCAATCGTTCATTTTTCATGTTGTCATTCATCTATCTCAATGCTATCATCTTGGCTATGATCATTTCCAAACACAATGCCAAACCAAAATTCTCAAAACTCCATAATAATAACAAAAGGGTCTCGTGCCTTTGGTAAATTGAATCCCATTTTCAACCCTAGCCTTCCTCGTCTTTTACTAGTTGACCCTAACAATATTTTCCTCCATTCTCTTCCTAGTTATCCTCATTTTCTTAGCAACCAAACATATTATGAATGGATCAGAATATGAAATATTTCATAAGGTAATGTCCCTGTTCTCTCACACGAGGCTTGGGAGGCCCTCGAGATAGCTGAAGGAACCGATGCTCACATCCGTGGAAGCCACCAAATGAAAAAAAGTTAAAACAAACAACACCACCAACAACAAAGCCGATCCGCTCACCATTTCATCCAATAAAAACAATAAAAATAAATAAATAAATAAAGAATGGAAAGAGTAACCTTACCGGCATCAGTATCGTTGATAAGGAGGACTTCAAGAGAGTTCTGGAGAACAACTATTCTGTACTCTCATGTGTCTCTGCAAGGCTTCACTATCTCAACCTGTTCCTTCTCCGCTGCCAATTTTCCCGTTCTTGGAAAGAATCTGAAAGATTATTCAGAAATCAGAATAATTGTTTTGGAGATCAAACCAAGAACAAATAAATATCATAAAAACAAAATGCCCCCATTCCAGAAATTTGTTTTTTTATTTGTTACAGAAATCTATTTATCAAAACCCTAGTTCAGAAATAAAATTGAAAAAGAAAAACACTAAACTCAAAAATCAAATTTAGGGAATCACCCCACCCCACCCATGCACCCCCAGTTTCAAAAATCAAAACAATTGTATCAAAAATCAAAAACCCTATTACAAATCAAAGGAAAACCTAGACTCATAATTGGAAAAACAAAAAAAAAAAAAAAAAGTCCAGAAATCAAAATAATTATTTCATAAATAAAACAAAAAAAATCAATTAAAAAAATCTGTTTAACAAACCCTAATTTTGAAATAAAGTAGGAGAACAAAGAAAGAGACTCAAAAATCAAATTTAGGGAAACCTCCTATTTCAAGAAAGTGCTAAGGAAAAAAAAAAAGGAAAAATCACATTTTTGTGTTTGGCTTGGATGAAAAATGTGAGAAAAAATCTCATACGATGAAAATTGGTAATTTAAGTTGAAGAAAGAATATGGAGAGATTTTATCGAGCTTAAAAACATATTTTCTTCTTTCCCTGATACTTCCTAATATCCAAACAAAACCCTAACGGATTCGCCTTATATGAGGAAATGGCCCAGGATGCTCTGCTTTTGGTGCAGCTTTTTTCACTTCTGGGGTGCCAAAAGCATTCCAGAACTTGAGAGTCTCATTTCCTGCAGCAGTTGCCACTGTACGTCCATCTGGACTCTGCCAAAAGAGTTGATCAAGAATATTAGAACATATAAAGATTTGGTACTCAGAAACATTCACTAAACTAAGGTCCATTTTATTACCTGAGCCATGAAAAGAGCTCTGGATGTATGACCAGTAAGCTCAGCAATCTTCACCATTGATGGATACGTCCAGAGGGTGAGTTGATTCGGCATAAAGCTGTGGGAGCTAAGCAACTGACACTCGTTCTTGTTCCACAGCAGAGCACAGACCTGCGAGCCAGTGTCCACTGAGTTCAAGCATGCGCCATTTTGGGTGTTCCAAAACTTTATGCAACAATCACTCCCACCTCCTCCAGACGCCAGCAAATTGCGCTGAAAAGGGCACCAAGCAAGCGCTTTTACTGCAGCAGTGTGATCCTCAAGCCTGTGAAGCCATTGAGAACATGAATGCATAGAGGCCATCGACCTATCCCATATGTAGAGTAAATTATCATTTCCTCCACTCGCTAACTGTTGGCCAGAGGTAGACCATTTCAGTCCACAAACCTCTTGCCGGTGTCCTCTAAAAGTTGCCACAATGTGTGAGTGCACTCTCACATCATTGTTAATGATCTAACCATCCATTCCCCAGTTGTAAGGATGTGGATTTTCCAATCTAGAGAACCAACTCATGATTGGTGGCCACCTCTCAGAGTCCTCAGCTGCAGAATTGATAGAACATCACTGTATTAGGAAATCATCAACAAAAGACCATTCCAAAGGTTAAAACAAAGAAAAATTACATACCAGTCGATTAGCTGTAGAATCCCATAGCTGAACATCAGAACTGTTCAAGCCAATGGCAATATATTGTCCATCAGCAGCCCAACTCACACTTGTAACAGGGCCATTCTCATCATCAACAGTGACAAGCTCTGAGGCAGAACCATTTGAAGCATCCCACAAATATACCATGTTTTGAAGAGCAAGCGCAAGAACATTGCTGCTACCCCAATCCATTAAGTTCAAGCAAAAATCATCTATAATATCAGGAGCATCCAATGTCCTCTCAGGAGTCTGTGGCATCCAATCAAATCAAAAAACAATAACAAAAGGAAAAAAAAAAAATCAGATAAAGTAAAGCTTAACAATCATCTATCTGAAACAAGTAGAGATCGAATCAGTCAGTAAATATCATAAACTCCATTTTATTGACCTAATCTGAATTTGTCCAACCTGAGGAATACCACAGAATAGAATTCATCTGGTATTAATTCTACTGGAGTACGTGGTTTGTTCTTAAAGGCGAGGATGCGAGAGCAGTTCATGTTGAATGTCCGAGCCAGTAGTTTCAAGTAGGCCTCTTTGGATTGAGACCTGACAACACTTTGGTTCTCTTTGCCTTTCCCCCTTTCAGTCAACATGTAACGGGCAAAGTCGAAGTCCATTGCTGATCTGTTTGGAATGAATCTGTCCAACTGAAAAGCAACAAAGAACCATTAAATCAAATATTCAAAATATAAATCATTCTAATATGCATGTTTAGCAGAAATCATTGGACAAAATAAATATCATAAAAACAAAATGGCCCCATACAGAAGTCTATTTTTGAAAGTACATTTTCTTACATTTTCGCAGCTCTGAAGAAACTGCATCTGTTGAGGGCAAGAATTCAAAGACCCTGCATCCATAACATTTAATGGGAACCAAATGACCAGACTTTAAAAAAAAATCAAAACCCTAAATTCGAGCAATTTCGCTGAAATCTAAACGAGAAGCATTTAATTAAAATCAAATTGCGAATCAATGAAAGTGGTTAAGGGTTGGGGAGGGTTTCTAGGTACGTTACCTCTGGGGAGTCAGGCAAGGAGAACGAGGGAAAGGCGATCATGGGGGCAAGGAGCATTAATAATAATAATAATAATAATATAATAATTATTATTATTATTGCCAAACTCACTCTGAAACCAGCCTTCACATCAACTTCAGAAAATTTGATGTCATGAAGACAAATTTTCTTTCAAAAATGAAACCAAACTGCTTTCATATGTAAAAGATGACAAATTCAAGGATAAATGTGTTTTTTTTTTATCATCCAAGCAATCTAAAAGATGAAATCTAACAGCAGCATTCACCTACCAAAAATTTCCATTCATTAAAAGAAAAGCAAACTGCAGAAAACAAGGCTTCTTTGCCTGCACAATGTTGTCAAGTGGTGTGTTCCAATTTTATAAATAACCCCATTTCAAAGAAAATGGGTGTGTTCTTGATCAATACATGTCCCACCCAGATTAGGAAACAAATCTAATTTTTCAAGTTTGTAACAACATCCTAACAGTGGAGAGATCAGTTTCCAGGAAGATGTTCAACAAACTAAACCTATTACAAAATTTTTATAGTCCAATCATCTGCAACTGGAACATTAGGTCTGCGGATGGTTAGAACAGGCGCACTCTTCCCTCTTTGAAGCCAAAGTGGCCCAACTTCAATTTCAGCCTTTCGATTTGAGGGTTCGATGAGGGCTTTTTTTGGTCCAGAAGAGTGGCCCAGGACTATAATCCTCTCAATGACGCATGCTGATGAAAATAGGGTTTTACTGGCTTTGGGCACCAAGCTTGAAGATGTAACCTTACCATCTGAGAACACAAAGTGGCGATGGATGTAGGCCCCCTGCTTAAATTCAAAGCTTTTACCATTGTCAATATAGAGTTCTCCTTCAGCCGCATGAGAACTGTTTAGAGCTATTACCTGTAACAGATGAACAGTGAGAGAAAACATACGGTAAGCTTGAGAGTTATTTTGATGCCATAGAGAAAAATACAATTTCATCTTCATCAATGGAGAGCAGGAGGTAGAAACAATAAAAATGAGCAACAAAACAGGGAATAAATAGTACATGCAACCAAGTGTAAAGGACCAAATGAGAGGATTATCAGGGTCATTCTTTATCAACTCAATCTGAACAGAACTAACAGCAATTCCAAATAAAAGCTCAGTGTGAGATTCTTTGGAAAATCCCTCATCAGGGGTGCCCAAGCATGCAATTAAATCGGATATATTGTCAAAACTGCATATAGCCAATATATTGGACTTTATGGAGATAAAGAATGTGTCCACCACTTGATACCAATCTATGTCCTTGGGATGGACCTTAAGTTCAATTCAATGCCACATATTGCAACAATCTCAATAGCACAGGAACATTAAAATTTTACAAAGGTTCTCCCGAATAACCGAGAAAAATAAAACCTTCTAAACTTCTGCATTCATGTAAACTGCTGCCCTCTTGATGGGGACAAACTTTGATGCCTTTTTTCCTTTCCCTCTCTTTTGAATGAGAAACTATACTTGTATGAGTATAAAGTAAATGAAGATTTACAAGAAGGATTAAAAGTCCTTCAGAAATGAAAATATACGTGGACATAATAAAACTAGAGTAACACATAGCTCCTCATAGAAAAAGCCACTCAAGATTCCAAATCCAAAAGTAGAGGTGAAGGACTAGTCCACAAAATTCAAGGGGGGATGAAAAGCCTAAAAAGGTCAACTAAGAAAATGGCTCCTCCCATGGTCAGCCTATCAACTTCTTGATTTTCCAATCCTGACTTCTAAGAGAAATTGTAGCCCTATAACTCCAGAGAGATCCACAATTATCAATTCACAATTATCAATATCTCATGTTCATATTTCCATGACCCTCTCCACCTGTTTGTGGGTTTCTTTATTGAAATAGCATTATTTTAGAAAAATATTTTTTAAAAACAACATTTCATTAATTTTTGCAATAAAAAAAAAATACAGCACTTTTAAAATTGTCTTTTCAAAAAACGATTTTATACACAAAAATCATCTTTTCAAAATGGGGTTTTAGAATAAGCACAATTTATAAATTTATATTGAAATCACTTTTCAAAAAACAATTTTGATGTGAATATGAAGTGTTGTATTTTCAGAAATAGATTTCTAACTAACATTTTTTTAGATTTATTAAAAAAAAACACACATGTAATTGTACCAAAAAATCTCTGTTTGCCAGCCAAGAAAGAACTGTCACCCAATCTCCGTACACTATAAAATTGAAGGTACTTAACTCTCTTGTCATTTTCAAACTACTTAGTACGGCTAATATCTCTAACTCGCCGGCTAGTACAAAGGCTACAACAAAAGAGAAAGCTTGAATCATCTCACATATATGGTCTTGCACTAAACCACCAATCTCCATTTGAACAAGGTGCCCAGGGAGCATAATCTAAGTTGAGTTTTAGGATATCTACCAGTGGAGTCCACTCAACCTGAAACTTAATCACTCACTTATGTGAGGAGCAGAGTGATACCCAATCTGGTAAAAGTAATCCCAAGTGAAACAACAGAAAACCTTCTTGGTGGCTAAATCCAAAGGGATGAAAACATAGATATCCTTCAATAAAATCAACCACTAATTTCATCATATAATCCTTGCAGTCCTCTTTATGAAGACTCCTACAATGAAGCAGATTATTTGTATTAATCTTACTGTTAGCCACCAACCAAGCAAAAGGCCTGAAATTGTGAGAACTTTTGGATTCCCAAAAGAGCTTACCTTGAGAAAAGAGAGGGAGAGTACTAATTTTAATAAGACTCAAAAAAAGAAAACAAAAAAAAAAAGGAGGGAGGAGAGAGATAGAGAGAGATTTTGAGGAAAAGATTGTTAGAGCCCAATGTTCAACACACCTCATCAAGACTGGAAGACAAGAGACAAAATAATCTGCAAGGATTATAGGATGCATGGAAGAACTCTAATTCTTAGTATACCATGTCTCATCAAGAATGGAAGAGGAGAGACAAACAATTTGCAAGAACAACAGAATGGAATTTCTCAATCTATATGAACTAAACAATGAGAAGACCCTCATTCTAAAAAGGGAACAAAAATGGGAAAAGAGGCAGCCTAAGGGCTGATCACCCCATCTCAAGAGGGAAGACTCCTCATCGAGGCAGAAGGTAAGCTTTTCCCAAAGCCATATATAATAAATCAAGGTCAGGGTAGGAAGTTGTCTTGATGGGGTGGTAACACTCTTTTCTAAAAATTTTACTTCACATGCAATGCATTGCTACACCTCCATATGTAACATGGGCCATGCAAGATTAATTTGGTGCTCTAAAGGAAAAGGAAGGGCCTGTACTTCCAATTTATTGTGGGGAATTAATTGCCCACAATTAATTGTTCTTAATATAAAAAATAAACATCTTCATTCATTAAATGATAACACAATGGTGTTATGTACACCTCATTCAAAATTATGGAAGTACAACTCCCTAGTTGCTTGTGAAGCTTATACAATAGTACTAGTACCTTTAGTAATTCAAATAACTCTAAGCAAAGACCACACATCACTCTAAAGGTTGTGTCAACCCAACCTAAAGGTAGAGGAAGATTTTGTTGTTGTTATGTATTAGGTGTCTAATAGGGAGAGAGGTGCATGGAAGTTGCTCCACAAAATTCTAATAGGTGGGATGCTCCTTCTCTAAGGTTCCTTGTTCAGCTAATCAATTTGTAAACCAATTAGCCAAGGAGCAAAAACACTTGGTTCTTTTGGTTGTTGATTTTTTCCACCCTAAGTTTAAAGAGCTTTGACAGTGTGTACAATGTTTTTTTCTGCCTATAGTCTCTGCACATATTGTTAGTCTTTGTGCAGCGGTATACTTTTTCTACTTTCTGATTGGTAATTGAACATCTTGGAAGGACTGCTCATCCTTTGTATCTACCATTGAACAAAATGAATGTGTTTGTTTCTGTATGATAACCATGAATTTAGATAGCATTGACATGATCAATGTCAAAAACCCATACATCCAATGTCATTTGTGCTACAGACAGTTATGCAGAGATTTCTAATATAAAAATTGCTGATTGACATTTTGACACATCAGTGATATCTTGGATATGTTGACAAAATTATTAAAAAATTCAAGGTATTTTCAAGACGTCAAATATTTGAAATAGATCTAATGGAGCATCAACTTAATATTTACAACATCTTTTGTACTCATAAACCCTTTCCTCCACCAAAAAGTCGCTACCTTATTTCAAGGACATTTGGAATTAGCTATTTATTTTTTGGTTTTTAAAGCAGTGTCTTGGGGCCTAAAGCCCAAGTAGGATAGAGAAGTGGGAATTCAAATCCCTCAAAGCAAAGACCATAAATATAGAAATAAAAATTGAGTATGACAGGGTTGAAACATATGCACACCCATATTTCAGATAGTCAGATGCTGCAGCATATTTATAGAAGGGTCACTTCAGCTCACCAGAGTGTAAGGATCATTTGCCATCTGGGTAGAGCTTCGTCGATACCGGTCTTTCCTTGGTATGATGGTTCCAGCCCTATGAAAAGCAGGAATAGTCTCTTCTGAAACCTCTAACTTGTGTGTCGTACCTCCTTTGTAGATAATTCCAGTTCTCAGGTCATACCAAGACTGTCCCCCTGGCAAATACACTGATGCATACTTCGCTCGCTGGTTGATAAGAATTTAATTTATGTATCAGTTTAAGAAACACAGGATTACAACGAAGAAAGTGCAAGAGGGAAACAAGCAAAAAAAAAATGAAAGCAAAACAAACCAAAACAAGTAAAAATTATGTTCCAAGAGCACCTCAGTATAGATCCCTTGCACCAAAAGACTGTTCCCAACCATGAAAGCTTCGTCATTGCTGAAAGTAGCTTTGTCAGAAGGGAACTCCATCCAAAGTGGACGCATAACTGGAACACCACTTGTGTTGGCCTCTCTGAATAATGTGTAAAAATATGGGAGCAGTGCATATCGAGTGTGAATGGCATCCCTCATAAGTTCCGTATTTCGGTCCCTAGAATCAATACAAAGCTCATGCTTACCACTGATTTTACAATATCGAAAATAGATCTCAACACTAAAGAGATTGTAATTGATGGTTAAAATGTACAAGGTGACAATTCAATGCCGCTTATAGTGTCAACCTTATTCAGTTCCTCCGGTTGTATAAACAACTGATTATATACATCAGTCATGAAATAGATGTTTCATCCAATGCTTAAACCAGGTGCTCAATTATATTCAATCGGTAATACTCAAATGAAGCACCTGTGAACAAGACAGAACTTATATCTAAAGAGAGTGTCAGAGCCTATGTGATACTATAAGTTAATGAGCACCAGTTACCATTTAAGGTAGTAAATCTCCCTAGCACTTTTATCACTTTTCACTGTCAACTTCTATACAGTATTCTCTTTGATGGACAGTAAAACATTACATGTACTACCTTCTTGATAAAACTTCATTTCTTATATTTAACATATAAGTTAATCAATTAAGCAAAACAAATTATCTCATTGGTTGGTGTCGATTATAGTTTTAGTGAAGCAAAAGACACAAGAAGACAGCATGTTTAAAACTGCTAAACAAACTAAGAATAGGGAAAAAATGGCAACATCAAACAACTTCCATCCCCTTTCCCCACTTTTCTTTTGATCATTGCAATCAATGTCTAACCTATAAAGCTCAAATGGAAACTAAAGTTGTTTGTAACTCTATATAGATCCTTTACAGAACAAACCAAACCAATTACAAGAAAGGTACATTGCTCCGCAACCTTAGACAATATATTAATATGGCACTCTCTAAATTGGTCAGCCAATTGAGCCTGAAAAAAGAGCTTGTAGAAACTACCACTGATTCATCCAGATGCCATGCTGAAGAGAGTTCATTGACAGCCAAATTGAAATGTGACGAAACTAATGCAAAATCGATTGGTTTCAATGAGGCACCATAGGTGTCTGGAACAGGCAGGATCCAGGGGATCATGAAATCAGAAAGGCCCATATCACTATTATGCTTATGCCACAAGAACACCCGTACTTTAGTTGATAACTGCTGTGGTAAAAGGAATAGAACTCCAAAATATTAATAAAAGCCTTATCTCATCTCTTCAGGGAATTCCCTTTACCCATGCAACTCCACCTATTGTATTGACCTTTGATGCCCATGACCAAACCATCCTTGGACAACTATCTCATTTAATTTTCTATGCATAAGGAAACAAAAAACATAAACCAGAAACCAGGGAGAGTGTTCCCTTGACTAGTGACTAAATCAGCAAAGGCACCCTAAGCATAGGTTTAGGGTTCAATTTTAATGGTTTCTCTGGAAAAAAGGACATAAAAAAAATGAAAAATAAAAAGTAAAAGATAAAAAATAAAAAATAATTCATCAAAGAGTGCAAGGCATCAATGGAAGAGCTACTGAGATTTTTTTCATGCAGAAAAGCCATACCAACAAGAACAAGGCAGCAGTGAACATCATTGTGCACTAACAAAATCAAGCAAGCTAAGATTGCAGTCTACTTCACTGCCCTACCCAAAATCCACATAAATTTTGGCAAAAACTACAACATATTCAGATCACAGGGTATGGAGAGAAACAACATATATTTAATTTCTGAAAAATTTTCTGACAAGTCCATGCTTTGGAAACTGTTTTTGTTCCCCTCCTGGACATAATAATGAAAACTCTCTGCAAAAGTATACATGACCTGCTAACTACCAACAATAAAATTCAGAGTTCATAATCAAGTTCACAAGTTCAATATAATAGTAAAACATAATCCTACCCAAATAACCAAGGCTCTCGTCTCTTTGTGTCCTGATGAGCATGGGCCCTAAAGAAAGGATAGTAGGCACCTAGTTGATACCAGCGTACCAATAGCTCCGTCTCAGGATTGCCAAAATACCCACCAACATCTGCGCCTGTAATAAAAAATCAACCATGACAACCTATATTTAAAAATAAAAAATAAAAATGCCATTCTTTAATTAAATAAGTTTTACATACCAGAGAATGTCATTCCAGTAAGGCCAAGGGTCAAAATCATAGGAACTGAAACCCTCAGTTGATCCCAGTCTGCTGTATTATCTCCTGTCCAAACAGCTCCATGCCTTTGACTTCCTGAAAAGAATGCTCTTGACAAAACAAAAGGTCGATCCTTTCCATCTCCACGCTTTACAAGCCCATCAGATGTAGCCATATGAAAGTAGTAGCCATAGGCATTATGCAGTTCTCTGTGCTCTACACCTCCATAATGTAAAGCATCTCGAGGCATTGTCACCTGGTAAAAGAAAAATAATTATGCAACGACACCAGGATGTAAGTTATAACAACTATGATTAAATTGCAACTTGTTACCATCAGGTTGATTTAAATTCCTCATTGTCAAATCTACTCTAGTAAAATGGTCATGTATATTAATTATAAAGACCAAAGTAATAGCTATACCTTTAGTTCTTATCTATGATAAATTAGTGATGTAACAATTCCTCAATTAGGAAACTTCAGGTTGCCTGTTTCTCATTTCATACATTTACATAGAGGATACAAATTAGTAACATACTAGCAAATGCATTGATATACCTTACTTATCAAAAAAAAAATGCATTGATATACCTTAGCAAAAATTGATGCATTGATGTACCTTAGTAAAAATTGATGCATTGTCACATTTTTTATGCAATTAAATATTTCAACTCACAATAAAATTTCAGCAGAAGAAAACACAGAAGTTCCTTTTTGATATTTTAGCCGATATATTCACAAAACAGAGGTTCCTCAAAGTGTGTAGGTTTTATTGTTTATATTTCATTTTATTTTTATTTTAGCCATGCATATAAGTCCCTAATGCAATTATTCTTTCAAAATCTTAAATCAAGATAAGTCTAGGCTACACACACACACCATGCCACACATCTAAGTTCCTACTAAGTTCCTAATGTAATTTTTTTTTTATCAGAAACGAAGAAAAATATATTAATAGAAGAAAAGATACAGGAGCAAGAAGAGATACAAAAGAAAGAGAAGAAACCAAGAGAAGGATGAGAGGTCCTTCCCACAAAAACAAAAACTGAACAAAAGATAAAACACCCAACTATAGAAAACTAAAAACACAGAAAAACCCCTACACTCTCAAACTTTTGAAGCGCAAATCGCAGTCCAGTTGAATTGTAAAACACTTAGAGGAACTCCTCTAAAAGCTGCAGTACAAGAGGCCTAAAGAGAGGAATTGAATAGAATCAAGTCCCATAACATCTCTTCCGTTCTCCCCTTATCCTCAAAGATCCTAATGTTTCTCTCTTGCCATAACATCCCTAACAAAGTAAGGCAAGCAATTTGCCAAAGTGTCTTGCCTCTTAATGAGTTCCCCAAGCCTTTAAAAGCAATAACCAACATGTCCTCAATACTCTTTGGAGGAACCCAAGCCAACCCTGCTAGATTGAACAACTTGTGCCAGAGTCCAATGGTAACAGGGCAATGAAGAAAAAGGTGGTCTATCGATTCTCTATTTCCTTTGCAAAGAATGCACCAATGAGGATAGGGGGATTTGTAGGGTCTTCTTAATTGCAACTTGTAATTGGTGTTTACCTTCCCATGTGCTACTAACCAAGCGAGGGCCTTAACCTTTGAGGGGGCTTTTGAACTCCACAAAAACTTGGCCGGAAGGAACAAGATAGGATTTGAGACTTTTGATAAGGCCAAGAAAAAAGATTTCACTGAAAACAGGCATGATGATGACAAAGACCACGCTCTTGAATCTGCCAAAGAAGGAGAGAAAAGTACTGAACTAAGGGAGGACATTAAACTTTGAATGAGATCAATTTCTGAATCAGTAAGACTGCGGCAAAAATTTAAATTCCAAGACAGTGGAAAGGAATTGCCAAGGACATTTGAAACAGTGAGGTTTTTCACAAAAATAACTATATAAAGACCAGCAAATTGAGAGCACAAAGTTTGGTTACCCCACCAAAGATCTTCCCAAAAACGAATTCTCTCCCCATTCCCCACCACTAGGCGGACAAAAGGGGAAAAATTCTATAAAACTTGAGTAATAGTCTTCCAAGGACATCTGTGTGACCATCTAACCACCATGTTGGCGTCCCACCCATTAGGATGTGTCTCATAAATACTTGCAATAACCTTATGCCAAAGACCACTCCTTTCTCTAGGGAACCTCCAAAGCCATTTCCCTAAGAGAGCAATGCTTCTCAGAGAAGTCTTCCCAAAACCCAAACCTCCCAACTCCTTTGGTCTACTAACAACATCCCATTTGATAAGATGATCTTTCTTCCCTTCTCCCGCCCCAGACCAAAGAAAATTCTTTGAAGCTTCTCAATCTTTAAGGCTATTGATGCTGGGATTTTGAAGAGGGAGAGGAAGTAGCTAGGGATGTGAGACAGACTTGACTAAATTAAAGTAATCCTCCCTCCCAGAGACAAGAAGGCCTTTTTCCAACCATCCAACCTCCTCGAATTCTCTCAACCACCGGATCCCAAAAGCCTATTGTCTTTGGGTTCCCTCCCAATGGAAGGCCTAAATAAGACAAAGGTCACTTTAACACTCTACAATCAAAAACCAAGGTCAAACTAGACAACAACTCTTGCCCAATATTAATACCTAAAATGGTGTTTTTTTCTAAGTTGATTTTTAAACCTAATACTTGCCCAAAAACCAAAAAGATAATCTTGAGGTTTTGAAGATGTTCCAAACAGGCTTTAGAGAAAAAGATGGTGTTATTTGCAAACTGTAACAAAGACACTCTAGTCCTATCCCTCCCCACCAAGAAACCCTCAGTTAGCCCAGTTTCCTCTGCTCTGATCATCAACCTACTTAGAACATCTGCTACTAAAGTAAAAAGGAAATGAGAGAGGGGGTCTCCTTGTCTCAAACCTCTAGAGGCCTTAACCCAACCCTTTGCATTCCCATTAATTAGGATTGCAAAACTTGATGAAGACAAACATCCCCTTATCCAAGATCTCCATTTCGGGCTGAACCCCTTTCTTTCTAGCACATGATCTAAAAAGCCCTAATCCACATGATCATAGGCCTTCTCAAAATTGATTTTGAAGACTACCCCTTCCTCCCCTAACCTTCTTTTCTCATCCACCACTTCATTGGCTATCAACACAACATCCAAAATGTGTCTCCCTTCAACAAAGGCTCCTTGAGATCCAGAGATTGTTTCACGGAGGACTTTGCGTAAACGCCCTGATAAGACCTTAGCAATTATCTTATATAAACTTGTAACCAAGCTAATAGGTCTATAATCTGAGATTTTAAAAGTTTGGCTTTTCTTAGGCACCATAGCAATGAAGGTCGCATTTGTACTTTGATTTATTATCCCATTGGTGTGGAACTCAAGAAACACTCTCATAAGATCCTCTTTGATCACATCTCAACACTCTTGATATACTGCAATAGTAAAACCATCAGGACCAGGGGCCTTTTCCTTATTCAATTGGAAAACTGTCATTCGTACCTCCTCTTCAGAAAAAGGTCTGTCCAGCCAAACCGCATTTTCTCCATGAATAGGGACCCAATCTACTCCTTCAACCCTCCAAGAAGCATCTTTGGGTTTGGAATAGAGTTTCCTAAAGAAATTTACAATCTCCTCAGAGATAACCTCAATGTTGCTTAGAGTCACCCCCCTTTCAGAAATCAAAGACTTAATGAACTTCCTGCTTCGCCTTCCATTGGCCATTCTGTGAAAGAACTTAGAATTGCAATCCCCTTCTTTAATCCACTTGATCCTAGATTTTTGTCTCCAATGAACCTCTTCCTTTAATAACAAATCCTCTAGCTTCCTTCTTCTTAAGGTCCTTTCTGATACCAAATCAAGATTCAAATTCCCTTCTTGTTCAATTAGATCAAATCTACCTAAGTCCGAAAGAATGAGTTTTTTCCTCTCTCTTAAATCTCCAGAGGTCACTTTATTCCAATCTTTCAACTTTGATTTAACAAACTTTAATTTTCTCATGAACTTGTGACTTTCCCAACCTTCAGTCGTACACTCTTGCCACCAATCACTAAACTTCTCCTTAAACTCAGGATGGAGCAACTACATATTCTCAAACCTGAAAAGAGTCAGACTCCATTTTAAAGGATTAGTTTCCAAGTAAATTGGGCTATGATCTGAAGTCCATCTAGGAAGCGCCTCTTGAAGACTTCGAGAGAAAAAAGAATCCCACCTAGAAGAAAACAAGAACCTATTCAACCTTGCAAATAGGATCAACTTGCATGTTTGACCAAGTAAAAGCCGCATTTTTTAGAGGGGGATCCAACAAACCGCTCTCCCTTATAAACTCGTCAAAACACCTCATGTTGAAAGTTAACCTAGAATCACCCCGTTTCCCAGAGATCCTCCATATTACATTAAAATCCCCTCCTACACACCACATCGGGAAGGTTAGACCATATAGGTCTTGAAGCTCCAACCAAACCAAAAGTCCTTCCTCCACAAAGGCTTATTCAGGCCATACACTGAAGTTAACCAAAAAGACCCTTCCTCACCAGAGTTCAACTTCACAGTTACAAATAAAGATCCTAACACTTTCTATGTACACTTGAACTAATTTGAATCCCACATAATCACAATCCCCCCTAAGCCCCACAAGTAGGAAGAGCAGCCCACTCTATACTTCTACCTTTCCAGACACTACTCACAAACCTCCTATCCCAAATTTCTCTCTTTGTTTCCTGAAGCATCACAACATCTGGACTTTGAGAACTTAAAAACCTTCTGACAATCCTCCTTTTCTTCTTGGAACCTAATCCTCTTGTATTCCAACTTAAGATCTTCATGTAAACAAAAAAACCCAGCACAAACTGCAACCAAACCTAAGCCTCTCCCTAGGTTCCACAATCATTTTTCCTTTTCCCTGAAATAGACCTTGTCAGCAGAAAGAGTACTCTTGGTCTCTACTTCCGCACCTTTTCCATTATCTCTAACAATTCTAATCCTCAAACTCTCCAAAACCGACTAAACCTTGACCATCTTCCTAGGTGTGAGGCCCTCAATCTGAAAACCTTCCAATGGGAGGGTGGGAGGTTCTGGCTCTAGGGACGAAGCCTTGCCTGAGACGCAAAGCTCCTCTAGGTTACTAAGTGATTCCCTAAGGAAAGGACGGTCATTAAAACTTCGGTTAGAGGCTTCTACGGGAAACGCCACACCTTCAAAAAAGGACACGCCAACACGACGACGACTAAGCTCAACACCAGGAGGATTCGAAAAGGGAACACCTTGAGAAGGAAAGACTAACTCCATCGGAAACGAAAAAAAAGGCTGACACCGAAACAGATGAACAGTAGAAACAGAGGAGACGGGAAGAGATTTTGGAGCAAAAGCCCCAGCTAAAGGATGGCCCTGCTCAGAGGAAGCTGAGAAAGAAGGACACACCTTGTTTGCCAAACTGCAACACGAAAACCCTTTGTCTCCCCGATGAAATCTTGGGAAGTTTCTGGAACAGGAGAAAGAACGCCCTTATTGGAGATTGATTTGCCCCGAAAAATGGCTAGATTTGCTTCCGCATAGCCACCCCCATCTAGGTTACGTTTCGGTGCAAAAAGCGACACCTTTAGGCTCAGAGGCCAGCTTCTCGCTTTGCGCCTCGCAGAGATTGAGGGGCCTTTTAACTTTGACGACTCTTGAGAGTGAACAATCGAAACATAATATAATTATTCTTTCAAAATACACACACACACACCACGTCACGCCACGCCACGCCACGCATCTAAGTTCCTAATGTAATTATTCTTTCAAAATACATACATACATACATACACCACGCCATTCATTTAAGTTCCTACTAAGTTCCTAATGTATTAATTCTTTCAAAATCTTAAATTAAGATAAGTATTTAAGTTCCTAATGTAATTATTCTTTCAAAATCCTAAATCAAGATAAGTCTAGGATGGATACACACATACATACATACGTACATAATTTACCTTAGAAATACATAAAACAAAAATTTTGAAACAGGTTCTGCTAGTTTATTATTGCCTCCCAATTTCAAACTTTGCAAACTAATTTCTAACTCAAGCATATATTTCTTTTTCTTTTTTTTTTTTGATAAGCAAGTCAAGCATATATTTCTTTCCTTTCCTTTCTTTATTCTTTTTCAGAACTTTATTTTCTTTCTCCCACTCCTTCAAACAAGCACATTGATGAGGCAAGCAAAGTGATTGCTAACATGCAAATGAACTATGGGGTCAACCATATTCCTTTTTCTAGGTCTGCACCCTTGGGCTTTGAAGATAGTAAACCCAAACAAACGTGGAGTTTTGAAATAGCACACTCCAAGTTTTTTATCAAGAACAAATACATCATTGATATGAATTTGTAACTAAAAGTGATGAACAAGAAATCCTTCCTAAATATACATGACTTGATTAAAAAAAAAAGAGGGAGGAAGAAAAGGGAACTTGAAAAGAAGAGCAAAACAGCCATATAGATGAAAGATATAACAAAAACAAGTCATAGAAACTCTACACAACTCATGGGGCTTAAGAAAATCTTCCACAAACAAAACCTGTCGTTTGGCTCTTGATTTTGCTGAGCAACTTGCAGCATGATTAGCAAGCAGACTTCAAAATTGCATTTTTGAAGTGTTGTATTCACACATCCATTTGTTAAGTGTTGTATTCAAACAAATTTTGCAATCATGACAATTGCACAAAATTGACAACCGTACGGCACCAACAATTGCACAGCAGAGGGTACCAGACCTGCAATATATTCTTCGAGCTCCCAACAATTTCTTGCTACTTCGTTCTCAAAAGTTGAAAAAAAAAAAAAAACACAAAAACAAACAAACAAACAAAAAGGCACTGGACCCTAGTGCAACAACAGCAAGAGATCACACAGGCACCTTCTCTTCTACCTTGTAGTAAAAAGAAAAAGGAAAAGCAAAAATAGCATTGATCTGCTGTATCACATGAAATAATGCAATGTATCTCACAATATGGTGCATCAGTGACACATCTGTTACAATGGGTCAGTGTAGGATAAGTGTCTAACATACCTATTGGTCAAATATGTACCTAGAGGTATATTCAACAAAGACAGAAGAATAAATCCCAATTTTGTTGTAAATAATCTTAGGCTCAGATTTGATATTCTATCTTAGTCATACACTTCAATTTGCTCTTGAGGATAGAATGAAGAAAAAAAGAGAAATGAGATTGCTTGTTCATACAACCATGTTCTAAAATTTATTCCTAATTTTTAGAACATGATTACCAGCAGTTGACACTTGTACTCCAATCCATGTAACATAGTGTCATACCAATGTATATATTGGTAATCTGTCAAGTTGTTACTCTAATAAAATTTGAGAATCTCCTCATTGGTCAATGTCCTTTCACACATCCATCTCTCATAAGGAAAATGAACTAATAAAAGTCTCCTTTCAGATACCCATGGTCCTCCCATAAGACCTTAATTGTTGCAACTCCTTGCAAAACTCAGCATAGACACATGCCAGTTCTGTTTGTCCACATTCCTAAACTAACACAACAAGGAATATGCCCCATCTCCACTTTTGTCTCCCTTTAGCCCCCATCAATTACAAGAGACAGTTCTCAGCTTCATGTCTCCCACTGCCTTCTCTGCTGCACCCCCAATCAAATTCCAGTAGATTATTCTCAGCTTCATGTTGCCCATCACTCTCTTTGCCAATCCATCCCCCCCTCCTCCCTCAAAGGTAACATTTTTTTCTTGGCCCCTATTGGAAATTGGACCTGGAACTCCCACATCCTGATCCAAACTCCTTGCCACTTGAGCCAAGTCTAAAGAGCCTCCTCTCCTTCTCATGACGTTTCTTCATATCTTTCCTACCATAATTTATCAGACAGATAAGAAAAGCTACCTGACTCCCACTCTTTCATAGAGCCATACTAACCCCAGTGAAATGTGAGATCTCATATTCATCACATCATCAATTCAGTCCATGTAGATACAATGCCAGGACCATGCAACTCCAACTATAACCACAGCCAAACTCCTAGTTGATTATAACCTATGACAGTATGACTCTACAGCAACAGCATGCTATAACATTATAGGCTATTATTTTAAGTAGCACATACGTAGTTTACCAACTAAAAGGAGGTAAATAGTATATTACACATATTTCATCTACTAAACCTGCAGGGGAAATGCCAAAACCCTACAATCTCAAGATGGTTTAAAAAGTATTTTGATTAAATTAGTCTTCTAGCGATCAAGTCACATCTTTAAAAAGTCTTATGATTACATTAGTCATCTAGTGATCTCGTCATATCCAGCAGAATAAGTGTTAATACCCAGAATTCACTTACTAAGCAGAAACCTATTTCATGATCATGATGGTTCCTTGTTCTTTGAAGTAAATTTGAAAAATAGAAAGAACTTAAGACACAGTCAAATGTTATTATGAATAAAATCAAATGGGACAAGCAACATACCTCAGGGCCATTAAAGACAGAAGGTTCATTCATGTCATTCCAAATGTACAACCAAGGAGTTGATCCAACATAGTGCTTGAGAGAGAACTTCTCAGACCACCATGACCTGATCTCTGGGTTCAACATATCCAGGTAGGACGATGATCCCGGCCAACACCACCCATCATAATCCTTTCCAGTTGCATCCTTAACATAATATCCCTTACTAGTGGCCTCCTTGTGTAGGTGAAAGGATTCATCTCGCTTAATGTGTGGATCCACAATAGTAACCATATGCCTACCCTTTGCCGCCAACTTGTTTTGCATCTGCTCCGGGTTTGGGAAAAGCACCCTATCCCATGTAAAGTACCTCTTCCCATCAGTATGCTCAATATCAAGCCATAAAACATCATAAGGAATATCATGCTCATCGAACTTGGAATCGATATTCTCAACATCCTCCTCATCCCTATAATTCCACCTACATTGGTGATAAGCTGTCGAAAAAAGCTGTGGCATGGCTGGCATTCCTGTCACACTCGTATACTGTCTCACAACATCCTTTGGACCAGGACCGATAAAAAAGAATGTATCAACAATACCAGCTTCACTCATCCACAATGTATCAATCCTACTACCTGACTCGGGTAACAAAATCCCAGACTCAGCATCCCAACCCGAGCCAAGCACATCAATCTGCATTTCTGCTGCATTCAACCAGAAAAATCCTGAAGTCCCCCTGGCCTTTCCATGCCCAAGCATAAATGGGATTGATCCGTAGAGCCCAAATGGCGAATCATGAATAAACTCAAACACATCTAAATTAAACAACCGATAAGGTTCAGAATCATCAACCCCAGGCCCTCTAGTTGGCCTCAAAGCAAAGCTTGAGGCATGCTCGGGAATGCCATACACGAAATCGGCATCAAAAAAGGAAACATCGAAGCTAATGGATTGGGGGCCGTAGGGCCTCACATCAGTGTGGCCCTTAAACCTCTCCTCCCAATCGTCCCCTTCTTGTTTCACTCTCAATTGCTCGAAATCAAACAACCCATGAGAATTCAACGACAAAACCCTACGTTTACCCTGTTTCTCCCTCACGTAGACCTCAAACGGATTGTGCCGAAGCACCGCCTCGTACCCATCAGCCACGTGAACGACCGAGGAAGGCCCCGAATCGCCGTCGACCGTCTCTGTCTGAAACCGCTGGAGCCAAAGCTTCGTAGACTCAAACTCCGGGAGGATCACATCGGGCACTTCAAAGCGCTTTTTAGGCGGACCGAGGGAGGGGTCCTCGTCAATCTTGACTCGAACGACACCATTTTGATAAACCGAAAGAGTGAAAAGGAGGGGCTTGATCTGATCCTGATCGGGGGATTCGGGAGGTGGTTGGCGGAGATTTGCAGTGAGGGCGCCGTTGAGGATGGCGACGTCGGTGGCGAAGAGGGAAGAGGAGTGGGGTTTGCGGGAGCGGGCTCGTTTGCAGAAGGGGGTTTGGTTGCAGGTTCTGAACTCTTCCTTCTTCCAAGCGGAGACAGAGGAGAGATGGAGAGTGAAAAGAAGAAAAAGGAGGAGGAGAGGAAGAGTAGAGTTGATGTTGGGGGCCATGGCCTCGGACCTGGAACTCAGCTCACAATCAGGACTGCCATGCATTCATCATCTACCATGGGGTTGAACTGTTTAAGTCAAGTAAAATTCTAGAGTACCGAATTCGGTACCTACCGAAATTGACCCACCTCCGTTGGATGACCCTTTTTCTTTTCTCTTCGTTCCCTAGCAAAACCCAAAATTTTTTGAGTGTCTTGTAATTTGGGACTAACAACCAGATAGCTCCCAAGAATAATCAGGAGGGAGATGGGATGTGTTTTTGAGCTTTAGAGGGGAAGATACCCGCCTAATTTTTACGGATCATCTTTATTCGGCTTTGACGAGGATGGGCATCGACACTACCTGAGAAAAAATGAAGAAGAAGTTGATGGGTCTGAAATCCTGAATAATAAAAAGGAATGAGAAGTGAAAGGAGTTTTCTAAAGTTTGAATGTTGGTTTTATTTCAAGGGTAGAAAAGTTGGAAAGCATGTAAACAGGAGAACAAAATGCTAGTTTGAAGTTTCAGTTTCAAGGCAAGAACGAAATGTTGGGTAAGGAGAGATGAATAATCTTCCATGGATTGTCATGTGTTCAAGAGAAATGAAAGAGGGAAGGATCATTTTTGAAGTAGGGGTTGGGTTAGTTTTATAAATGAGGGTGTTTTTTATTGAGTCGTTACTTAATAACTTAAATTGAATTTAAGTTTTAAGCTAAATTATTCTTAAGTCATTAACTTAAAACTTATATCTTATTTTATATTGTAAAATAGTATTTTTAATCTTTATCTATATTTATATATTTATTTTTTAAAATCACCCTAAAAAACAATTAAAAATTCTCTTCTTTTAAAAATATAAAACTATTCTTTATTTTCTAATTATTAAACACGCTTTAATTGTTGAAATCAAAAGCAGTTATCAAATATGAACTTAATCTTCTTTTCCATCCAGAGACATGTCCTCAGTAAATTAGAGTTGAAGATGGCATTACATCTTTTGTCATTCCTCAAGCCCCTCCTTGCTAATACTCCATATGCTATGGGAAAATGAAAGAAATTTCCCTTTTGGTGTCTCTATGATTCAAGATGCCGTTTTATAGGGAAACCAAGGAGTGGAAAAGTAGCTACTGGGATGAGTAATAATGGAATCAAGATCATTATTTTTCAACTTCAACCACTACCCCACATAAAAGCTTGTTAGACCATGCCATGGACAAAAAGAAAGGTTATCTAACCCACTGAAAATAATAGATCCATAATTTACATAGCCATGTTCCCTTCTTTGTATTCTTTTTCCTTCCAAAGGGAGAACCTCATATTCTGAAAGCATCTCTGGGACCATGAAGAGTAGAGTAGTAGATTGATGATCCACCAACATGTACTTTGATCTTTATCTGGTGTTCAGATCAAACTCTCCGACTTCACGCCACTCGTCTTGCATGCCTGCATCTCCATTTTCAGTCTCCTCATCGTTCAAGAAATCCTCAGATGGCTCTTTCTCATCTCTCTGTGTGTTGTTTCCCCAACCATTCATCATCTCATCTGGGTTGACACCCTGTTCCTGCTCTGCCATATCATGGCCAATTGGGAGGTCATTGCCCTGAGGCCCGAGTGCACTCGCCCTTATTGGAGCTCGAGCCAGCAACTCAGCATGGGCCTGTGACTCTGCCCGTGCTTGCTCTGCCTGAACCATTGCTGCCATACGCAACTTCGCCTCATGAGCCTCTCGTCCAGCCTTCTCCCTTGACTCAATCTCTGTCCTCAGTTCCAGCATTGCTCTTTTCTCCTCTTGCAGGAGTGCTTGCTCAATCATCAACCTCTCCTCTGATCGAAACTCGCCAATGGCCCTCTTGCGGGATATGATATTGAAGGCAAGGGCCTGTTTCTCAAATGTGGCAGTGAACTCTGCAACTTTGGCAGCAATATTGTGGTCCCATTGCTGAGAGCGGGACGGCATTTGGCCTGTAGTGTCAGAGTCAAGGATTCTATCATCCTCCTCTGCTTCATAGTCTGCCACCACATGGTAAGGTAGTAGCCTGCATAAGCATTCAGAAAAAACTGGATATGACAGTCTGATTCTAGCATATATGAGATAAAGGAAGAACACCAAAAACAGACTACACCACTCCAGGCTACCCTTCCACTTGAAAGTAGATAGCAAACATGATCCTCTTCATTTCTTCCCTGGTTTTGATCCTCAGTAATGAATTCATAAGCTGGTTACTCAAAATCCAAGAATTAAAATTAATTCTTAATATCTTGGAAATTAGCTCATCTCTCAAAGACAGGGGAAGAAGAAAACAGAGGAAATTAGTTCATCTCTCAAAGCCCACAAGCTTTATAGGGTCAGCATCTCTAATCACAAATTTAATGTCAACAAACAAATTTGAACAAAAGGACAAAAAAGAGGATGACCATTGAGAAGAAGAAGAAACAGAGGAAGATGGTCCACCTCTCAAGCAGAGGAAGACGATAATGAACCCCAAAATTATGGCTATTTTCTCCAAATGATTCCTAAAATCATTAGTTTTACTTCAAGAAACAAATTTAAACGAGGGTTGCTTAGTGGCATAGTAGCATGGAAACAAATATGAAACATCGACACAACTACGATTTAGACAAATGGACAAACAAAGACAGAAAACTCAAAACACTAGGATACAGATACAACTCTAATATGGCAATAAAAAATATTATGAAAAAGTAGCACAAAACATTGTGTCATACCTAGAACAGACAGAATGAGGAAAATCCTATGATCATTGAAAAATGATTCTTTCATTGTAGAAATAGAAATGAGCTCCATAACAGACCCATATGCACTGCCATGTCCTAACTGCATCTATGTCCTTTCTTTAGGATTTGCCTTGTCACCGTGTCCATGCCATATCATATTCTTGTACCGCAGAAACGGCTTGCTATGGTTCCATCCACTGCTCTATCTACTTGCTAAAGTTCACTTTCTTCCTGCAAGAGTAACTATTGACTACCTAATCCAGAGCCGCTAATCAACAAGGGAAGTGTGACATGATCTGGTTTATAATAGTACCAATACAAAGTAAGCCCTAAAGACTTAACATGCTCCAGCATCAAGAATTCTTCTGTTTGGCCTTTGGGATTGTGGAATAAGCCCACAAAGAGGATAAAAGCTAACATACTAACAAGTTTACTAAAGAAATACACATGCATGCACGCACGCGCACACACACACATATATAGTTCTGCTTACCAGGACTTTATTTCCTCGCAAGACAAAGTGGAGAATCACCATGCTACTTCTCCAGCATCTATTTGGACTCTAGACCAAATTTGGCAGAGTCTGAAGAAGTGATCATTCCTGAGTTTATGTTCAAAAAATTGCCGCTGATTGGAAACAACTCTTTGGTTTAAACCCTATTGGAGGAGTTAGGGAGTTTTGATTAGTATCTCTTAAAAGGGAAGGAGGATTCATAATTTCATATATTTCTTAACCAGGGAGGAACACTCTAGTTGGGCAAGGGTATCTCTGGAACCGCTAATGGGAAGGAAGGGACAAATTTTCCTGGGAAGCATTGAGGATACAAGCATACTTCAATTTTTTTTATGATACAGCAGTACCATGGCTAGATTTATTTATCCAGAATCTGATGAGAGGAAGGAAAGGAATTATCACCATCCCAGAAGGTTATGAACTGTTATGATTAAGGAAGGTTCAGCAGATGTTGCCAAATTTTTGCTTCTCTGCTCCCCTATTCTTCCTAGGGCAGATGTTGCCCAATTTTTGCCTCTCCGCTCCCCTATTCTTCCTAAGGCAGATGTTGCCACATTTTTGCTTCTCTGCTCCCTGTTCTTCCTATAGCTGATTTCAAGAACTCTCCATCACTGGTCACCTGGAATTCCAACAGTGCTTGCCTTAATTCAGATAATCTTGTCTCTCCTGTCCAATCTGTCCATAAAAAATTCAGATTTTTGCCTCAATTTGAAATGAAGGCCTAATAACAATTCAGCAGCAGTCATGACTTATCCTTACCACTACTTTCTTTTAATTTCAAGGCTAAACAAACAATCATCCAAGACCATCACTAACTGTAGTTAAAATTCCAGGGAAGAGATTTATCACTTCTTGAAGAAAGAAAAGTTCCTCAAAGCTGATAAACATAGAAACTATTGCATTCGACAAGTACAATCCTATAAGTTTTAATAGCATTGGGAAACCTGTTATTAAAGCATAGGGTAAATCCTATACTATTCCAAATCCAAGATTGAATACATTATAATAACTTATCACCATCTTTGTAATCTCACATGTCTCAATGCTTGAGACTTTTATTACATGGGCTTCTAAATTCATGAGAAGCACCTCTGAGAAAATGGATTTCATCTACAACAAATGATTGCTGTAATTCAATTAAAGAAAGTGATTCATCCATTAAGTTTCTCACAAGAGTTAATATTAGGGACTGATGTTCATCCCCACAACATAGTGGGGGGAAAAACAGACTTTGAAACAAAGGCAAATGACCAATAAACTGAAATTTTCAGGATTCATTAGAGGACACAAACAAGTCAATGCTGCCTAAAAACCTACAAGACACAAATCCATTCATATACCCAGACCACATGCAGCATATAACACAGAAACACCTTATGACCTTTGACAGGAACACAAATAATCATCACAGTAACATTACATCACAATATTATTGAGACCAAACCACCACAAATGCAAAATAGA